>CAWUFW010015021.1:0-382901 GCA_963921515.1 Calotriton arnoldi
AGAAGTGGAGCTCAGGACCCATGCAGAAATGCTGGGGATCCCTGCAGATGTGTTTGCTGTGACCAGGTCACAAGCCAAAATGTCTAGCACTGAACAGGCCTTGGATTCTGGAATAATGGACCAAGTGCCTTCCAAGAGGAGGAGTAGTAGGGTTAAGGCAGTGCCTTCCCCCTTGGCTCAGAAGGAAGATCAGTCCCTTGAGGGGGATGATCTCAGTCCTGAGGAAGGAACTGTCCCAGAGGAGCTTGAACCTGACCAGGTTGAGTTCTTGGGGACAGGGGGACCTTCCAGGGCAGATCTGAGCCAGGAGCAGCAGAGCTGCCCCTCTCTTGAACCCCTCAGACAGCAAGCTGCTGCTGAGGCTGCTGGGAAAGCTAGTGGTCCCCATACAGTGTATTGGGATGATGGACTCCTGTACTCAGAGTGTAGAGACCCCAAGCCTGGTGCTACCAGGAGGTTGGTTATACCTCTAAAGTTCAGGGGCTTCCTATTGACCCTAGCCCATGATACTCCCTTGGCAGGTCACCTGGGCCAGAACAAGACTTGGGACAGAATTGTCCCTCACTTTCACTGGCCCCACATATCTGAAGACACCAAGGAGTTTTGTCGCTCCTGTGTAACCTGCCAGGCCAGTGGCAAGGCAGGTGGCACTACAAAGGCCCCCTGATACCACTACCTGTGGTGGGGGTGCCCTTTGAAAGGGTGGGGATTGACATTGTTGGTCCCATGGATCCCCAAACAGCATCTGGGCACAGGTTTATCCTGGTGGTAGTGGAT
The DNA here is from genome assembly GCA_963921515.1 of Calotriton arnoldi. Classification (NCBI taxonomy): domain Eukaryota; kingdom Metazoa; phylum Chordata; class Amphibia; order Caudata; family Salamandridae; genus Calotriton; species Calotriton arnoldi. Next base: position 778 of record CAWUFW010015021.1, read on the forward strand.
CATGCCACCAGGTACCCAGAGGCTATTCCCCTTAGGACCACTACAGCATGTGTGGTGGCAAGGGCCCTCCTGGGAATTTTCTCAAGAGTGGGCTTTCCTAAGGAGGTAGTATCAGACAGGGGTGCAAACTTTATGTCTGGATACTTAAAAGCAATGTGGAAGGAGTGTGGAGTGACTTACAAGTTCACCACACCCTATCACCCACAATGCAATGGTTTAGTTGAGAGATTCAACAAAACCTTGAAGGGCATGATTAAAGGGCTCCCAGAAAAGCTTAGGCGAAGATGGGACATACTCTTGCCCTGCCTTTTATTTGCATATAGGGAGGTGCCTCAGAAGGGGTTGGTTACAGCCCTTTTGAACTTCTGTTTGGCCACCCTGTCAGGGGTCCACTGTGCTTGGTGAAGGAAGGATGGGAGTTACCTCTCAAGCCCCCAAAGCAAGACATAGTGGACTATGTACTTGGTCTCCGCTCCCGGATGGCTGAGTATATGAAAAAGGCAACTAAAAACCTTGAGGCTAGCCAGGAACTTCAAAAGGCCTGGCATGACCAAAGGCTGTTCTGACTGTTTACCAGCCAGGACAGAAGGTGTGGGTGTTGGAGCCAGTGGCCCCAGCAGCTCTCCAAGACAAATGGAGTGGACCCCACACTATTGTTGAGCAGAAGGGTGAGGTTACCTACTTAGTAGACCTAGGAACACCCAGGAGTCCCCACAGGGTTCTCCATGTCAACAGGTTAAAACCATATGTGGACAGGGCAGACATGGGCTTGCTCATGGCTACTGATGAAGGGCAGGAGGAAGAGAGTGACCCACTCCCTGACCTGCTCTCACAGAACCCTGACGATGGGTCAGTAGATGGTGCAGCCTTGGCAGGCAGCCTCACTACCCAGCAACAAACTGATTGTAGACAGGTGCTCAATCAGTTTAGACACATGTTTTCACTGACACCCAGTCAGACCACCTGGTGCACTCATGAAGTGGACACTGGGGACAGTCTGCCTATTAAAAATAAGATTTATAGGCAACCTGACCATGTCAGGGACTGTATCAGGACTGAAGTCCAGAAAATGTTGGAGTTGGGAGTTATTGAACCCTCAGATAGCCCTTGGGCTAGTCCAGTGGTCCTTGTGCCAAAACCTCACACCAGTGGTGGAAAAAGAGAGATGAGGTTTTGTGTGGACTACAGGGGTCTCAATGCAGTCACTAGGACTGATGCCCATCCAATACCAAGGGCAGATGATCTCATAGATACTTTGGCCTCAGCCAAATATCTCAGCACATTTGACTTGACAGCTGGCTACTGGCAGATCAGACTAGCTGATACTGCAAAGCCCAAAACAGCATTCTCAACCCCTAGTGGGCATTATCAATTTGTGGTGATGCCCTTTGGTCTGAAGAATGCACCTGCCACTTTCCAGAGGTTGGTGAATACAGTTCTCACGGGTCTGGAAGCCTATAGTGCAGCATATCTAGATGATATTGCTGTCTTTAGCTCCACCTGGGAGGATCACCTGGTCCACCTCAGGAATGTTTTACAGGCCCTGCAAAAGGCAGGCCTGACTATCAAGGCCACTAAGTGCCAGATAGGGCAGAGTCAGGTTGTGTACATGGGCCACCTTGTGGGTGGAGGCCAGGTTCAACCTTTGCAGAGCAAGATCCAGACTATCATGGACTGGACTGCTCCAACTACCCAGACTCAGGTGAGAGCCTTCTTAGGCCTGACTGGGTACTATAGGAGATTTGTCAAGGGGTATGGATCAATAGTGACACCCCTGAATGACTTAACTTCTAAGAAAATGCCCAAAAAGGTTCAGTGGACAGTTAGTTGTCAAAAGGCATTTGATGACCTGAAGCAGGCCATGTGCACTGCTCCCATTCTACAGAGTCCTGATTACTCCAAGAAGTTCATTGTTCAAACTGATGCATCTGAATTGGGGGTAGGGGCTGTACTGTCACAATTGAATGAAGAAGGTCAGGATCAGCCAGTAGCTTTCATTAGCAGAAGGCTGACCCCTAGAGAGAAACGTTGGTCAGCCATTGAGAGGGAGGCCTTTGCTGTGGTCTGGGCTCTGAAGAAGTTGAGGCCATACTTGTTTGGCACCCACTTCCTGGTTCAGACAGACCATAAGCCCCTCTTATGGCTAAAACAAATGAAGGGTGAAAACCCCAAACTGCTTAGGTGGTCCATTACCCTACAGTGGATGGACTTCACAGTGGAACATAGACCTGGGAGTAACCATGCCAATGCAGATGGACTCTCTAGGTACTTCCACTTAGAACATGAAGACTTAACTGGGCAAGGTTAGTTTAATGTCCCTACGTTTGGGGGGGGGGTTGTTTAGGAGAGTAGGATCTGCTTCACATGGGTACCCCCACTTTTTGCTGATGCTTCACTGTTTTTCGACCTTAGTCTGGCTGGGGCCCTGCTAATCAGAACCCCAGCCTAGCTGCTTCCTCTCTAAAATGGTTTCCATGTGCCTTAGGCACATCACTGATTGGAATCTGGAGTGCCCTTATAAGTCCCTAGTATATGGTATACTATGTACGAAGGGCATAGGTACCTCAGAGACCTACCAGGGGCTGCAGCATGTATTATGCCACCCCTGGAAGGCCATCCAAACTGACACCACAGGTCTGCTACTGCAGCCTGGGTAAGGTGGTGCATGCACCCCTTACTGTGATATAGGTTACCTATATCACTAAATACATACACACATATAAACCTATAAGTCACTCCTATGGCAGGCCTTATCAATCCTGAAGGCAGAGTGCGTGGTTCCTATGTGAGAGGGTGCCCCCTCTGCAGCGTTTGGAGACCCTTCTCTGATGCTGTTTGTAGTGCAGCCTGACCATATACTCTTAAGCGCATTAAATGCTAACTTTGGAATGGCTGCACCTAAACATGTCGTGTTTGGGGTCAAACATCTTGGAATACTACCCCCCCGCCAATTCTGGTGGCGGGGCTAGCATTCCACCCTTCTAGAGGGAGAGACATGTTAACCCTTGCCTGGCCGGTAACTTCTTTCTAAAGCCCTGGCATCACAACATGGATGCTGCTGCCACAGACACGAGTCTGGCCTCCTGCTGCTGGACGAAACTCCGGCAGGGGAGGCCTGGACAATAGGTTTCCTGTCCCAGGGAGGTGTGACCACCTCCCCAGACAGGATAATGTGTATTGGGGCTGGGCGGGAGCACTTTCGGGTGCTTTGAAGTCCTGCACTGGGGGCACACTTGGTATCCCTGTGCATACCCCAGTTCAAACCGGATCAGGGGCTTGCAGCCCCTGCTTTGGCGCGAACTGGACAAAGGGAAAGGGGTGTAGCCACCCCTCTGCCCTGACCCACCCATAGGTGGGGCCACAGAGTAGTCCAACCCCTAAACTTAGTATAAGTATAGGAACCCAGTCCTTAGGACTTTAGATTATCCCTGGACGAAACTCTGAAACAGAATCCTGGACCTTCGATGCTCTACTCAAGACTAGAGGACAGAAGAATCTCCCTTGGGGTCAAGGAGTGACTCCCCTGCTTGGCAGGCACCAAAGAAGCAATTGTCCGGTCTGCATCGCCTAAGCTCCCGTCGGACGCCAAAGTCTTTGCATCACCAGAGGTGGATTTCCAGACTTCCCCGAGGCTGCCCTGAGTCCCCAGCAAAGCTGAGGCCCATAGTTGTCGTGGGTAACGTGGAACTGTGACCCCTGGACACTGCACACATTTGCTAGTGCATCCTCTTCTGGGTCTCCCACGAAGTCGTGCTTTGGGCTCCTAGTAGCCCTAGCCTTCAGCACCAACTGCACCGAAGATCACTGGCCTCCACTCCACGAGTGTCCTGTGAGCCAGCTCCACGTGCGACGTCTCGAGGCTCCTTCGCGGTCGCTAGCCCGTTGGCTAGTAGCCCTTCACGAAGGCCAATCCTTTTGTTCTTGGGATTCCTGGTTGCTCCAGACTTGCCCTCACTTACCTTTGCTGGGTGAGTTCCTCAGACCTTGCTGGTCTGCATCATCGTCATTCTTTACTTTCATCGAGACTTGTTGTTGCTAAGGCTTGTTGGGTCCAATGCGGTCGCTGACACCTCAGCACTCGACAGACATCGTGTACCAGCCCTAATCCTGCTCCTGGTCGCCGACAACGCCTCCTGGACCTCGTGGCTGAAGAGTCAAGATGACTGTCAACGCACCTGAAGCACGCGACATCGGTGGGCATCTGTCCATCGCCTTCCTGGTCACTGGCTAGTGACCCAGACTCTGTCCCCTCTGCTTTCAGGTTCTTCAGATCTCCGATCCACTCTTGGATCCACCCGGACACTTTCCACTTGGTCGCCAGCAGCACTTTGCAGCAGATCGCCATTCAAATCGACGACGAAACCCGACCCCGAAAGGCACCTATGCACCCGGCTTCCCTGGGTGAGGTAACACGAGTAGTCCGGTGCTCCCATGGGTAGAGACTCTAGAACGACCTAGTTCTCAAAGGGTTTGCTCCAAGTCCTTCTTTAAGTGTCCCTTTTCTTTAATTTCCTGATCGCGACTTTCTCCATAGAAGTTAACGGCGTATCGCGGTTGTGTATTTACACTGCACGCGTCCCCCGTGGGTCCCCTGTGTCACTACCTTGGGTGGTTCCTTGTGGTCCAAGCACTTCTAGAGGCTCTAGGCCTAGTGTCTAGCTCAGTCGTGGTTCTTATACCACTTTATTGGTATATGGTTTGGTACGCCCCTAGGGCCCAAACGTGTATTTGTGCTATTACTGTGTTTAAATAACTTATAACTTGTGTACTTCGAACTCTAGCCTCATAAAGAGACTAGAGGGGTGTGTTTAGCAATAAATACATATATTTTGAATATATACCTGGTGTGGTGCTCTTTCATTTGATCACTCAAGAGATTATAGACTGGTAAAACAAGCTGCTTTACATTCCTTCAAGACTTAGCCTGAAGGCTGCTCTCCATAGCTACCACTAGGATAGCTTTCAATAAAGGTTGTCTTTAACCTATCTCCAATAAGGGGTTGTTTGGACTGGTGCAAGGTGCCCACTATACTTAGTGGACAGCATATGCCAGGCCAACTTCTCACATTGGTGTGCAGCGTGTGGGATTCCAGCTTGCTATTGTTTTACCAGATAATCTCAATTGAATTGATCAACTGAAAACCACTAAAGGTACCTAAGGTACATATAATTTAAGCTTAGAATACAGTAAGTTCTACTGAACTTAGAGTTGTGTGTTAAGGGATAGCACACCCTTTCTACAACTCAAGAGAGTTTAGTAGGCCACACTAGAGTAGGTAGTGCATACACCACACCTCACTAGTGATGTCTTCAAAGCCAGGACCCAGTGAGTCCTTGCCAGAAGCCCATGGGCTTCTGCCCTCCAAGTATGATACACTCCCATTCTTGGAATTGAGAGCATTATGTAACTTGAGAAAATTGAAGACAGGACAAAGTCCCACCACCCAACATCTGAGAGAGATGTTAGAAGCTTATGATCAAGGGGTAGGAACAGAGGGTGGGGCAGAAGATGAGGATGGGGCCAGGGGTAGCAGTCCCCCCAGCCCCCCTCTGGAACTGACCAGGAGGGTGACAATGACCCTGACCTGGATAACCCAATCCCTCCTGTGGACGACGAAGAGGAAGATCAGAATGATCCCCACTTTGTCCCCCCAGGAAGGATTATGAGTGTGCCCAGAAGGTCTAGGTCTCCTTCTCAGGAGTCTAACCACTCTGGCACCTCCATAGGGACCTCTGTCTCATCTCATAGGAGGGAATCCTCTCATGAGAGAAGAAAGAGGCTGGTTCAATATGAGGAAGCTCAGCTTGAACTCAGAAAGCAGCAACTGGCAATAGACAGGGAGTCCTTAGATCTCTACAAAGAGAGAAGAAAGTTGGGACTAGAGTCCCATGGTGGCAGCCATGTCCCTAGAGATAGGGAAAGGTCCTATGACCATAGGAACCTGAGCAAGATTGTCCCTCCCTACCAGAGTGGGGATGACATCCACAAGTGGATAACTGCTCTAGAGAGGGCCTGTAAAGTACAGAAGGTCCCTCAGGAGCAGTGGGCAGCAATCTTGTGGCTCTCCTTTGCAGACAAAGGTAGAGACAAGCTCCTCACTGTTAGAGGGGAGGATGCTGATAATTACAAGGTCTTGAAGAGTGCTCTTCTTGATGGGTTTGGCCTAACAACTGAACAGTACAGGTTGAAGTTCAGAGATACCCAAAAAGCACAGACTCAAGACTGGGTAGACTATGTGGATTGTTCTGCTAAGGCTCTGGAAGGCTGGTTGATGGGCAGTAAGGTGTGTGACTTCTCAGGATTGTACAATCTGATAATGAGGGAGCAGATTCTTGATAACTGTCAAAATCAGCTGTTGCATCAGTACCTGGTGGACTCTGATCTGACCTCTCCCCAAGAATTGGGAAAGAAGGCAGACAAATGGGTCAGAACCAGGGTGAGGCAGAAGGTACAGAACCAAGGTGGTGACCCTAAGAAGCAAGATGCTAAGAACTCTGAAAATGGTGGGGAGAATGGTAAAGATCAAAAGTCTTCACAAGGCCCCCAAAAATCTTCTTCAGGTGGGGATTCACAGGCTACAAAAGGGAAAGGCCAAAGAAAACCATGGTGCAAGGTCTGTAAGCAAAAGACCCACTGGACCAGTGATTGCACCAAGTCCAAAGACTCAAGTCCAGCACCCACCAATGCCCCTAAGGCACCTGTTCCCCCTAGTACAGTTACAGTTGGTGGGAGTGCTCCAGCCAAGGGTTTAGTAGGGTTCACCCTGGGTACTGAGTTGGGCTCTGACCTAGTCAGAGAACTAAATCAGGCTGTGTTAGTCTGTGATGGAGGCATGGATGTGACCTCCTCTGTGAGTCCCAGTAATCTGGGCAAGTACAGACAACAGCCTTTAATCAATGGACGAGATGCTTTGGCATTTAGGGACACAGGGGCAAGTGTCACAATGGTGACACAAGACCTTGTGAATCCTGGGCAAGTTATACTTGGTGAGATGTACCAAGTGACCAATGCTAGCAACGTCAGAACAGACCATACTCTGGCAGTTGTTAACTTCTCCTGGGGAGGGGTAACTGGCCTTAAGAAGGTTGTGGTGAGTGCAAACCTACCAGTCGAATGCTTGCTTGGCAATGACTTAGAAACTTCTGCTTGGGCAGAAGTGGAGCTCAGGACCCATGCAGAAATGCTGGGGATCCCTGCAGATGTGTTTGCTGTGACCAGGTCACAAGCCAAAATGACTAGCACTGAACAGGCCTTGGATTCTGGAATAATGGACCAAGTGCCTTCCAAGAGGAGGAGTAGTAGGGTTAAGGCAGTGCCTTCCCCCTTGGCTCAGAAGGAAGATCAGTCCCTTGAGGGGGATGATCTCAGTCCTGAGGAAGGAACTGTCCCAGAGGAGCTTGAACCTGACCAGGTTGAGTTCTTGGGGACAGGGGGACCTTCCAGGGCAGATCTGAGCCAGGAGCAGCAGAGCTGCCCCTCTCTTGAACCCCTCAGACAGCAAGCTGCTGCTGAGGCTGCTGGGAAAGCTAGTGGTCCCCATACAGTGTATTGGGATGATGGACTCCTGTACTCAGAGTGTAGAGACCCCAAGCCTGGTGCTACCAGGAGGTTGGTTATACCTCTAAAGTTCAGGGGCTTCCTATTGACCCTAGCCCATGATATTCCCTTGGCAGGTCACCTGGGCCAGAACAAGACTTGGGACAGAATTGTCCCTCACTTTCACTGGCCCCACATGTCTGAAGACACCAAGGAGTTTTGTCGCTCCTGTGTAACCTGCCAGGCCAGTGGTAAGGCAGGTGGCACTACAAAGGCCCCCCTGATACCATTACCTGTGGTGGGGTGCCCTTTGAAAGGGTGGGGATTGACATTGTTGGTCCCATGGATCCCCAAACAGCATCTGGGCACAGGTTTATCCTGGTGGTAGTGGATCATGCCACCAGGTACCCAGAGGCTATTCCCCTTAGGACCACTACAGCACCTGTGGTGGCAAGGGCCCTCCTGGGAATTTTCTCAAGAGTGGGCTTTCCTAAGGAGGTAGTATCAGACAGGGATGCAAACTTTATGTCTGGATACTTAAAAGCAATGTGGAAGGAGTGTGGAGTGACTTACAAGTTCACCACACCCTATCACCCACAATGCAATGGTTTAGTTGAGAGATTCAACAAAACCTTGAAGGGCATGATTAAAGGGCTCCCAGAAAAGCTTAGGCGAAGATGGGACATACTCTTGCCCTGCCTTTTATTTGCATATAGGGAGGTGCCTCAGAAGGGGGTTGGTTACAGCCCTTTTGAACTTCTGTTTGGCCACCCTGTCAGGGGTCCACTGTGCTTGGTGAAGGAAGGATGGGAGTTACCTCTCAAGCCCCCAAAGCAAGACATAGTGGACTATGTACTTGGTCTCCGCTCCCGGATGGCTGAGTATATGAAAAAGGCAACTAAAAACCTTGAGGCAAGCCAGGAACTTCAAAAGGCCTGGCATGACCAAAAGGCTGTTCTGACTGTTTACCAGCCAGGACAGAAGGTGTGGGTGTTGGAGCCAGTGGCCCCAGCAGCTCTCCAAGACAAATGGAGTGGACCCCACACTATTGTTGAGCAGAAGGGTGAGGTTACCTACTTAGTAGACCTAGGAACACCCAGGAGTCCCCACAGGGTTCTCCATGTCAACATGTTAAAACCATATGTGGACAGGGCAGACATGGGCTTGCTCATGGCTACTGATGAAGGGCAGGAGGAAGAGAGTGACCCACTCCCTGACCTGCTCTCACAGAACCCTGACGATGGGTCAGTAGATGGTGTAGCCTTGGCAGGCAGCCTCACTACCCAGCAACAAACTGATTGTAGACAGGTGCTCAATCAGTTTAGACACATGTTTTCACTGACACCCAGTCAGACCACCTGGTGCACTCATGAAGTGGACACTGGGGACAGTCTGCCTATTAAAAATAAGATTTATAGGCAACCTGACCATGTCAGGGACTGTATCAGGACTGAAGTCCAGAAAATGTTGGAGTTGGGAGTTATTGAACCCTCAGATAGCCCTTGGGCTAGTCCAGTGGTCCTTGTGCCAAAACCTCACACCAGTGGTGGAAAAAGAGAGATGAGGTTTTGTGTGGACTACAGGGGTCTCAATGCAGTCACTAGGACTGATGCCCATCCAATACCAAGGGCAGATGAGCTCATAGATACTTTGGCCTCAGCCAAATATCTCAGCACATTTGACTTGACAGCTGGCTACTGGCAGATCAGACTAGCTGATACTGCAAAGCCCAAAACAGCATTCTCAACCCCTAGTGGGCATTATCAATTTGTGGCGATGCCCTTTGGTCTGAAGAATGCACCTGCCACTTTCCAGAGGTTGGTGAATACAGTTCTCACGGGTCTGGAAGCCTATAGTGCAGCATATCTAGATGATATTGCTGTCTTTAGCTCCACCTGGGAGGATCACCTGCTCCACCTCAGGAATGTTTTACAGGCCCTGCAAAAGGCAGGCCTGACTATCAAGGCCACTAAGTGCCAGATAGGGCAGAGTCAGGTTGTGTACCTGGGCCACCTTGTGGGTGGAGGCCAGGTTCAACCTTTGCAGAGCAAGATCCAGACTATCATGGACTGGACTGCTCCAACTACCCAGACTCAGGTGAGAGCCTTCTTAGGCCTGACTGGGTACTATAGGAGATTTGTCAAGGGGTATGGATCAATAGTGACACCCCTGAATGACTTAACTTCTTAGAAAATGCCCAAAAAGGTTCAGTGGACAGTTAGTTGTCAAAAGGCATTTGATGACCTGAAGCAGGCCATGTGCACTGCTCCCATTCTACAGAGTCCTGATTACTCCAAGAAGTTCATTGTTCAAACTGATGCATCTGAATTGGGGGTAGGGGCTGTACTGTCACAATTGAATGAAGAAGGTCAGGATCAGCCAGTAGCTTTCATTAGCAGAAGGCTGACCCCTAGAGAGAAACGTTGGTCAGCCATTGAGAGGGAGGCCTTTGCTGTGGTCTGGGCTCTGAAGAAGTTGAGGCCATACTTGTTTGGTACCCACTTCCTGGTTCAGACAGACCATAAGCCCCTCTTATGGCTAAAACAAATGAAGGGTGAAAACCCCAAACTGCTTAGGTGGTCCATTTCCCTACAGGGGATGGACTTCACAGTGGAACATAGACCTGGGAGTAACCATGCCAATGCAGATGGACTCTCTAGGTACTTCCACTTAGAACATGAAGACTTAACTGGGCAAGGTTAGTTTAATGTCCCTACGTTTGGGGGGGGTTGTGTAGGAGAGTAGGATCTGCTTCACATGGGTACCCCCACTTTTTGCTGATGCTTCACTGTTTTTCGACCTTAGTCTGGCTGGGGCCCTGCTAATCAGAACCCCAGCCTAGCTGCTTCCTCTCTAAAATGGTTTCCATGTGCCTTAGGCACATCACTGATTGGAATCTGGAGTGCCCTTATAAGTCCCTAGTATATGGTATACTATGTACGAAGGGCATAGGTACCTCAGAGGCCTACCAGGGGCTGCAGCATGTATTATGCCACCCCTGGAAGGCCATCCAAACTGACACCACAGGTCTGCTACTGCAGCCTGGGTAAGGTGGTGCATGCACCCCTTACTGTGATATAGGTTACCTATATCACTAAATACATGCACACATATAAACCTATAAGTCACTCCTATGGCAGGCCTTATCAATCCTGAAGGCAGAGTGCGTGGTTCCTATGTGAGAGGGTGCCCCCTCTGCAGCGTTCGGAGACCCTTCTCTGATGCTGTTTGTAGTGCAGCCTGACCATATACTCTTAAGCGCATTATATCCTCGCGTTAAATGCTAACTTTGGAATGGCTGCACCTAAACATGTCGTGTTTGGTGTCAAACATCTTGGAATACTACCCCCCGCCAATTCTGGCGGCGGGGTAGCATTCCACCCTTCTAGAGGGAGAGACATGTTAACCCTGGCCTGGCCAATAACTTCTTTCTAAAGCCCTGGCATCACAAAATGGATGCTGCTGCCACAGACACGAGTCTGGCCTCCTGCTGCTGGACGAAACTCCGGCAGGGGAGGCCTGGACAATAGGTTTCCTGTCCCAGGGAGGTGTGACCACCTCCCCAGACAGGATAATGTGTATTGGGGCTGGGCGGGAGCACTTTCGGGTGCTTTGAAGTCCTGCACTGGGGGCACACTTGGTGTCCCTGTGCATACCCCAGTTCAAACCGGATCAGGGGCTTGCAGCCCCTGCTTTGGCGCGAACTGGACAAAGGGAAAGGGGTGTAGCCACCCTCTGCCCTGACCCACCCATAGGTGGGGCCACAGAGTAGTCCAACCCCTAAACTTAGTATAAGTATAGGAACCCAGTCCTTAGGATTTTAGATTATCCCTGGACGAAACTCTGAAACAGAATCCTGGACCTTCGACGCTCTACTCAAGACTAGAGGACAGAAGAATCTCCCTTGGGGTCAAGGAGTGACTCCCCTGCTTGGCAGGCACCAAATAAGCAATTGTCCGGTCTGCATCGCCTAAGCTCCCATCGGACGCCGAAGTCTTTACATCACCAGAGGTAGATTTCCAGACTTCCCCGAGGCTGCCCTGAGTCTCCAGCAAAGCTGAGGCCCGTATCTGTCGTGGGTAACGTGGAACCGTGACCCCTGGACACCGCACGCATTTGCTAGTGCATCCTCTTCTGGGTCTCCCACGAAGTCGTGCTTTGGGCTCCAAGTAGCCCTAGCCTTCAGCACCAAATGCTCCGAAGATCACTGGCCTCCACTCCACGAGTGTCCTGTGAGCCAGCTCCACGTGCGACGTCTTGAGGCTCCTTCACGGTCGCTAGCCCGTTGGCTAGTAGCCCTTCACGAAGGCCAATCCTTTTCTTCTTGGGCTCCCTGGTTGCTCCACACTTGCCCTCACTTACCCTTGCTGGGTGAGTTCCTCAGACCTTGCTGGTCTGCATCATCGTCATTCTTTACTTTCATCGAGACTTGCTGTTGCCAAGGCTTGTTTGGTCCAATCCGGTCGCTGATACCTTAGCACTCGACAGACATCGTGTACCAGCTCGAATCCTGCTCCTGGTCGCCGACAACGCCTCCTGGACCTCGTGGCTGAAGAGTCAAGATGACTGTCAACGCACCTGAAGCACGCGACATCGGTGGGCATCTGTGCATCGCCTTCCTGGTCACTGGCTAGTGACCCAGACTCTGTCCCCTCTGCTTTCAGGTTCTTCAGATCTCCGATCCACTCTTGGATCCACCCGGACACTTTCCACTTGGTCGCCAGCAGCACTTTGCAGCAGATCGCCATTCAAATCGACGACGAAACCCGACCTTGAAAGGCACCTATGCACCCGGCTTCCCTGGGTGAGGTAACACGAGTACTCTGGTGCTCCCATGGGTAGAGACTCTAGAACGACCTAGTTCTCAAAGGGTTTGCTCCAAGTCCTTCTTTAAGTGTCCCTTTTCTTTAATTTCCTGATCGCGACTTTCTCCATAGAAGTTAACGGCGTATCGCGGTTGTGTATTTACACTGCACGCGTCCCCCGTGGGTCCCCTGTGTCACTACCTTGGGTGGTTCCTTGTGGTCCAAGCACTTCTAGAGGCTCTAGGCCTAGTGTCTAGCTCAGTCGTGGTTCTTATACCACTTTATTGGTATATGGTTTGGTACGCCCCTAGGGCCCAAACGTGTATTTGTGCTATTACTGTGTTTAAATAACTTATAACTTGTGTACTTCGAACTCTAGCCTCATAAAGAGACTAGAGGGGTGTGTTTAGCAATAAATACATATATTTTGAATATATACCTGGTGTGGTGCTCTTTCATTTGATCACTCAAGAGATTATAGACTGGTAAAACAAGCTGCTTTACATTCCTTCAAGACTTAGCCTGAAGGCTGCTCTCCATAGCTACCACTAGGATAGCTTTCAATAAAGGTTGTCTTTAACCTATCTCCAATAAGGGGTTGTTTGGACTGGTGCAAGGTGCCCACTATACTTAGTGGACAGCATATGCCAGGCCAACTTCTCACAGCGGCGTTTGGGGCTCCCGGTTGCTTAGGGCTTCCCCCCGCTTCAGGCCTTTATTCGTGCCCTCAGGGCCTGCGGTCTTCCCCTCCGTACGTCTCCGTCCTCCTCACCTATGGAGCCGCGTTCTTCCGCTCGAGGGCGGCTGGGTCGGTCACAGCAGCAGGAGGCTACCAGCGCGGGCAGCCACTCCGCGTTCGCGCCGGACGGGGTGTTCTGGTCTCACTTTCCCCCACGGCAGACTGCGACTCTCGCGGTTTTCCTCCGTCGTTTACAGCTCAGCTTCGGGAGGCCGCCTCCGCCATTTTGCGGGTAATCGTCGGCGGTATACGGGGGAAGTTTCCTCGGATCTGCGCAATTGTTCAGTCGTTATCGACCCTCTCAGGCATTCCTCCGCCTTAGCTGTCGGCCTATGCCATTTCTATGGCATGTGCAGTGGGAGATGGGCCGGATAGACAGCAGATTAGGTCCCGAGCCGCAAGAGCCTCACGCAAGTGCGGCCATCTTGCTTGGCGCCCTCTAGCGCCCCATCTTGGGAGACTTATTTGTTATGAAGTTTCCTAATTTTGTCATTTACTGCAGTCTCCTCAGTAGGAAATGCTTTCAGTTTTTTACTTTGATTCCATCAAGAAGGCATTCAGATGTGTCACACATTTGCCATAAATTCAGAATGTTAGCACTCTAGTTGTTCATTAGATCACTGTAGTAAAGCTACTGCTCACCAGGGAGTTAACTGGAAGTCTACTGCTGATATTGAAAGTGATTGTTTCAGTCTGCATGTCAGAATTTTCTAATGAAATAGAAGAGGATTTGAGATCTCACTTAAAACATGCCCTAAATTTTCTTTCTGCAGCACTAACCATAATTTCTATGGCAAAATGAACCCCTCATTTTGTTCCTTTTTAAATTAAATGTTTTAAGTGTTACCAGTTTATTCCAATCAAGATGGCTTCAGGTGTGCCATACTTTTGTCATAAGTAAGACTGTTAGCGCTCTAATTGTTCTTTAGAACACTCTGGGAAGCTGCAGTAGAACACAAAGGCATCAACTGACAGGCTGCTCCTGTTGAAATATAACAGGAAGATATTTGAGATCTCACTTAAAACATGTCCTAATTTTTCTTTCTACAGCACTATCCATAATTTCTATGGCAAAATGAACCCCCTCATTTTGTTCCTTTTTAAATTAAATGTTTTAAGTGTTACCAGTTTATTCCAATCAAGATGGCTTCAGGTGTGCCATACTTTTGTCATAAGTAAGACTGTTAGCTCTCTAGTTGTTCTTTAGAACACTCTGGGAAGCTGCAGTAGAACACAAAGGCATCAACTGACAGGCTGCTCCTGTTGAAATATAACAGGAAGATATTTGAGATCTCACTTAAAACATGTCCTAATTTTTCTTTCTACAGCACTAACCATAATTTCTATGACAAAATGAACCCCCTCATTTTGTTCCTTTTTAAATTAAATGTTTTAAGAGTTACCAGTTTATTCCAATCAAGATGGCTTCAGGTGTGCCATAATTTTGTCATAAGTAAGACTGTTAGCGCTCTAGTTGTTCTTTAGAACACTATGGGAAGCTGCAGTAAAACACAAAGGCATCAACTGACAGGCTGCTCCTGTTGAAATATAACAGGAAGATATTTGAGGTCACACTTGAAACATGTCCTAATTTTTCTTTCTACAGCACTAACCATAATTTCTATGACAAAATGAACCCCATCATTTTGTTCCTTTTTAAATTAAATGTTTTAAGTGGTACCAGTTTATTCCAATCAAGATGGCTTCAGGTGTGCCATACTTTTGTCATAAGTAAGGCTGTTAGCACTCTAGTTGTCCTTTAGAAGACTCTGGGAAGCTGCAGTAGAACACAAAGGAATCAGCTGACAGTCTCTGCCCTTGTTGGATGTACATGTTTTACTGAGAATGTCAGACTTCATTTTCACATGACTGAGAAAGATAATGTGAATTTACAGAAAATATGCTCTCATTTTAGCTTCTGGAGCACCTTCCAAAACTGTATGGGACAAGCATGTGAAAATAGTTTTCTCTCAAACATGATTCATGATATCCCAGCAGAAGGTTTTTCACAGGGTAAAATCACCTTAGAACACACCACAATTCCTGAAATTAGTATGGTACCATCAACAAATGAATTCTAATGTAACTAAAGTCTGTTATCACCCTTTATAGTTCTCCTTTTGGTAACCTTCAAAATCTTCGATTCACTACAATGCATTTCAATGGGGTACTATCATTTATATTGGTCCCAAGATGGCTTCCAGCAATTCCAGGATGAAGTGCTGACAGCCAATCAGATCTCACGATGACATGTGTGGTTAGGCTCCGCCCAGATATATATGTGTTTTCTTTTTCAAATTTCTCAGGAACTACTGAACGGATTTACACCATTTAACCAAAAGGCACGACTCTGAACCAAGGGCTACCTTTTTGCCAAATTTGGTGTAATTCCGTTCAGCAGTTCGGGCTGTAGCTGCAATGAAAGGTTCCTATGGAAAATTGCATTGGGAAAACACGTTTAGGGACCCCCCTTTTTTCTCGGCCCCCACTTGATGAATCACCAGGAGACTTTCAGGATAGGAGCGGACCAGAGCGGGCCATAAGTTTTGAAAATTTCGCGAAGATTCGTCAACCAGCGCCAAAGTTATTTCAAATAGAATGTTGTGGATTTCCTATGGAAAATAGGTCCTAACTATAACTATCTACTGGCGACCGCCGGTAGATAATATATATATATATATATATATATATATATATATATATATATATATATATATATATATATATATAACATTCTTAAACTTTTTAGAAACACTCGCAGTCACTGGATGATGTCTACAGTGATGTCATTTGAGATGTCATCAGTGATGTCATCAGTGATGTCACAGACCATGTCATGAGTAATGTAATATGTGACATCATCAGAAGTGCATTGCGGGGGCACGAGTTATAGTTAGCTCAACTATAGTGGCTGAATTTCACAGGTTTTGTGCAAGTGAAATGTCAGCCTAACTATAACATTCCTGTAACCTGTGTTTTTTTCCTTGAATATATATATATATATATATATTCACTGAAAAAACCATAGGTTTTAGGAAAGTTATAGTTAGTTGGACATTGCACTCGTACAAAACCCGTGAAATTCCCCCGTTATAGTTAGTTCAGCTAACTATAACTCGCGCCCCCGCAATGCACTGCAGATGACGTCACATATGACATCACTCATGACATGGTCAGTGACATCACTGATGACATCACTGATGACATCTCAAATGACATCACTGATGATATCACTGATGACATCATCCAGTGACTGTGTGTTTCTGTAAAGTTTAACTATGTTTAATATATATAGGGAAAGGCGTATTGAAGAATGAGTGGGTGTATAAGCGTCTGAATGGATGATTTAGTAGGTGCGTGACTGAGTCTATAAGTGAGTGATTAAACGTATCTTACTGGATGCATGGGTGAGTGACTAAACTGTGTGAATGTCTGTATCCGTCTGTCTGTTGTTATGTAAGCAGCTGCATGGGTTTCTGACTAGCTAAATGAGTGTCTATATGGGTTATGGATTGGTTCTCTGAGTATCTGTATGGGTGCCTCAGTGTTTGTGTGGGTGGGGTGTGTGTGACTCTGTGCATAGATGTGTGAGTGGGTGATTCACTGGGTGCATGGTTTCAAGAGTGCGTCTGTGATGAACTGTATGGGTGGGTGAGTATGTGTATGGGTGTGTTAGTGATTGAATGTATATCTCAGTGGTACATGTGTGAGTAACTACATATGTGAAAGGCAGTATATATGTGTGTTGGAGTATATAAATGGCTATAAGTGAGAGTGTGTGATTGTGAGAGTGGCTATATGGATGAGTGTGTGCTTGCATCAGTGATTGCATAGGAGCGTAAGAATGTGCTAGTATTTTTATGAGTAAGTGAGCTGGTGTGTATAACTGTATAGGTGAGTAAATTAGAGTGTGATTAATTATTTGCATGACTGACTAGGTGTGTGAGTACCTCTATGGATGAGTTGCGTTGTGTGAGTGTTTATATAGGTGTATGAGTGCATATGATAGTCCTGTACTGAGTGACTGTAAGTATGAGTGACTGTACGGGTGAGTGAGTAGATGTGTGTGTGTAGACCTAAGAATAAGTGAGTGGGTATGTACTTATTGGTATTGGAGTGTGTATGGTTTTGAGAATGGCAGTCTGTAATTTAGAGTGGGTGTATCAAAAGTTATATTAGGGTGTGAGAAGATGCATTAAATTCTCACATGGATGATGTCATCAGTGATGTTATTTGAGATGTCATCAGTGATGTCATCAGTGATGTCACTGACCATGTCATGAGTGATATAATATGTGACGTCATCAGCAGTGCATTGCGGGGCGCGAGTTATAGTTAGCTGAACTAACTATAACGGGGGAATTTCACGGGTTTTGTACGAGTGCAATGTCCAACTAACTATAACTTTCCCTAAAACCTATGGTTTTTTCAGTGAATTTCAAAGGTTTTTTAAATGCTAAACCCTAACTATAACAGGCCTGAAACCTATGGTTTTTTCAGTGAATTTCAAAGGTTTTTAAAATGCTAATTCCTAACTATAACAAGCCTGAAACCTATGGTTTTTTCAGTGAATTTCAAAGGTTTTTTAAATGCTAATTCCTAAGTATAACATGTCTGAAACCTATGGTTTTTTTCAGTGAATTTCAAAGGTTTTGTAAATGACAATTTTTAAATGTATTAATTGTTATATATATATTTTTTTATACTAATTTACTACATTTTTTTAAACTATTTATTTTTAGATATTTTATTTTTTAAATTACATTGTAATTACATTATACATTACATTACAAAATATACTTTCTCAGAATGAATTACTTTAGTTTAAATACTTTGCAAATAGGCAATAGACTTTTAAGTACAGTAGTTACAGTTGTTGCAATGGGCAACACAATTTCAAACACAATGCAACATTGAGCTCAATGTGAATTTCTAGCTAAATGCAATTAGTTACTTTATGGATTACTTTTCTAACCACAGGACTGGATCCTAGATTCAGTCCTGGGACATCTCCTGTAAACAGTTGAGTAAAAGTGTTTTGGTTACAGTAGTGATCTTTAAGGAATATTATTGTATTTTAAAAGTTGACACTTAGAAACTTTTTCACATAGAATCACCAATGTTATCCTATGGGAGGAAATTCACTTAGCAGGTAAGTAGTGTTATCGTTACTTTTTCTTACTCAGTGGTGGATCCTGGATCCAGCACTGGTGCATCTCCTGTAAACAGTTGAAAGAATGCGTTTAAGTCATACAGGCGATTTTTAAGGAATATTTGTAGTTTGTGAAAATCAACACTTTGAAACTTTTCTGCTGAAAACCAGACAATGGATTCCTATGGAAGGAAATATAAGTTACTGGTAAGTATGGTTAAAATTACTTTTCAGGATCAGTACTGGGCTGAAAGATGCAGCACTGAGGTCTCTCCTGATAACAGGTGAGTAAATCGGAATTCGTATTTTGGCTGATTTTAGAGGAATATTTGTATGTTTCAAAAATCGACACTTAGAAACTTTTTCAGCAAAAAGCAGGCAAGGATATCCTATGGAAGGAAATTCAAGTTACTGGTAAGTACGGTTAAAATTACTTTTCAGGATCAGTACTGGGCTGAAAGATGCAGCACTGAGGTCTCTCCTGATAACAGGTGAGTAAATCGGAATTCGTATTTCGGCTGATTTTAGAGGAATATTATAAAGTTCCAAAACTCCACACTTAGAGGAATTTCCAAGTGAAACCAGTCAATGTTAGCCTATGGAAGGAAATTCAAGTTACTGGTAAGTACGGTTAAAATTACTTTTCAGGATCAGTACTGGGCTGAAAGATGCAGCACTGAGGTCTCTCCTGATAACAGGTGAGTAAATAGGAATTCGTAGTTCGGCTGATTTTAGAGGAATATTTGCACAATGGTAAAGGGAGGGGGCGGGGCCTGAGGTGACATCTGTGCAAACGCGCCCAGTGACGTGTTTTAAGTTGGGGGATTTAGTCCCCCTGAATCATGAGGGTCCCTGGGGTCCAACTAGCCCACCCTGTACCTCCAGTATGCGCCAGGGAGCTGCGTTGCAGAGAGGTGTTCAGAGGCCACGCCCCTTTTTGCACCTCTCTGCAATGCAGCTCTGTGGTGCTTTCTGGACGTACCTGTTGGGCTAGTTGGCCCCCAGGGACCCTCAGGATTGAAGGGGATTTAATTCCCCATCTTAAAACGCGCCACGGGGCCTGTTTGCACACATGTCACCTGAAGCCCCGCCCCCTCCCTTCACCACTGTGCAAACGCGCCCGTGGCGCGTTTTAAGTTGGGGGATTAAGTCTCCTTGAATCCTGAGGGTCCCTGGAGTCCAACTAGCCCACCATGTACTTCTAAAAGCGCCACAGGGCTGCGTTGCAGAGAGGTGTAAAAGGGGCGTGGCCTCTGTACACCTCTCTGCAACGCAGCCCTGGCGCATACTGGAGGTTCCTGGTGGGCTAGTTGGCCCCTGGGACCCCCAGTATTCAAGGGGAATTACTTCCCCTTCTTAAAACGCGCCAGGGGGCGCGTTTGCAGAGTACTGCAGGGAGAGGGCGGGGCCTCCGGCACGATGCCGGTCGTTTTTTTTTTTCTAATTTTTTTTAATGGGAGGGGGGCTGCGTGGCCCCCTTCCATTGGCCACTTTGGCCCCGGGGACCCCATCCCCGGGGCCTGAGCATTTAATTATTTTTTTAAATAAAAAAAAAAACGGGAAGGGGGCCACGTGGCCCCCTTCCCTGGGCCTGTATTGGCCCCGGGGACCCCATCCCCCAGGGCATGCCCTCAATTTTTATTTTTTTAATTTGGAGGGGGGCTGCGTGGCCCCCCTCCTCAGGCCATTTAAGGCCCTGGGGATCCCATCCCCCGGGGCCAACCTTGCCCTTTTTTTTTAATTTTTTTTTTATTTGGGTAGGGGGGCTGCGTGGCCCCCCTCCCTGGCCACTTATGGCCCCGGGGACCCCATCCCCCGGGGCCTGGCCTCTGGTTGGGGACTGTGGGGGGGTCCCCAATCCCCCCACAGTCCCGCCAGCTCCCCGTGTCCTACGGGAGCCGGCATTGCTTTTCCACATGGGGAGCAGCTAACATGCTGCTCCCCATGTGGAAAAGCAATTGGGTTGGCATTTTGAAAGAGAGAGCAGGTTTCCTGCTCTCTCTTTCAAAATGCAAACCAAGTTTGCTATGACAGGACGGGAGCCGCGAGGCTCCCGTCCTGTCATAGCAAACTACAGTGTCCCGGGGGTAGGCACCCCGGGACACTGCAGGAGCCAGCCCTGGGGGTGGCGGTCCCCAGGGCCATCAAGGGCTCCAGGAGGGGGGCCGCGCGGCCCCCTCCCAACCATTTCACAGCCCCGGGAGGTGGTGGTCCCCGGTGATTTGGGGGTCCGTAACGGACCCCCATATTCAAAACGTTAGTGCCCCGGGGAGGTGGCGGTCCCCGGGGCATGTGGGGGGCTTTTGTCCCCCCACACAGGTCAAAATAATTTTTTAAAAAGAAGCCCCGGGGGTGGCGGTCCCCGGGGCTGCGGGAGGGCCAAGAGCCCTCCCGCACCATTATTTTTGAAAGCCCCGGGGGTGGCGGTCCCCGGGGCTTGGGGACCTTAGAGGCCCCCACATTAAATTTAAACCCCTCCACCATGCCCCCGGGACTTGGCCCACCCGGGGCAAGTTAACATCGAAGCGTGGGAGACCGCGCTCGATTTTTATCGGCGGGATCCGCGCACCCTGAGCGCATCCCGCCGATTTAAAAAAATGCTTTTCTGCCCAGGGGGTCCTTGTGGGACCCCCTGAGCAGACCTAGGGGTCAGGGTGTTTCTACCCTGCCCCCTTGTTGCGTTTGGCGATGTGTTTCTTGTGCTTTTTTTTTCTCAGCGGGATTCGCGCACCCTAAGCGCATCCCACCGATTTAAAAAAAAAAAATGCTTTTTTCTGCCTAGGGGGTCCTTGTGGGACCCCCTGAGCAGACCTAGGGGGTCAGGGTGTTTCTACCCTGCCCCCTTTTTGCGCTTTGCGCACTTGTTTCTGTCCCTCGGTTCTACCGAGAATGGCGGCCAACACTTCCTGATTTGGAGTGTTGACAGCCACTTGACAGCCAATTAGCATGCAGCTCGTGATCGGGAGGGTACGCGGACCCTACTCGGCCATAGATATATATGTGACTTTACTTTTGATTTTCTCAGGAACTACTGAACGGATTTACACCATTTAAGCAAAAGGCACGACACTGAACCAAGGGCTACCTCTTTGCCAAATTTGGTGTAATTCCGTTCAGCAGTTCGGGCTGTAGCTGCGACTAAAGGTTCCTATGGAAAAATGAATGGGGAAAACGCGTTTTGGGACCCCCCTTTTTTCTCGGCCCCCGCTTGACGTATCACCCGAGACTTTCAGGATAGGAGCGGACCGGAGCGCCCCAACAAGTTGGAAACTTTCACGAAGATTCATCAACCGGCGCCAACGTTATTTCAAATAGAATGACGCAGATTTCCTATGGATAATAGTTCCTAACTATAACTATCTACTGGCGACCGCCAGTAGATAATATATATATATATATATATATATATATATATATATATATATATATATATATATATATATATATATATATATATATAAGCTCCAGATTGCCCTACTAGGCATAGACGCACTCGGACACCTTGTAGCTACAAGCCTTTAATAGGTAGAAAACAGCCTGCATGCCAATATGAGATTACAGCGGTCTGGTCGCTTTTCGCCTGATGCGTTTCAGTGCCGATTGCACTTTCTTCAGAGGCCTGACAGTCTCACGTGCTAAGCTGAGCCACTCCCATTAAATACACAATTATCTCCCTCCAATGGGCTGCTCCGATGAGCACTCGTAGATTTATGGGTCTTGTAGTCAGCAAATTGATTCCCAAATGGGTGCACTGCATTCTGCTGTTGAAAAGATTAAAAGCCCTCACATGGGCCTCGGCATACAGGACTGATTATTAATCCTCAACAGATGTACCACATAACGGCTCCGTAAATGCAAATCTTCGTGGCCCCCAATATTTCAAAGGGTGGTGCGTCTATTGCGGCCTGGCTGCCGCACGAATATCAAAGCTCCAGATTGCCCTCTTAGGCATAGACGCACTCGGACACCTTGTAGCTACAAGCCTTTAATAGGTAGAAAACAGCCTGCATGCCAATATGAGATTACAGCGGTCTTGTCGTTTTTCGCCTGACGCTTTTCAGTGCTGATTGCACTTTTTTCAGAGGTCCGACAGTCTCACGTGCTAAGCTGAGCCACTCCCATTGAGTACACAATTATCTCCCTCCAATGGGCTGCTCCGATGAGCACTTGTAGCTTTATGGTCAAATTTATGGACAAATGTGTCCCTATATTGTTCTCCCTCACAGTGTCCGGTGACCTGGGGAGGTATATGGTGGTAGAAGGTGCGATTGGGGGCCAGACATACAGCCTGTTTTGTCTATACATTCCTCCCCAATTGCTTGGGGCCACCTCGACACGGTGAGGGCTGTGCTCTAAGTTCTCCCATGGGGCATTACAGTGCTGGGTGGAGATTTCAATATGCGATTTCAGCCTCGAAGGACTGCTCTGGTAGATCCAGACCGAGCCGGTCTCTGAACATGCGACTGACAAATTGGATGGCCAGTATTGGGCTCTGTGACATCTGGGGGGTTTGGAACCCTGACACGTTCCTGAATTGAGATTTCTTATGCCCGCTTCTTACCACCGGTGCCTGAAATCTTCTCTGGGGAATTTCAGACCATTCGCCAGTTTTAATCTGGTTTGGGAGAAGGCTTAGTCATCTTAGTGCCCCATTTGGTGGCTGAATGCTTGGTGTTTGACCACTCCGAAGGTTTACAGCCTCCTTTCCAAAGAGCTGGACACCTACCTCACCCTAAATGTGGGCTCTGTGGAGTCCCCAGAGACTTTGTGGGCAGCGGGCAAAGCCTATAAGTGGGGTGTTGTTTGCTCACACCTCCAGATCCTAGATAGGTGGAAACTTTATCAGGTATAGGAACTGGAGACCCACATTGCTCACGCAGAGAAACGTGCAGGCACGGCTGAAACAGAGTCTCGCCAGATGGAAATTTAGAGGGTATCAGTGAGGCAGCTTTGCCTTGATGAGGCTCTGTCCTGCTGGATTGCATCCCAAAGCAGTTTTTATGGGTGGGTTCAAAAAGTCTAGTAAATTGCTCTACTGGCTAGCTACAAACAATACAATGGACAGGTTTATACCATGCATAGTGGACCGTGCCCTTTGGAGAGTTGTGGACGATCGAGCAATAGCATCGGCATTTGCGGACCACTACCGCTCCCTCTACGCACACCACCTGAGGGTCCCTAGGAAGTTTCTTATCTCATTGATAGCAGACTTGCCACCCTGCCAATGTCAGATGGGGCCGAATAAGACCAAAGAATTACTCCTGACTAAATAAATGAGGCCCTCTCAGATATAAAAAAAACATCAAAACACCTGACCCTGATGGCTACCCAGTAGAATATTACCAAAAACTCAGCCATCCCCTGCTTCCCCATTTGTTGGCCATGTACAGCAAATCCATCACTAAGGGTTGCCTTCTAGATAGGCTTAATGTGGCGACTATTGTAGTTCTTCATAGGGTGAGAAGCCCCCCAGATGACTGCGCATCCTATCACATGATTTCCTTTAACAATAGTGGGCTTAAAATATATGCTAAATTCTGCATAAATATTTTACACATTGCCTCTTACTTAAGGCTGACTCCTCTGTACCAAGCTACAAGATGGTTGAGCTCAGGTTAATTTGGAGTTTCCTTGTGCCTCACTCTGACAAGGATTGTGGTTGCGACTTGAGTAGGGTTTCACCCCCTCAATCAGTAACACAATTTCTTACAGATATTCTTCCCTTTGCTTCTACAATGATTATCCAAAGTCAGCAACATCTTCAAGAGGGCCTATGGTGGCTGAACTACTATCCACTGTGTCACCCATGAACAGAAGAACTGGGACATCCACCCCTGCAATTTGCAGTACATCGTTTGTTGTTCCTCTTAAAGCTAAGGGAAGGTCATTAAATACAAATTAAAAATGAGGGAAGACAAAGTCACATATCTGTCTATAGAGACCACATCAGGATATTGACTTTATTAGACCTGTGGGAATTCATGGTCTACTCCCCTAATTTAAGGTGAAGGAGGACATGAAGCTTTGTCAATACCTCTTTACCTCTCCACCTTAGTTCACCATGTAGTGTACAAAAGTGAAAGACCTAGGAACCACTGTGCATATTAGCAGTCTGGAACGTATTCAAAACTATGGACTTCATTTAAAGTTTTACAGACTGGCTGCTGAATCACTGGAGTGGCCAAGGCTGTCCTCTGTCAGACCTTTGGCAGCCCACCTTCCAGAACAATGTCCTGATTTTGAGTGCAACAAATGGAACACAATGTTACAAAAGTGGCAGATGTCCTGTCCAACGTATTTCCAATGCATTACAGCCTCTGGCACTTGTAATGCAGTGGATAGGATATCTACCACGTTTTGACAGAGAATTTCCTGGCCAAAATGTTAAATGATGCCTTTACAGTTCCTCACAGTATCAGTGTGGATTTTTTGCCAAAAGTCTCCCAATGGCTTGGCAAGAGCATTTTCGGGAATAATGTAATAATGGCCGAGCCACCAGCCATGGCAGCCCAGTTGGCTTTCCATTTTGTTTTTCAGACACAATTCCTAAAAGCAGGTATTTCTATTTAAAAACATGTAATAAGTGTCATTAATGGGATAGGAGAATTCTTGCAGCAGAGGGGGAAATTTCAGATGTTTTCATACTTGCAACCACCAAGACTTGCGTGGTAGTTAAGAACATGAATAATCAGAGTCAGAAGGTCTTCCGACATACTGGAGTCGGTGATCATGTTGCAGCTGGACTGTCACCAAAGGTTTTCCTTCTGGAAACACAATTGAGACTTTGATGGAAGGAGCATCGACCAATGTTTGGCAGATACCCTGTTAGTGTCAAACTCTAAATCAAGCTTCAAGTCTTCTATCGACAGAGTTTGCAAAAATGGCATAGAATCATTTAAAACTACAGTGGCCCTCACTTTTCCCACCACATCAGTTCAAGCTCTACTTTCTTTGCCTTGACTAGGATAATATGTACATATCCTAAACTTCACATCACACTCTGGCTCATTTTATTTTCTTTACTCTCCCATTGCAAGTGTGTCTTATCCTGTATATATTCCCAATCAAGGCAACAGTTCGGGGATTACTTTACACCTCTGCTTCTTGTCATTGAAGGTTCAATACTTCCTCCAGGACAAATTCTATGAGCACAGTCAATAAATGGACTGTCTCGGACCCCAGTTCCACTTTTTTACAAGCTGTACTAACGATCCTTGCTATAGTAAACACTGAATCCACCGCTGCCCATTTAGGAGAGCATCACAGGATATCCTGTACCAAGGCCACTTCCTGCCACATCACCATAAATGCAACCATATAAATATCTTGCTTAAATTGTAGAGGCATTGATATGTGACTTGGCCCTTTTAACTTCCGTATATATTCAATCTCGGCCAATTAATATGCAGCACACATTGTGAACAGAAAACCTATTCCTAATTTATTGACAAGGTGTTTGTTGCTTTAAAAATAAAATACTTTGTTAGCGTTACTCACATGAAGTCATACATGTTATTCAACATTGATACAGTGAAGCTAAAAACTGAAATTCAGGTGGAAAGAAAATGAACCAGAGAGAACAAGGCTATTCTGTGATATAATCTGTTCCTGGTTTCAGCACTGACTGTGGAGACTGTGAATGAAGAAGGAATACTCAACAAAATTGAAAGAGAGGAATTTATTTCCTGGGAACGATTATTTTCCTGCCAAAAATAAGGCTTTTGTCTGCACCTTCACTTTTATATAACAGCTGCAAGGCCTGTTGCAGGTGATTCTTTGGTTGAGGACTACACGTCCCAAGATCCTGTGTGCCCAAGGATGTGGTCCCCTGCCACATCACCGCACCTGAGGACTAGCACTATAAAGCGCCCTGTGTCATACAGCAGCATTGTGGTCTGCTAGAGGTTATTCTTCTGATGGGGACTAAACATCCCAAATGCCTGTGGGACCAAAGAGGCAGCCCACTGACAACATCAAAGCCAGGATCAGCACCGAGATTACAGCACGCCATGGGTAAGCGGAAGGTAACGGGGAAAACTCTGCTTCCACATAGACCTACAAGCATAGACACCATGCTTGAGAGAGCCATTGGGGTGGAGCCAACAGAAATAGCTCTGACTGAGCATAGACTGTCCATGGAGGCCAGGAGAATCTTAGGGGGGCTGTGGGAGGGTTGTGGGGAGGTGTCAGCCAGTGGCAGCGTTTTAGGGAGCACATTCCCTGTGGATGCGCGGGACTGTTTAGCAAGGGATGCAGATGGGGTGCCCACCGATAGTCCCACAGGAGCTGAGAATGGGGTTACAGTAGTGGAGATTAACCCCTGCATATGCTTGGCATCCCAGAGATCAGTCTTTGTTAATTCCTCACAAAGCCCACTGCCAAATGTAAGAGGCCTAATACCAGTACACCCCAACCACTCCAAAAGCCAAAATCCAGGACTGGAAAAGGAAGATCAGGACGAGGGGAAGCCTTGAACCTCAATGAGATTTATGGGAAATTTGCTGAAATCCTGCAAGCGCATCTTATTCCAATCATGGAAAACTTGGTTGCAAGGACGCCCAAATGACTAACTTTATTAAAGGCCTGATGTCTGTGTGTTTGCAGAATGCTCCCAACACGGGTGTAGTCAGACATGCCTGCAGATGTAAACCTTGTGGAACAGTTTTGATGTGACCAACTAGTATAGCCACCTTGCCTCAGAAGGAGAGGATAAAATCGCACGATCAGGCAGAAAGGAGCAATGATGATGGTGTGAGGCTTGTTGAAGCAGAACAGGGAGGAATGGTCCCCTCGATGGCAAATCAGGCCTCTTCACTATCAATAATAGGTACACAGAGGTGGATGGACATGACTGTGGGATCAAATAGCGGAAGAGACATAGGGCCTGATTACGAGTCTGTCGTAGACTGCCCATCATATTACGAGTTGAACTCATGTAGGGCAGACGGCCCTTCACCTTTCCCATGGCGGTTCCTGTAAAACAGGCACCGCAATTGGAACAGCAAAAAAGTTCCAGCACGGTCCATGCCATGCTGAAACTTTGGAAGAATACAGACAGGGGGGCACATGTTGTATCCCCTTGAATGTATGCCCATGGCAGGAGGGGCATGGAGGCCCTGTAAGTCCCCCTTTGTTCCTGCACCGCCAGCCTTTTCATGGTGATTCTCTTGCCATGAAATGGCTGGCTGTGCAGGAACTCGTAATATGCTCAGCAGTACTCTGGCAGTCCAGCTTTGCATGTTACATTGTGGTGCACCCCCGTCACCACCAGAGAACAACTGTTCCCTGGTGCAGCCCGTGGTCCTCCACCGCAACAACTTTTCAAGTCGTAATGCAGTGGATGGACCACTGCCACGACGAGTCTGGCAGTCTCAAGACCACCATACTCGTAATCAGGCCCATAGTTCCCAGTTTTACAACACTTAGGGGCCGATTCCGATGCAGGCTGTAAATCACTCCGACCGAGCCGGACCCGGAGAGATTTCCGACCGAATCAGACTCTAGCAGCCCGACCGAACGAGTACGATGCGTACGCATGCTATCGGACTCGATTCGGTCGGACTCCCATTGAAGTCAATGGGAGCCGGTCGTACAACGCGTACGCGGGCTCCCATTGACTCAATGGGTGCGAGGCGAACAAGGGCGCCCCCTACAGCGGGTATGCGTCGATGCTAATCACGCCGTACATGCACAGGTAGGGGGGACCCATGGGTCCCCCCTGTGTGCGACTCGCGCGGCTACGCGTACAGGGGGGTCCGACATGGACCCCCGAAGTCCGGCTCCGACTGCCCTTTGGAGCCGAACGGCGCGAGTCTGTCGGACTGCTCGAGGCGCGCATCGTACTTGCCCGGCCGGGGAACGTCTCCATTGCGCGGTGCGAGCCGTGTCCGTGCGAGTCGGTCGGAGCGGATGGGACCCGCGTACGAGTCGGTCGGCGATTTCGCTTGCGCTCGCATCGTACTCGCTCGCCCGACGCACGTACGAATCGGTCGGGAAAGAGGGCTCCGAATCGGATCCGGTTAAGCCGAATCCGATTCGGTGCCCTACTGGCCGAGATCGGAATCGGCCCCTAAGTCTTCTCCCGAGGAGTGCCTGTATGTGCTGGTATTGGCGGGCATCTCACCTCTAAAGTCCACCATTCTAGAGACTGGGGAACAGGCTCATAATAAAGACACACACTGGATCGGTGTACATAAGGACTTTACTCCAGCAGAAAGAAATTAGATCCTAACAGTGCGTAGGGTAAAGTGGATTAGCACCTCACAAAAGACTATCCAGGGAGACTGCCTGGTAGTGAACTTTCGTCATCCGGCAACAGTGAGAAGGCTATTAAGGCCTCGTGAAAAGAGTTCATTAATCCCCACTGGAATATCTGCTTTACCTTTGGGCTATTTCTATAAACCACCCTTCCAGCCACTGTCTGCATACCTTACTAATTCTGACCAACAGCTGAGACAAACTATGTTAATTAACAACAGATTTGCACCTCTTTCTGGCCTGAATGAAACTGACTAACTGTGCGTACTCAGGACCTGAGTGAGGAATTGCTCTGCAGCTGATTAATGCCATGGAGGTTGGAACTCCGCACTTTTGACACAATTAAAAATGAGAAAGATTTGAACTCCCCGATTTTTAAGTACAATTTTATGATCTTGGAAAGCAGATGTGTGGGTACCAATGAACCGATCCTTACATTTATTGGCAGAGATGCACATACTGCTAGTCATCACACTTTAATATCTGCTACAGATAAGGATGTGGTTCGCACTGTTAATATCTCCCAGACAGTGGTGAGTGACCATAGCACTAAAATTGTTTCACTCTCAATTATGGCCCATGATACTATAAGTAATGCAATTATTACCAGTGTCATTCCAGTCAAGCCTAATAGTGTTCAGATTAAATTGGCAGGGATTGACCCAAGTAAAATATTACAATAATTGTCAACTACGAATTCTGTTGAAATTGGCTATTGTCTAGAAGAGCAGGTAGATAATGCTGGCATAGTGAAGGCATTTGGGAGGAGTAGCGGGAAGCTAAAATCTCTGCTAACAAGACCTATAAAACTCATTAGGGTAGGAAAATGGGGGTGGTTTGACCATTCATGCACCCAGGCAACGAAACATCTGAGGGTGGCTCTTCATGGATTTCCTAGGGATCGCACTGTCATCAGATATTTACTTAAGAATTATAAGCAGGCACTTGCAGCCAGGAAGAAAGCACTACAAGAGGAGGCATGAACAAATCTGGCTCAGGCCTCAGATACAAATTAATCAGTTTTATTTTGGCGTACAGTGAATGCCCCTTTCTTAAAAGCTGATACTCAGCCCAAACTCACATCATTGGTCGCCTCTGATGCTTGGGTGACCGATTTTATATGTAGTTTCGATTCTCATATGATAGAATAATTTCTGGGAGAGGAAAAGGGAGTATCAGTTAAGCCTCAGATCCCATTATACATTACCCTTGAGGAGGTCCTGCTTGCCATAAATACGAGTGCTGGAGGGAAAGCACCAGGTCAGATGGGGTCCCAGTAGATACTTTTAAAACTGAGGTGGAGCCATAGGGTCCCATTTTGACTAGGGTACTCAGCGCAGCTGTCGAGGGCTCAATTTACTCCTCCTGGGTTATTTCAACCATTATTCACATCTTTAAAAAGGAAAATAAATCTGACCTGAAATTCCATTGGCCTATTTCCCGCCTAGATTTTACAGCTACATTGATGGAAAAAGTCCTCCTACAAAGATTACAGATTTGGGCTGAGAGTAATTCCATCATCTCTGAGGTACAATGCATGTTCCGTAGAATAAGGGGGACGGTAGAGCAATGTGTAAACCTTTAATTACTCACAGGGAAGTACACTAAAGCTAAAACTGGGTCTCTCTACTTATGTTTAGCTAATCTAAGTAGTGCCTTTGATCTGGTGGACCACTCAATCCTCTAGTCTACTGTGATTACCCTGGGTGCCCCATGGAATATTATTAGTTTCCATGCAGGCCTGTATGATAATCTATTGGCTATGGTGCGGTATGGCCCCCATGGGGAATGTTCCCCTCTTTTTAAGATTAAGAAGGGCATCAGACAGTGGTGCGTATTGGTGTCATTCTTGTTTTCACACTTTATTAATGGGGTAGATGGCGCACTACAGACTTTTCAGGCCGATGCTCCTATTGTATGCCGCTCTGTGCCAATATTGTTGTATGCCGATGATGTTGTCCTGTTATCTAGGACGCTGGTCAGCCTACAAAGAATAATGGACTCCTTTGGAAATTTCATGGTATCTAGGAGAATGTAAATTAATAAAGAAAAAACGTTTCCGATGGTCTGCGGGAAAAAGATGCCGAAGTGCAGGACCTTTTATATTGAGGGTACCCCGATTGCTAGTGCAAACTCTGTGTGTTACCTAGGGGTTTTATTTTCTAACACTGGATCATGGGCACAACATGTTTCAAATACTCAGCTGAAATTGAGTCGAATATGGGAGGGAGTATTTAGATTTTCCCATAAAATCAGCAGTCGGCCAGTTAAGGAAAAGGTCGAAATATATAAATCAAAAGGGGTATCAACTGCTACCTGTGGGGGAGGGCTATGGGGTCATACACCCAGTAAATCCCTTCAGGCAGAGGAGACTTTTTTCCTCAAACGCTTATTGAGTGTACCCAGGTCTGCAACATCTTTTATAGTTCATAAGGAAACTGCCCTGCACTATCTGAAGGATATATTAGCCTTAAAACCTCTAATATTATGGCAGTCCACTTGGGCAAATACTGAAACAAGTTTTACCACGTCTATCATTTTAGACTTCCTTGCTTTAGACCATGCTCTCCAGATACCCTTTTTGTCTTATATAAATGAATCTTTTAGTTTATTGTTTGGTCTACCTGTTTTGAGTGACCTGCAAAGACGCCTTTCTATTGAGAAAAGTGTAATTAAGGCCTCTTTTATGAACTATAGAATGTGCGAAGAATCTAGGAAGCAAACAGTTAAGATAAATGTATCGAACGATTTGCTGGAGGGCTTCCACTTATATCTGATCTGGGTGACCAATAGTCAGCACCGCTTTGTCTTAACCAGACTGGGGCTGGGCACTGTCCATCACTTGGTTGCTTTCCCTGATATGAAAAAATGCCCTACAGCTATGACTCCTTGTCCCTGCGATGGTGTATAGCAGCACTTTATTTTATTTTGTGGGTTTGAGGAGACTTATTTAAAACCAATTTTTATTGCACAAAATATTAGGGATTTTAAAATTGCTGCACGCTATATATTTGCACCTCAGAATCCTTGTGTACGCCTTAATACTGCACTCTACATTTGGGGCGCTATACACCTCAGGAAAAACATTGTATTGCAGTCAAATTAATAGGGGCGATCCAGCTGTTCTTAATTTCGCATTGCTTATAAATATAATATTTATTGGTGGCGTATTTTATGAACTTTTATGGCAACAAGATTTGTGCCGAATAAAGATTTTGATTGATTGATTGACATTTCCCCATATGGAAAGGTCCACACATCAGATTTCTGTATGCATAAATACTAATACCTGTCAATACTCATAAGCATCTCCAACTATCAATCATTCACAGTAGGACTCCTGGAACTTTTTGTACTTCCTAAAAAAGTAAGAAATTAGCCCACTTATAACTTTGGGGGTGAAATTGTCTGACTTTTTCCTGCTACATTTTCTCAATCTGCCCCTTAAGGTTATAACGTGACCTCATTTTCAAACTTCTGTACTGAAAATCTGTGGTTAAAAACAAATACACTGAAACAATTCTGTGACAAATTTAAGTAGATTTAAGGATTTTTTTTAAAATCCCCGCAGCACATACCTTAGTGCTAAGCATGTCTGCCATATTGGACATTTTAAACATTTGCTAGCACAGGTGTCTAACATAGATGTCAATAAAAGCAATAGTGAAGCACATCAGACGCGGAAGGATGAATTTTCTTTCATTTGAAGTGTTTTGCCTTTAACATCCCACAGGCAAACTAGCAAATGCCTCCAGGCAGTCACATTGTTAAGTCTGCTCCAGTTTCATTCTGTGATTACATCCCTTATTTTACCCATTATTCCTTGATGTCTCAATCGTACCGTGCCATTGCGAAATGCATTTTCACTGCTGCCTCTCATATTTTGAGGCAGAAATAAAAACTTGTGGTTCCTATGCTAAACAGTAAGTTTGGCGCTTCGCTGTAAAGTTTATGAAGCATTACATTTGCCTCACTGTAACAGTGCAAGCATGACACCACGTTAGTTTTTGGAATTTTAAAAATGTCCTGTGGAGACTCTGGGGCAGATTTACAAGAAACTGACGCATCTGTAGAGATACCCTTGCACCACCATGGATGCGCCATATTTACAATACGGCGCACCATGGTGCAAGGATTGACAGATGTGTCAGAAATTCTGACGCATCTGTTGGCCCAAACGTCACTCATTGCTGGAGTCGTGTCGCAAGCACAACGCACTCCAGCAATGCATGTGGAGGCCTATACTTATTGTACTGAGTCCCTCCTTACGCCTGCTTCAAGCAGGTGTAAGGTTTTGACACAGTGCCGTCCTAGAAGTGGCGCAGTGAAATCTTGTAGATTTCACTGCGTCAGTTTTACGAGGCTTTCCTGCGTGGGAACGCCCACCCTGCATACATTATACCTGATGCAGGTATGTGACGCAGGGCTTTACAACGTGACGCATCTCCCTAGATGCGTCATGTTGTAAATTGGCTGCATTGTTTACGCAGCCGCTACGTCACAAAAGTGACGCAACGGCGACGCAGAAGTATCGCAAGGGGCTTGTAAATCTGCTCTTCCGTCTCCATCACCCCCCACACCCGACCCCACCCCCCGCCCCAACACCCTCCTCCCGGAAAACAAAATCATGGAAAATGGAAAGGGCATTGTAATCATGCAGCTGAAGAAGGATATTTGTTTGGTTTCTTGCAAAACTGGATTACTACCAAAAGAACTGATGCCTCAGAACCGCCTCAGAACCGCCTCTTCACCTTTAGGTGGATTTATACAAAATGATAATCCTATGTCATTTGTAAATTTCTGCCTTTTTTATGTCAAATTCAGGTATTAAAAGGCATTAGAAACCGTGTTGGTTTTTGGAATTTTGAAAATTCCCTGTGATAGCACTTTTTACTTGTGAATTTTGTTGCAAGCTCTATTTTTGTGTAATGTATATCTTGTTTAACATCAAGCCGTGAATTTTAATAGAAACTGATTAAGTGTACTCTTTGGGAATCACATAAGTGTGCAGCATTGAGCGCTGTATTGGTTTTTCGAATAACTAGTCTTTTGATGTAAATGTTTAATGCATTAGCCTAAAGCCTTGTGCACTAAAATGATTCACCATGCACTGTGTGGATTGAAACGCTTTTGTAAAAGTCAATTTGTTCCTATATACTTCTCAAGCAAAATAGATTAATTAATGGTTTCTCTCATGACAAAGGCCATTTTCGAATTAATACTAGGTATATACATTAGCAATCAGTACAAGCCATTTCCTATTATAACATTCAATTAATTGCTTGATTTAATGAGCAATCATTGGGGTGTTTTTTCTGAAATAACAATTTGCTTGTTGTTTTCCTTATTGATGTTTTTTCCTGCTTCGGGTTGCGTCTGCTTACTAATTCAAGTTACTTCCATAACAAAACGTATATGGCAACAGGAAATATAATATCATAAAAACAGTACTACATGTAAACACACAGGATAGCACAACTAATTTGACCATCTAAACTAATTGAGATGCACATGACTTCTGTTATGTCAACTGCTGTTGTGAGGCTGTGTTACATAATTAATGTCATGTTTTTTTTATTCCAGACAAAGCACATTATTTATGCGTTTGGTGAATAAATATATGTTGCACAATATCGCATGGTTATGCCATGGCGCTCTTAGGCAATGATACCCTGGGAATGGATGTGCTTTGTTCAGGATACTTGTGGTAGCACAGAGTGACCGTATTAAAGAAGTGCCGCAAGGGCGCAATGGGCGTTTACGCCCGCTTTGTGCACCTCCGGGGCACTTTGGCATTATAGAAGGGGCTGCAGATGCTTGTGCGTCCCCTTCAGTAATATTGAAAGCGCTGGCCCACATACAGTGCCAGTGCTTCCTAAGAGGGCGTTCCCTCATTTCTATGGGGGCATGGCCCCATGTAAATGAAGGAATCCCTTTGCCTCTGCGCCTGCGCCTTATTACAGATGCGGGGACAGAGGCAAAGAAGCTCTCAGGAGGCTCACTGACAGTGAGCCACCTAAAAGGTGGTGCACTGTCAGTGCGCCCCTTGATTGCAGCCCTCTGGAGGGGGCAAAGAAAGTCCCATGGACCCCGCAGACATCCCCTTGCAGGCGGGTGCAGTCACTCACTGCAGCAGCCTGCAAAGGGATCTCTAATGCCCATCAAAGTGTAGGCGGGTTGCCGCTGGCACTGTAAAAACACGGAGCGGCTTCAAAGCAGCCGCTCCATTTTTCACATGAATGCGCTGTCCCCAGGGCAGCACAAGTTTTCAGCTGCCTAGGTTCAGCGCAATCACCCGAATATGGTGCTTTTTCCTTTATTGGGCTGGGGAACACATTTTAAAAGATGCACATGGTGCAATCAAGGAAAATGAGCCGTATGTATAATGCAGCCCCATGTATTGCTCCGCAGTTCAATAGAAAACCTGTACCTTTGCTTAGGGCTTTATGGTAACCACAAGGCAGTTGCAATCAGTGACCCAGGACCCCTAGTGGTGCAGAGGTAATATTAACTGGCCAATTCTTCAATCCCAACACATCCTGACTTTCCATGACGAGGCTTTATCTTAAAACAGTGGTCTTAACCTGTGGTCTGCAGCACTTATTCAGGGGGTCTGCGAACCAGTACGACCGCTTACCATCATTTTCTGTCTAAATTCATAAACTTTGTGAGCTAAATAACTGCATAAATATCTAGACTGCCCAAAAGGGCTTCCAGGCTGCGAGTTCTGCCATCCACTGCTTTCCATGGACAGGCAATTACAGTCGCCAAACACCTACACTTCATGCATGGGAAAAGGGGAATGCCTGCACTTTTCAGAAGAGCTGAAATACTTCCAAAGGCAGCGTACCACTTCCCAGTAGGCAGCATGTACTCTGATATAATTAGCACCTGCTCTTCTAGTTTCTTTGCAATCACTGTCTTTGTCACCTTTTGACACAAAAACTCTGCATAGTCTCCAAGATTACAGCCCACTTCCTGTCCGAGGCCGATATCAAACCAATTACTTCCGCCCCACCACTTCTGCTGAGAGCTCTGATTTAGCATGATAGCCTATTGTTTGGTCAATACAACCGGGGTCTTATAACTGCATGTAGTCTCTCTCATATTTAGACATGCTGTTGCAGAAGGTAGTGTATACTTGTTTGTGATTTTTGTGTGTATTATTGTTGAAGAACGAGTTGAAGAAATGGCTTGAAGGGACCCTGACTCCCAGCTGCTATACACTGGAGTGCCAAGAAGTCCAAAGGTTAAGAAACACTTTCTTAAAAAAGCATTTTAAAACGACTGGCACAAATATACACTTTATATTTTCTGGAAGCACTATATAATTCTCCTGTGCTGTTGGAGAGCGCCTAATTAACAAGGGTCTCTGTTATTAATGCGCTCGGTCACTTTTAAAATACAGGAACGCCATTTGTGCTGTCATATAAAAACAATAACAATCTATACTGATAAATTATATTCCACAAGAAGCAATCAAGAGAAAATTCTGCACAAATAAATCAGTCACAAAAACATTAGATACACCTTTAACAAGCATTTGCAAAGCCAATAGTCGTGGTTTAAAACTGAAAGTTACTAATTATGCCCTTGAATGTGCATTTGTGTCGTGGAAGAATGGATAGAAATCCAATGCATAGATGAATGAGGGAGTCAGTAACTGAGTGTATGGAAAGAAGAGTGAGTGTATGAATGAAAGATAGCAGGCATGGATGGGTAGTAGAGTAAGTGCTTGCTATGATGGTAAAGCAATGGGTAAGTGATTGAATAGAAGAAGGGTACAGGGGCAACGTGTAGGGACAAGGACAGTGTTCCAGCTAGGACAGCGTGGTGAGGCTGCAGAAATGAGATGAGAAGTATGTGAGAAGGAAGTGTGTGTGTGGAAAGGGCCATGAACTGTCGAGTGAATGAATGCTTTGATGGATGTGCCAGTACACGAATGGATGGTTGAGTGAGCCAATGGCAGATGCTTAGATGAGTGTGTGGGTGTGTGAGTGCATACATGGACGTAGGCGGAAATGTCAGTCTGCTGGACCATGGGCTAATGTGGTAAATGTGTAGGGGGAGATACAATAAAGCAGAATGGGCTGCGAAACAGAGTAACTGTCTGGTCAGACATGAAGCGGTGGGGGAGACAAAACACAACAGGCACTAAAATGAGCTACACAATCTTGTTTGAATTCCGTCATCAAAAAAAATATTAGTATACACATACTTATCTTACTTTCTTCCGATGAATAGACATGTGTCATATTATCTCAAGGGTATTTGATTATGTACACCGAGTACTGTAAAAACCACACACACATTATCCACATTTGCTGCAGGTCATCACTGCTCCAGTAGCTGTGGAGTTCGGGAGGCAGCAACACATCACCTGATACTCACAGCCCAAAAGGAAGACAGCCATGACATGTTAAATATGTACCCATTTGGTGCAACATATAGTGAAAAAAAGGTCACAGGAAACATGTACATCAAAGGAAAGAAGTCCTGCTTATTGGGGAGAGAACATATGAACTGGAATGCATATGAAATCCTACAACAGATTTTAGTGCAGCACACAGTTAACAAATATACGAATTATGAGCATACAGCACAATGAAAAGCATCCAAGATACAGAAAGACAACAGAGGAGTGAGTTAGATCTGTTACTTCAAACATGAATCTTGTACGTCCATTGCGCATATGTAGCATTGCCTAGAAACATTCCATGGTTATAATAATAATAATAATAATAATTTTTATTCAGCATATAAAAATATGACCATAAAAGAGACATTTTCAGGAGCATAACAATGTAAACAGTATTCATAAAAACAGTCAGGGAGATATTAAGATAGAAAAAACTGTGCAAAATCCTTACAATGCTGTTGTCCTTCTTGGACTCATAAATTCATAAAAGAGCCAGAGAGGAAACAATAAAAAATAACTAAAAAGAACATTAAAAGGCTCTAGAGGCCACCATGCATAGTACAGAGATTAACAGGGAGTCGTAGGCCTTTATGTGTCCCTAGTAGTTCTTAACTTTAGAGCGGATCTTAAAAAGTTTGAGACACAAAAGAGTGTAAAAGCATCTGAAGACAATGTTAAAAACAACATTGCAACACGGGCCTGCTTGAATCTTAGTTTCCTTAAAAGCCCCTTAAGAAACACTCTTCTCGAGTATGAATAGTACGGGCATAGGAGAACAAAATGTAAGGTATCCTGTGGAGACCTATAGTCGCAACCACAGGGACCTTTTTGTTCTATATATGCCGTGAAACCAGCAGGTACAGCCAATAAATGGTGAAATAAATTCAGCCTAAAACGTGTGAATAAAAATCTGTCATGTGCGCTGGTTATAAGGGATAAATAAGGTTCAATGCCTTGTACTGACGCTACTAAAGTGTGGTCTCTAACCGTAGGTTTTTTCTACTCCCTTTCCTCCCTTTGTGCCAAGACGTGCTTAGAAAACAGATCTTTAATAAAAGCTTTTTCCCGTGCTCTCACCTTATCAGGATTAAGGAACAGATCTGTTCAACCTAATGTAGCGAGGGTGTCCTTTACATATTTCAGCCAAGGGATTTTTAACGCATGGTCCAGAGAGAGGCAGTCCTGGATTACCAGCCTATTAAAACCTGCCTCCTCATTGGACCATATGTTCACCCAGCACAATAGGGGTTTCACAGCCACCGTATCTGAGATGTACTTCGACCACAATTCCTCATGGACAATGAACGCAGGGGTACTATGAGGGGCTTTCAGCAAGCATCTAAAATAACTGTCTTCTTCGATTTGTAGCTTGTTATTCATCATGAATCCCCAAACCTCGCTACCATATAAAACTTTCGAGCTACAGAAAGAGTTATATAACTTTAAAATTGTCCCAAGCGACCATTTGCCTAACTTATGGGCAAAACTTGCAATTGCTCCAGTGGACCTTGTCAGACCCAGGCACTTTTCCTCTAGTAAATGTTTAAAACTCAGTTTTCCATCAAATAAAATACCTAAATATGAAAAAGCCGGTAATTCACCTAGAGTGTGTGTGCCTACTGTATAAGTATTAGACTTCCTGGACTTCTTCCCCATTTTCATTATATAAGATTTTTATAAGTTTGGGGACAGGTCCATCTTGTTCATAAACGCCACAAACCCATCTAATAAAAACTGCAGGCCCTTTGGTGTGTGGGCAAGGAGAACCGCATCGTCCGCGTAAAGCAGGACGGGAACCAGTCGTGAACCTATCCTCGGGGTATCTGCTTGTCATGTGGTCAGGGTGGAATCAAGGCCGTTAATATATAGTGTAAACAGGAATGGCGCTAAGATGCAGCCCTGTCTAACCCCTCTCAAGCACTTAAAATGATCTGTGATCTTCCCCTCTTGCGTGTATCTTACTGCAGCAGTTGTATTCGTGTGTAGGACCATTAAAATGTTAAATAATGCTGGATCCACCCCAAGCTCTCCCATAAGATTCTAAAGTTTGCAGCGATTTACTCGATCAAAAGCTGCGGTGAGGTCCATAAAGGCTAGAAAGAGCGACCCTGATTTGGCTAGTGTATGCTGAGCAGTAACGAGATAGAGATTAAGGCATTGGTCTGACGTGGATTTGCCAGAGCGGATCCCATATTGCACGTCCGTTATTATTCGATTGGTCTCTGCCCAATCAGCTATACCTATTTAATACCACCCGACCCAGGACCTTCACTGTCACATCGATGAGGGATATCGGGCGATAGCAGTGTGGACTATCCCTATCTCCTTTCTTAAATATCGGGACAATGGTGGCTGTGGACCATGATGAGGGCATTTCTGTTGCCACTGCCGTGTTTAGAACCCTCACTAGGAGAGGTGCCCATACCTCAGGATTACTTCGAAAGAGGTCAGGTGGGATCCCATCTGGTCCCGGGGCATTTTTCTGCGAGAGACCATCATGGCCTGTTCTCACCTCATCCAAAGTAAAGGTAATGGGGTCCGTTCTCTGGACAATAGTTAATGCCTGTGGTTCATCCTCCCTGTGGGGCTGGTTATACAGTCCCTCAAAATGGGCCTGCCATTGCTCTGGTAAGATGTTGTGGCTTAAGCTTGGGTTATTCGAGTCTTTAAAACATGGATTATTAATAACCCTCCAGAAACGGGTGGAATCCTTTAGCTCGGAGGCCTCTTATAGATCCTCCCAAGCCTTCAATTGCAATTGGCGCTCCCGCGTCTTTACTGCTTGTTTATACATTTTACGGCAAACCTCCACATGGCCCCTATCTCTAGGTGATTGTTTGAGGGCCATCTTTAAGGCTCTCAGGGCCTGTGAGCATTGCCTATCAAACCATCTTGGAACCTCCATACTGGGGGGGTGTGCCGGTACTGTTAATAGACTATCCACTAATTGTGCAATAGCCGTGAATGCCTGAACTAATTCAAGACCCTGTGCTTCTGGATCAAGACATTTCAGGATCTTCTGCTTGCCTATATTAAAAAGGGAGTTATTAAAGGTAGCAGTGTCAACCTGCGCCCAGCGTAACCGCCTACCTTGGTCAGTAGCGGAAATCATTCCCCCAGGAAGTCTATGTGATACTGGGTGGTATCGAGGGGCGACAAGTGACATGGTCACAGGATTGTGATCACTAAATATACTGTAACAAATGTTAAAAAAGGTTATAAACCTCCTCACTGCGTGTGAAACAAATATAAAAACAATAAATGACGAAGAGCCTCTACCTTTATAAGTCGGAGGCACAGTTATAGCTAGGTCGGTGGCAATCAGGTCCATTGTATGGGTTAGGCCAAATGTATTTAAGAGGACACTCAACTTCCTCCCTTCCTGCGTGTGTTCCATGTGTGGCCCCTTTTTTAATGTGCAGGTCGACCAGTCACAATGAGTCACCCTCAAATTGGGGCACAGATGGCAATTAAAGTCTCCAACTACAATTAAATGTGACTGTGCTCGACCTTCACCTTGCAGTTCCTCCAACCGTCTCTTTAGTTCATCGAGGCAGTTCAATACCTGTGCGTGTGACTGCGCGTTCTAGAAGTTAATTAGTGCTAATCGATAAGTCTTGCTTAGGAATGTAAGTCCTTGTACTACATCCGAATCCCATGACATAGGCTTCCACCTCCCCTGTATCCTTAAATCTATAAACATGATTAAACCCCCCTTGCTCACCCTGCGCTGGACCTTAAAGCTGGACAAAAAAAGTTTTATAGCCTTCTAAAAAGAAATTATTAATTGGCTCCCATGTTTCCTGAATACATATTATGTGGAAGTTCCTAATATAATGGAGCCACTGCTCATCCTGGAACTTACTAGCTAAGCCTGCTATGTTCCACGAAACTATTTTTAGATCACCCAGAGTTTGCCCCTCCTGGGGACAGGAAGGGGCAATGGTAGCCCTCTCTACACTGGCCAATCCCCTTTCACTTTGATCCATATACTCATAGGCGGTTTCTGATGTTACACCAACATTAGTCTCCACCCTCCCACATGGTTCATCAGAGGGTTCAACCCTATTATCCGCGGCTCTCCCTTTACTCGCCCCTTCTAATAGTCAATCTATATCATTCAGATCCCTCAATGGTGCAAAAGCATTTATTGATTTTACGGGGCCCCCACCCCGGGTAGAGCCCACTTCCTGCATTAGAAAACATTGAAAAGATGAGGGTTTAGAAGGGGGTCTGTAGAAAAAACCCAGTGGTAGTGGTTTAATCCCAGACTCTACTATGAATGATAGCGAACAGGGGTGTAAAATCTTATGAACCTGTTCAGGGTACCTGAGCATGACAATTACACTATCCCCAGGGAATATTTTGTTGGACCTACCAATCCATGCCACCCTTCTAGCCATCAGGATGTGCCTTTGCTCAGAGATATTAAACCCAACGTTTTTACCTAGCCAGTGGGTTACCTTATTAATCAGCTGGACAGATGACTCATTCTGTGTGCTGTCTCATCCTGGGGCCCCCACCAGAACCACTGTATAGGGACAGTTTGCTGGTGGGAGATCTATAACTGGCAAATGCAGGCTATTAGGGGCAAACTGGGTGACCCCACTGGGCACCCGATCGTGGAGTTGGTGTCCCCCCAGGAGGCCCCTTTCATTCGGCTCACTATTTGGGGCAGCCAGCCGACCAGGCATGGATGACCCCATTGCCTGTCCCCCACGTCCTGTTACACCCGTAGTTGCTAGAGGGGTCTGGGTCTCGGTGCGTGCCTTTACAGAGGAAGTAACAGGGGGATTTAATTGGTGAACAACTTTACTCTTAGAGGCTATAATCTGCATGAGTTGGGCGGAAGGGGGCAATGAATTTTCCATTTTAGAGAGCGTTGCCCTTATGTCGATAAGAGTTTTTGAGAATTCATTTAAAAAATAATGTAAAAGACAAGACACTGTTTCCACGATTTTTTGTTTCAGAGACCCCCACAGGTCTTCAAAGTCCTCGGCGACCTTAGTGTCTGGGCCTTTAGTGCCTACCACCGACTGCTTAGGGATTGTTTTCTTGTGTACTTTCCGTTGTTTCTTCGGGGCCGGAGGACCACTCAATTCCGCTCAGTGAGTGGTGAGTGACATGGCCCTGTTCCATGTGATCTGGCCAATCACGTTGCTGCTCAAGCAGGTGCCCGGGTTAGGACCCCCTACCTCTTCTGCTTCCTCTACTTGCCCCTGGCCCCGGGCATCCTCTACTACCATTTCAGCTGCCTGGGCCACGCTCCCATCCAGGAGAGGTGCAGCTGTTCCAGCCTTGTCCAAGGAAAGCCTCCCTTCCGCTTTGTCGATTTCCTTTGAGATTACCCCCACCGCTTTTATCAGAAAGGAGTCAATAGTACCATTACTTAAGTTCTGTGGTGAACATGTGGGGCACCTTTCCTCTTCCCCATGGTGTGCTTGATCCATCAATCTACCAAACTCACCTCCACACCCCGGGCGGAAACACTTATAAAGTTTCAGTAGGAGAGGAGGCACACAAAAAAATACTCACATGGGCTTTGTCGATAGTCACTGTCCTGCATGCCCCTTTGCGCTTTCCCAATAAACAGTGGACAGCCCAGGTACGTCAGTCCGCCTGCAGATGAGAATTACTGATCCACTAGTCTAGGGCCATCCCGGCCCGACCTCGTTCATCCGCGGACTGGCGCAGACGGGCCCGCCCTGGGAGTGGTAGTCCTCCCCACCACAGCACTACAAACACGGGCTCCCATGCTGCGGGAAGCCCCAGCTCCTTTTCTGCACCTCCGGGCGCGATCAGGCATCACGCTGGCGGCACCGGCCGCGAGAAAGCTGGGAGTGGTAGTCCTCCCCACCACAGCACTACAAACACGGGCTCCATGGTTCTAGCGGTGGTGCACGCCGGGGCCGAGTATAACTGCAGCGCACAAGAGACAAATTCACT
This sequence comes from Calotriton arnoldi, assembly GCA_963921515.1. Lineage (NCBI taxonomy): Eukaryota > Metazoa > Chordata > Amphibia > Caudata > Salamandridae > Calotriton > Calotriton arnoldi. The sequence goes on from CAWUFW010015021.1 coordinate 43,633, forward strand.
TGTTCAGTGCATGGCAAGCATATGTGCAACATACGAGGATAGAGCACATTGACAACTCACGAGTGCATTTCACAAGGATGGAACATGAGTGCAGAGACAGCAAAATCAAAAGGGGCAATGTCAAATAGCAGCTCCAAGTGCAGTGATTAGGCTCAGTGACAGCAGAAAAGTGCCATGCACAAGCTTAGCGCAGTGTAGTAGAACAATGCACCAACCTAAAGCCCAGGAAAGCGCACAGTAATTTGGTGCTCTGCACAGGGAGCAAAATTGTTGTAAATAAGGATGTCGCGTAGTCCATGTAAGTATTAATTAGATTTATTCAGGATAGATGTTATCATGTAGAGCCCCACCAGGAGCAGCCTTCCTGCTGCTCAGCCCATCCTCCAACTGACTCTCTCACTCACCAACATTCCACAGTTACCTCTCACACCAACATTCCACCACCACCGTCACACTGCCTGAGCAGCAGGTATAACTCATCTCCTTTCTTTACACAAATCAGGTTGGAACTCTAAAAAAAGATGACATTAAAACTATTGCATGTAAAAGAATGACATTTGAACATTGCAAGGAAAGGAATGGCATAAGAACAATTGCAAGCATAAGCAAAGTAGCAAAGGGCTAAAGCAAATGCATGAAACTAACAGATGGAAAAAAATGCACGCACCAAAAATATAAAAACGAAACAAGCAAAGAAAACAAAGTGAAAAGTAAAGAGAATGCACTCACATCATCTCCCTTTCTAACCAAACGAAGGACATACACACACTACCACACCACAAAACCACAAACCGAACCCTAATACTACAAACATGTCAGCTGGCCAGGCTAACACACAAGTGGTACATAGTGAACCAACCACAGGGCGCGGTAGGGAACCATCCAAAACAAGTATGTGTGGAACACCACCCCACACGAACCATGCAACATCTAACTGCCCTTCACCCGAATCCGTAGTAAGGGTGAACAGTGTGGGAAAACAGTCCACACAAACTAGGAAAAGAACACACAGATCTACATCCATTCTCATAGTAAACTTGAAACAGCAATCACTAGTGATAAAACACTCACACCGCAAAAACCTGGCTCACACTCTGCCCTTCACCCTAACCCCAAACGCTGGGTGGAAAAACACAAAAATCCCATGTACTGTGGCTTCACACTGTCACACAACACTAACAAAATTTGGCATCTCCACTGCCCTTCACCCTTACCCGTAGTAAGGTTGGAAAAACACATCACACCAAACACGAAAAAATGGCTTCACTCACAGTTCAAAAATTCGACTTTCAACTTCCTATCTGCCCTTCACTCTTACCCGTAGTAAGGATGGAAACTACAATCATCGGTACAACACTCACACTTAAAAAAAAAACTGACTTACTTTCTACCCTACACCCTGAACCCATAGGCGGGGTGGAAAAACACTACAAACACAAAGCATGCCAATAAACTGTAAATGAGAAGAACTTAAAGGCATAACCTAAGTAGTATTGGAGAACACATCGAGTAGTCACACCATGAACTGCAAAAGTACAAAAGTTTCACTCTAAAAATGACCCTGAAAATGAAACATGACTCTAGCCCAAGTGGTAAAAGGCCAAAATTAACTCGAAAGTTAAAAGGAAACATAATACTACATATTGATATCCCAGCTCTGTTCAAAGTCATAAACTTCTTGGATCACGAACCGGATATTCAAAGCAAGCTCTGGCCAGATCATGTTACTGTCTCCTATTGACAGTACAAATCCAAAGTCTTCCTCATAGTGGGCACAAACTGTTGTGCACCTTGCCTTCTGTCCACAGATACACCCTCCAGTTAGCAAAGCATCTGTGACTCTGGAAAAACTGCCGCGGGACGGACTCCATGTATTGCGTCTTTTGGGTGACTATGCAGCAGTGTCACAAAATCTTTCTTCACGCGAGGGCCGGCCGAACAGACTGGACTCCTTTAAGCTGGATGGTGCACTGCTCGCACAGTCTTCAACTTGCTTGCTAACTAGGGCTACAGCAAAATGGAGGCACTCACAGTAGAAACATGCCGGGTGGCTCTAGGCGTGTGTGTGCACGAAACAGTGTTGCACAGCCAGTTTTGACGTGGTGGGAGGGCGGGCGCATCCTCATAGAAGATCCTCGAGGTGTGCATCGTCATAAAAGATCCTCAAGGTGGAGCACGCGGCTTCAATGTGCAGGTAGGATTGCGCGCACTAAGAAATTCTCATGTCTGCGTTACAAAATGCCCTGCAGCAGTTGAACTGTAATGTTAACTCTCCTCACATGCCGCCGGTAATATGGTAGATTCCCGTAACCTGTCCATACCTTGGAAGTGGAGGCAAAATGTGGAGCAAGTAACGAAACAATACGGAGTCAAAAATCCATACGGATCTCAAATGTGCTCAGGGTCACGTTCCTAAGAAAAAAACACTGTGCCTCTGTATAAGAGATCGTGGAAATAATGCTACCGGTGCAGGAACATTGTCAGATTTCTAAAGCCACAAATATTGTTTCATGTTTGTTTCAGCGTAACAGCGAGTTGGAATAAAGCTCATAACTTCCTCGTAGGCACGACTGTAATTAATGTCATCAACACACCTTAGGTTCCTCACAACAGCACTACAAGTTGTTCCTAGTGTGCTAACAGCATTTCCAGCACACGCAAACAAGCCAGCAGCCCATATCCTCAAACACAGCTGGCAGGAAGGCAGTTAGATGAAAACTGGGAATGTCACTGCTGTAAAGCGCTTGTGAGGATGTAAAAGGTTCCAGCATGCCCTGGGTGTTAGGCTGTCCGGTGGATTAGGACACTGGTGGGGCTAGAGGGCATACTGTCTTTCTCAGCTATTCAAGTTCCCAAGGATCCTTACATTTTTCCTTCTTTCAGTACATTCCTCAGCTTTTTTCATGTAGGGTCAGGTCCGATAGGTTCCTCTCTCAGTCCACTTGCACACTTAGGTCTTTTCAAAATCGTCACCAAAATATGTTGTAGAAGCCCCTGGTGGGGCTCTACATGATAACATCTATCCTGAATAAATCTACTTAATACTTACATGGACTACGAGACATCCTTATTACAACATATTTTGGCTTTCAATTGAACGGGAAGATCTGGCCGCTCCTGTAATACTAGCAGTCATTTTTAAATCCCCTTTGCTTTCTTTCTTTGATTTCTTCCTCCAAGCTCTCAAGTTTGGTTTCCAAATCCTTGAAGAATTTCTTAATAATGTCCTTCTCTGGCTTTTTCTTAAGCTCCCATTTAATGCACTTGATCTCCTTCATGGCCTTGTCTCTGTCTAAACATGCATACTTAATTTGTATCTTCATCATAGTTCCTCAATCTTAGCTGAATTTTTTGCTCATTCAGAGTAAGCATAATAGGATCTGGTGATTCATAGGAAGGTATTGTTTAAATATATGATCCTCTTAGAACAATAGCAGCCACAATCTAATTTTGGTGGGGTGGGGCTTCTCACCATTTAAAAATCTTCTTCTTTTACAGCTTTTACAGACTCTTCAGTTCATCCTCTATGCCTTATTCATCCTCAATTGTTTTGGGCCCGGCTTCACCATTTTACAAAGCTCTGGAGAACAGCATTTTGGCATCCCTTGCTCTGTGTGTTTCCTGCTCACTAGCGATGGTTCTACATCTCCCAGTGTTGAAATCTAATAATCCACAATTGAAAGAAAGCCACTGCTTCTTCCCACCTGCATCAATTACAGGTTCACCCTGCCCTGCATACCATACAACACCGACTGACGATTTTGTTGAGGTATTGTCTAGTCGTGGGAGAAGCCAGACAAGCAACTGAGATAACAGAGATGCAAGTTTGACAGATACCACACGGCCGCCACTGAAGGATTCTCCACCGGCCCTGCAACTCATCAGGACCCTTTCCCTTAGCGTTCTGTACCAGAATACCACCTTCCCCACCTCTGATACACATTATCTTCGGGGACACAGAGTGCTGCCAGAGAGAATCTGATGCATACCGTTCTTGCGCCTGATAGCAGCAGTTCAAACTGCCTACGCAGTTCTTGGTTGGGGCAGGCATTTCTGGTGTGGAAAGTACAGACTACTTCTGCTTGGGCTCCTGTTAAACAGGTAGCTCCACAGGGTTGTGGCGACTTAGCTGGAGAAGCGCGCCAGCATAAACATCCACAGCCACACAGTTCAATGTAAATAAAAGCTCTCACTCAGGGTAAAAGCAGTGTACCTCGTTATCCTTTATTCCGTACCTAGACCTGATGACGCATTTCGGCAATGTCTGCCTTGATCAAATGACAAGCTGTTCCCCTGCCCACACCATATAGTAAAAAACATAGAGAAAGGAAAATTGCGGACCTGCGCAGTGCCATCTTGGAATAGTAAAATCAGGCATTTACAAGAGCAAATATTTGTAAACCTTTGTGCAAATTACATTCAATCTTTGTAAACAACATAAAGAACAAATCTGGACCCAAATGAACGGAATATTGCCCCAGTGGGCATTGGGTGCCAATGTAGTGTAAAAACGTGTGGTAGGAATGCATAATCTTCCATATCTTTCATATCACTAAACCTAGGATGGATACAGTGATTAAAATCCCCCCACCCAACAAATGGGCCAATACATAAAAGTTTTGATTTGTCTCCTCTAACCATACTGTTATGTATTTGCAGTGGAGGAATGAAACTATCTGATGGTCTGGCCCCAGGTTAGGTAAAATGAGGGGAGTTTTGTGCCTGCGACAAGGCACAGCATATAACTACTGTGAGCAGCCAACCCCCTGCCTTTGGCCCTGCACAGAATGGGGTTGGCCTCGGGCCTGGTCTGTGGCCCGGTGCTGAGTCGAACCCCGTGGGCAGCCAACTCCATGTCATGCACGGCCTTGTACAGCCTTGAACGGCCTTTGGCTGTGTGTAGCATGGGGTTTGCCACAAGGCCAGGCCTATTTCTAGGCCCTGTGGCCAACCCCCCACAGGATCGCACAGCTGATAATGTGATTTTGCAATATAAAGGGTGTCATTTTCAGTAAGGAAAATCTACTGACTGTTTCTAATTAAATGTACATTATAAAAATGTACTTATTATTAACACCTGATTCAGACTGATTTGCCTATGGCTGGGACCAAACAGAGGTGGCATGATGGGCAAAAGAATTAATGGTTGGCGTATTATCCTGAGTGATTGCCTGTGGTTAGAATTATTGCAAGGAATCCTCCCGTCACATTTTATATGTTTGATGTACTGCCCTAAGTGGCAAGGATATGCCCGGATGTGGCTTTTGTGCTCACTGTGCTACTGGAACAAAGCTACTTAACAATTACTGGGTTGAAAAATACAAAAGCTCCAAAACAATGAATGAATGATTATATATAGACCGGGTGGGTTTCTGATTTATTTGGGTTGAGTGGCACAGGCCCATAGAGATCTGCAATTTATCTAACGTATGCTTTTTGGCATTGCTCCCCACCAGATTCTCACAAACTCGGTCTTTGTGACATTTAATGGGAAAAATAAAGACGGCGACTCCCCACAGACATCCTAATCCCTGTGTTTCCTCTGTGAGTTCTAAGGCAAAAGATGTGGAGGAAGAGGAGGCACAGGCTAATCCCTGTGTTTTCACTGTATGCTTTAAGGTGAAAGATGTGGAGAAGGATGTAAAGAAAATGGAGGAAAATGAGAAACAGAAGCAGGAAGCAGAGTGTAGTGAAATAAGATGTTATAGACTAGGGGGCAGATTTACAACCCCTTGCGCCACTTTTGCGTCACTTTTAACATGGGAAAAGTGATGCAAAAGTGGGGCAAGGGGCTTGTAAATCTGCCCCTAGATATTTACTGCCCATACATGGAAACTGTACTGAGTTTGGATGTTTGATCCCGTCCCTCTCACAATACAAACCAGAAGATTGCTTCCTTATCAGATCACACAGCTGGTGGCACATCACCTTATACATCTGTTTGTAACACTAGGTTAGATCTCTCTTAAGAAGGTAAGAGTAAAGAAACTGAGAGACTTGGTGTAGCCATGATTGAAAATAGAAGAAATAACAAAACGTGTACACTGCAGAAGCAATGTTAAGCCTGGATTAATGTGAAATATTCAAGGATAAAACAGACATTCTACTCAGTAGAGTCTTACCCTTGCTGTAAGATTCTCATGCAAAATCGGAAAAGCTAAGTCTGCGCTCGGCATTAGCAAAAGGAGATCCAGATCATTCTTAATATCATCAGAAATTACACTTAAATATTTCTTTCATCTCCTTAACACTTGGAAGCAGGTAATTTTAAAGGGATATATAAAAAGGATCAATCAAAACACAACAGACACTTATAACAGATAGGCTTGAGCAGGTAGAACCTTCCAGTTGCCCTTGCAAATCAGAGCCAAACAGTAACATTGAGTCAGGATCTGAATCCAGTGAAAACTACAGAAATGCAACTCTCTCACTTGATGATGTACTGGGCACAGACTCAGTTGCTAGCAGGTACACAATAGTCATAACATCTCTGTTGCATAGGAAAACTAATGGGCAAAGGAGTGTCAAAGGAGCTGGTCCAGCTTATTGACTCTTCTTGAACAAATTCTGGATTTCATGCAGAAATCCATTAACGTGCAACAAAAAATAGTGAATGTATACAACAGATCAGAACAACACCAGAAAATTAGAAGTCAAACAAAAATGTCAACGTTTTCATAAAGGATTGGTTGAAATGGAGAAACACTCTCTTCCATGGAAGACACCTGTAAATCGAGACATGATAAAAGCCTAACTGCAATGAGAACACTGCAGAGGGAATGCAAAGATCTGAGAATTGCTGAAGGAGACAAACTAATAAAACGATGATACCATAGTACTTGTAGCTCTTTATTAACACCCACCGAAGAGCAACAGCCAGGCGACCGGTTACATCCACGATCTGCCTTCCAGTCTGCCTCAGAGTTCCAGTGATGCACCTAACATTCTCCTAGGTGCATCACAGTTAAAGGGGCAAGATACAACACATCTTCCCTTCACAAAACAATAAAGAGAACAAAGAAGAGAACAGTGGAAAAATGGAGGAAAAAGAAAAGATCAAGGAGGAACAACAGGGCAATAATAAAATACAAAAAGTGAGAATACTTAAGCATACATGAGCATAACTAAATAATAACCAAATTGCTACATCAGGAAAAGAAGGGGAAAAAAAGAATCAATCTAAAATGTAATCATTGAGATATAAAGGTGATAAATCATCGATCTAAAATGTAATCATTGAGATATAAAGGTGATTTCCTCTTCCTTTTTTCCACACGCAAATGTTCAGTTTGAGTTCCATCGCAGTCATGAGTCATGACACCCATCTTGGAACTCGTCACACCATTGCATCTTGAAAGCCGAGACATGCTCCAGACATCACCACCTTCTAACATCACAACATTTCTCATGACTTTGATGATACGTTTTGGACCAAAGAATTTAGATTGTCCTTTAGGGGACCAGACCGCCCTTTTTGCAAACACCATACCACCCACATTCCAAACATTTGGTTTTGCCCCAGTTTTGACATCAAATCTCTGTTTATACATGTCCTGATATCTCTTCACTCTCAATTTAGACTCACTACAGTGCGTTCCCTTATTGCTACGCAGCCACAATGGTGCAAGTTTGGATCCTGCAATTCTTCCTCTAAGTTTCTTAAAAGGAGACACACCAGGGACACTGTTGGGCGTATTCCTATGTGCCCACAATTTCTCTCTTAAAATGGTTTTCAAAGACATGTTTGTTTCAATTGCGGATTGAGCACTAGCCCTTCGCAGTCTATTCATGCTCTCAACAAGTCCGTTAGCTTGTGGTGCATATAGAGCCATGCGATAATGGGTAATAGAGAGGTCTTTGAAAAATTCTTCCATCTCCAATTAAGTAAATTGTACACCATTGTCAGTAACCATCTCATCAGGAATACCTTCACAAACAAAAACATCCCGAAGGAATTCTATTATATTTTTTGTAACCACTGAACTCATGCAGCACGCAGACACCCACTTGGAAGTGTAGTCAACCAGAACGACCACAAATCTTTCATTGGGTGCTAAAATGTCAAAAGGACCTACAATGTACATGGCTAACTTAGTCCAAGGTTGTTCTGGTAATTCCACTGGGGAAAGGGGTATTGCTCTAACTTTCTTGGATTTGTCATTATTTGCACAAGAAATGCAGTCCCTAACAATTTCTTCTACCTGTCGGTCTACTTCAGGCCACCAGTAAGACTCTATAACTCTGGACTTGGCCAAGCTTCACCCAAGATGGCCTTCATGTGCAAGATTGATAATTTTCTCACGTAGACAAAAGAGGGGAACCAATCTCTCACCCCTGTAGAGGTTCTCTGCTACTATGCACAATTCATCACGAATATTCCAAAAACCTTTAGCACACTGGGGAACATCAGAATAAAGGGGCCAACCTTTGACCACAAAATCCATCACCAGTCTCAAGGTGTCATCCTTAGCAACACCAGCATCCCATTCAGATTTGTTGAGAGCTGGTTCCTTGACCCACAATACAGAAAGTTCATTATTATCTAAGCTTAGTTTATCCAGGGGCATCCTGGACAAAAAATCAGCAGGGACGTTCCTCAAACTGGGTAGATATTCAACAATAAAATTGTACTCCCACAATCCCTCAATCCATCTTTTTATTCTAGGTGTGGTGTTCTCCACATTCCTGCAAGCAAACATGTGAACTAAAGTCTTATGGTCCGTCCTCACAAGAAAAGGCAAACCCCAAAGATAAAATCTAAAGTGGTTAATACCCAACAAACAAGCTAGCGCTTTGTGCTCAATGACAGAGTAACGTTCTTCCGCTCCCCTGAGCGAGCGGGATGCAAATCCAATCACTCTCTCATTTCCATCAATATTTTGGGAGAGTACTGCACCTAAACCACTCACACTTGCATTAGTAGTCAAAATGGTTTTCTTTGTTACATAGAAATGTCCTAATGTTGGCATACAGGAAATCTCCTTTTTGACTTTATTAAAAGCATCAACACAATCTTCAGTCCAGACAAAATCTGCGCCTTTTTTTAGTAGTGATCTCAAGGGTTGCATAACACTTGCAAAATTCCTAATGAATTTTGAATAATATTCGGATAAACCAAGAAACGATTTTACTTGATCTTTGTTAGACGGTGTAGGAGCTTGTGAAATTGCCTCAGCCAAATCAATTTTGGGACTGATACCCTCACTTGAAATAGAGTGGCCAAGATAAGATACAGAACTTACTCTAAATTTGCATTTTTCTCTCTTTAAAGTCAACCCCCACTCCTGAAGTCTTGACAGAACTTTGTCTAAAACTATATCATGACTAGCCCTGTTCTTCCCAAAAACAAGTATGTCATCTTGGAAAAACAGGATTGAGTCGATTCCCGCTAACACCTCCTTCATCAGCCTCTGGAAGCAGGCAGCAGCGGATGCCTAGCCAAATGGCATCTTAACAAACCTGAAAGCTCCCATAGGAGTGACAAAAGAGGTTAAATGCCTTGAATCCTCATGTAAGAGGACTTGGTGATAAGCCGATGATAGGTCCATCACACTAAAAACACAAGCACCACTCAATTTGGCAAGAGCTTCATTAATATTTGGAAGGGGTTGTCTGTCTACCCAGATGCAATTGTTTAAACTCCTCAAGTCAACACACATACTAATTTTTTTTCCATTGTCCTTGGGTGCTAAAACAATTGGGGCCAACCATTCAGAGAACTCTATCTCCTCAATGACTCCTAAATCAAGTAACCTGTTGAGTTCTTCTTGCAATTTGTCTGTCATGAGGTTGGGTACTTTCCTCACTTTGTGGACTACAGATTGAGCTTTAGATTTCAGAATTATTTTATGTTTAAATCCACTCAAAAATCCTGGCTTTTCACTAAAAACTGTAGGATATTTTCCAAAAATGTTCAGATTTTCGTTTTGCTGCATGACCACCCTTATTTGCTCACAAGCGTTTGGATTTAAAATGATACCAAGATCTCTCTGATGACGCCATCCCAGCAGATTATCACCTCTTTTGGCAACATAAACTTTCCCCACTGTTACTCTATCTTTGAAAGTGATGAACTGCACAGAATAACCAATTAAATCAATACTCTGTCCCCCATAACCTACCGGGTTGATATCAGGGGGCAAGAGAGTGATATTATCCTTGCCAAAGGTGCTATCCCAAATTTTGTCACTGATTAATGTGTAGGGGGAGCCTGAATCAGCTAGAACAGCAACAGGTTAGACCAATATAAATATCACATTTTGGCATAATCACAACATCAGAGTCAATACTTTTTACATCTTGAATTACATCACTAGGCATATCAGAAATGTGGTGGATAGTTTGTTGGGGATAGGTTATTTCATCATCAATAACATTTACTTTGGTGTTTCTGCACATGCGAGCATAATGTCCCTTTTTCCCGCAATTCCTACAATTTGTACTTGTAGCAAAACAATTGGGATAATTGGGACCATGGCTCTGACTACCACACCTTGGGCACTTCAGTTTTTGATATTTACTGGAGTAAGCATTCCATTTCTGTTTTTCATTTTTACCAAGCACTTTGTCATATTTGCCAGTAATTTTTTGAACTGCAGATATTTGTGAATTTGGAACAGAGTTTTCACAATCACTGGGATTTACTGCAGCTATCGAGTCATTGGGTGTAATTGCACTTCGCATTTCCTTCACCCATGAGGAAGTATTTTCTATACTTTCGACAATACTAATGGCTTCCTTTAAATTTGGATTTTTTCCAAGAAGTTTTTCTTGTATTCTAGTGTCATTTGTGCAACAAACCAGTTGATCACGTATTAGTGAGTCAGTAAGTTGTTCAAATTCACATGTGTGTGCCAAGGATTTGAGCGCTGCCACATAGTTCCTAACTCTCTCACCCTTTGCTTGTATTCGCATAAAAAACTTGTGCCTTTCCATTGCAACATTTATTCTTGCTCCAAAATGTGTTTGGAGAAATAGAAGAGACATTTCATAGACATTTCCTGGTTCTCCAGCCTTTCTACCTATGGGTGCAGGATCTAAACTGTCATAAATATTTCTCCCCTCAATTCCAAGGTTGTGTAGTAAAACAGCTTGTTTCCTGGCAGCTGAAAATGTTTCTCCCCCAATGGCAATTAAATAAGAGTCAAATAGGGGGTTTCCATTTCTTCCAGGGAAGTGTAGGTTCACAGCGTTCTGACAAAAATTGTGGTGGCTGACTCATTCCACTTGACGCCATGGTTCAAGTAATTAAACAATAAACTAACAAAATAAGCTAATACAACAGGTTAACACAAAGACCATTAAATAACAATCTAACACAACAAATTAAAACAATTAATTAAAATAAAATGTGGCCTTACTGTTGGTATCCTGTAGGATAAATAACCGCAAATCCTGTTCTTTAACTCTTTAAACAGGTGTCAGCAGTCGTGAATAGTTGAAGTTCATTCAACCAAATACTCACCAACCGTAGCAGCTCACCAACCGTAGCATGTGCAGGAAATAAAATAGTGGTAAAATAACCCAAACGAAAATAACAAAAGGTGCTGCTACAGGAAAATGTAAAATGGTTGTCTTAACAATGCGAGCATTTTTTTTTTTTTTTTGTAGAGCGTTCTAGTTTCTCTTTGCCACGTAGAGGCTCAACAGGGCGTACGTCATAAATATGTGCTTCACAGTGTACGTCCAGTTATGAGAGAATATTCTCGCGCTTCCACTGTGCGTGCGTTGACAAGGAACAGTGGAGCTCGTGGCTGCAAGCCTCACGCGGTGAGTTTCTTCTAATGTTCGTTGGCCAATGCGTACATGGGCGCAACAGTCTATCAACTGCCGTTGCACATCAAGCCACATGGAGCATCCGATTCACACATTATCTTCACCATGTGAATCGCATCACGTCTTCATAACATCCAGCCATCAATTAAACTCAAATGCGGCGTTTCCCATAGACAATTAACATGGTACTGACCTTTCCACGTATATAGACTTCTACCGAGATCAGGGCTTCCAGAGTTAGACGCTGGGTTCATCGGTGGGTGTTCATCGTCGTCGCCAATAATAAAATGATAATACCATAGTACTTGTAGCTCTTTATTAACACCCACCTAAGAGCAACAGCCATTCGACCGGTTACATCCACGATCTGTCTTCCAGTCTGCCTCAGAGTTCCAGTGATGCACCTAACATTCTCCTAGATGCATCACAGTTAAAGGGGCAAGATACAACAGAAACCTTCTAGTTTGTGGAGTTGCCAGAGGATGCAGGAGGATATACACAGCTGACACATACAAATTATACTCAGTTTACATTCCCACTAAGTACTATCCATCAAATGTGGCATGTTGGCATTTAAGTTGGTGGTCTAGGGCATTTCACATAGGGATTTTAACATTACTTTTGATAGAGAAATTGTTACCACTAACTCTAAACCACTTGATTAAATGAGAAAGGTCAAAACCACCATTATTAAGTTGATGGTAGTACTAGGACTGACTGATGGGCAACAATGAAGATGAATATGAGTATACATGTTATCCATGACCACACACAAGATATTCACAATTGATCTATTTCTAATATCAATGGCAACTTATCCTAATACTTTCATGGATGTTTAGCAAAGAATAATTGTTAATCAGAACCCTCTGTCATTTGCAAACCAAGTATTGAATAATCGGGAGAGAATGCTGCAAAGAGTATCTCAGAGGTCAGTTTTTATGAACCGTGATTTTAGGGAGAATATGGTTAATAAAATTCAGAAGTGATTTTATTACAATTTAAACACTGATCCAATAGCTATAGTATGGGATACTCTGAAGACATTTATAGGAGGAGCAACTTGAAATATTGCTACAAGGAAACAATGGGGAAAAATGGAATACCTGTTTCACTTTAAGAAAGTAAATCTATTTGATTGATAAGGAGCATGCATAGGCTATTGCGGCCAAACTTACTAATCAATAAATGCTCTCGCTAATGTGATTAAATTGTCAGGTGCTTGTGCCAAGTAGCTGAGGAGAAAGCCTCAGTATTTTATTTGCAATCCCATACTTATATATGAGTATAGCAGGAAGGAGGGGCACATCTTAGAGAAAATGCACTGGTCAGTGTTGTTAAACACACCAGAAGTGACAGCTGGCAAATAATCTGCAGTGGTATTCAAATTATTGAGCAGTTTAATTGTTTTCTCATTCCTTATATAGCAAGGGAGACCAATGCTTGGAAAATGGCATCAAATTGACATCAAAGCATATTTAGATGGAGACACTTTGAATTTTTGACACTTGAAGATTCCTCCTGCTAAGATACATCAATAAATGTGGAGGATGTGATGTTAGCTATTTTTAAACTACCTTGTGAAAAAGCAGCAGGCTAGGTCCTTTTTGTCATAGAAGTCTTTAAAGTGTGTTAGGAGACACTGGCATCTCTATATTTCAAGGGTATTAGAGACACTTTTAGGGGAAATGAAATGTCAACTTCATGGCATAACCAGCAAATTGGACTACGGAAACACCCTCTACGCCGGAATCAACAAATCCCTGCTCCGGAAACTCCAGACCATCCAGAACACCGCTGCCAGACTCGTCCTCGGCATCCCACGACAAGACCACATCACCCAGCACCTACGAAACCTCCACTGGCTCCCCGTCGAGAAGAGAGTGACCTTCAAGCTACTTACTCACGCCTACAAATCCCTCCACAACACCGGACCCCAATACCTCAACAGAAAAGTCTCCTTCTACGCACCCAAAAGAAGCCTCCGATCCACTGACCTCACCCTTACCGAAACCCCTCGCATCCGCAGAGCCTAAACGGGTGGAAGAACCTACTCATACCCCACGGCAAAGACCTGGAACGACTTCCGCTCAGCATCAGATGTTCCCCCACTCTGCATGCCTTCAGGAAGAGCCTCAAGACCTGGCTCTTTGGGTGAAACTGAGCTGCACGATCCCCCCCCCTAGCGCCTTGAGACCCGCACGGGTTAATAGCGCGCTTCACAAATCCCTGATTGATTGATAGAAACATTGGGGGATATTAGCAACAACTTGCGATAATTATTGCAAACCGCGCTTAGCGCTTTTTTTTATCGCCGCGTATCGCTGGATTTTATCGCGGAGATAACACGTTATTAGCAACGTTTATCTCCAATGCGATAAAATATCCAGCAATAGCGGCAAAATGCGTGAATATCGCTGGAAATCCAGCGATATTCACGCATTAACGCCATGGGGGACTTAGCCTGACAATCCACCTCCCATTGAACAAACAGGTAAGTCATGTTTTTAGCAGGTGTTAAATCCTAGCGATAATCGCGCTTAGCGCGACTTTTTTTATCGCTTCGCGTGCGTTGCTAATAGGGGGAAGTTGTGTTAGCGACTGCTTTCAGTCGCTTTTATTTGGGAACGCCTACCTTGCATGTCATTAGCGATAATTAACGCTGGCATGCAAGGCGATAGGAAAACCGGCCGCTATCGCCAGAAAGCTGTCGTTAATGCCTGTTAGCGACAGCTTGCTGATAGGGCGATAAAAATATCGCCGCTTTAGCGGCAAAAAGTGCCGCTAAAGTGGCGATACTGCCCTTGCTAATATGCCCCATTGTTATTTTTTCAAAGAAAGGCAACCCAGCCAAGAGGGGGTTTCCTATTGACAGATTTAACTGGTAAATGTCAACACTAAAATTTGCACTGTAGCAACTTGATTCGCTGAAGTGGTACATAGTGTTGTATTAGAACAATATGTTGTATACCTAGATGTAACACCACCACACACATAAATACAAACATTACACTACTAGTGCTAGATTGCACTGGAGTGTTCGAAAAGTACATTGATCCTTCTTGTTAGGGTCTTCTGTTGAAACCACTCACAGGCATTTTGACCCAGTATTTATTACTGCTTTGTCAAAGCTTTATAAGAACTCCACTGCAAAAAAAAATTTGTGTGAATGGTTACTGTTTTTCCTGTATGTGGAACTCTATTTTAGATAAATCACAAGCACTAAATGTATACAACCTGTTGAATTGCACAGCTAGTGGATTAAGGTTGCAACATATGCTGATGATGTAGCAACTTCCTCTAGTAATGTTGAAATAGCTGTGCTCGGTACTGATCACAACACAATTTGAATTAGTCTGCGAGGATCCCAGGAGTGTCACTAAAACACAGATGATTATTATACTTTAATGTAGAGAGGATTATAATATAGTAACAGATACAATGTACTGGGAATTAGACTGAGTAAGATAGAAAACATAGTGATGCCTAACTGTGAAACTATATTAAAAACTTGAATCATATTAAGTAGTATTGGAACCTGCTACATAGCTCACTGGTTGGAAGGTGCAGTATTGGGGAGATGATCATCTTACCCTGCATTTATATTTCATTTCTCAGTCCCATTTCTTTTTTCAAATACTTTTTGCTACTGTTTGTTTCTGCAATCAGTAGCTTTTTATAGAACTGTAATTGGCCCAGATGGGCCATGAAAAATATGAAACTACCAATTTTGAAGGAAGGATGGACACTTGTTGCCCTTATTTTTTGGTAACTATTGGGAAACAAATAAACATCTTAATAACTCCCATATCCTATATCTGAGAATATTTCATATACCAGGAATGATTGGAGTCCAGGGCCTCTGGATGTTGCTTAAGCTTTTCCGACCCCAAAAATTTAAATGTGTTAAAGCTAAGGTAATAAGGACAAGGCTGCAGATATGGCAGGTATGAAGAAAAGATCTTTCGGGCTATGAAATTATACTTCATGTGAGAGACCTGTAAAGTATCTTTTATGAAAATGTTTGCCAAATTAGGTCACAATTTGGATTAGTGAATGTGGAGCATATCTTTCACAGTGGTGTTTTACATACCCTTGAGGATATCCAGGCAGAGTTTGAGTTACCGATGAGTAAGTTTTTAAAAACAATATCTCTAAATAAGGCATTTTGCTGATAGCATTAGAGTTCCTCTAAATTTGAATAACATTCTTATGATTGATGTACTACATCCAACCTCTGATAGGATCAAAATTCAATAGAATTAAATATGGTCGTGAGGTACTTATCGAAGTGCATTTATGACTATAGAATTTTTGTACTATAAACATGTTATACTATGCACCTGCAAGAATATTCAAATACATGTGATGAGATAATTTCTAATTGTCCTAGCTGAAGCTTAGAGGAAGCAGATGATGCCTATATGTTTGCCGTCTGTATGAAGTTGAATAGAGTTAGAGAAGACGTAAACAGTATCTCTCAAATCAAAATCACGTTTAATGCTTCAGCAAGAATGTTTAGTTTGGGCAGCCCTGATTGGGACACCCAGACAAGATGAGAGGCGTGATAGAGGGGGAAAACATGGCGGCCGGTTAAGACGTGGTCGCGGAGGCTCCCCGAGGCTAGAGATGTGAATATGGATCCTGCAATAACCCAGTGGTGCTTGGTATAATCGGTGTTTTATAACTAAATGCGGAAAATTACAGGATGATTTAACGGTGCTTACGGTATATAGAGATGCGAGTGAGAAGGAATTTTTAATTAGAGGCTTACTTTGCAGTCCTGCTTTGTCTGTGCCTTGTTTTTTTTTTCTTTTTGGTGCGGGGACCCCAGAGGGGCTGGTGATCCCGTGGAGGTTGTGGGGCTGCCCGACCGGGACTCCTGCTGGGCTCGTGCGGCTCGGGAGCTCGGCAGGGGCCGGAGAGCGGTGGCTCAACGCTCCGTCCAGAGTGGTTTGGGCAGAGGCAGCACAAGCGTGGGTGAAATGTTCCTCAGCAAGGGAGATAGACTACTGGTGGTTCACGTAGGACAGGAGTCTTCGGAGCCCATGGAGCCCTCTAAGGCCGGGAGAACCATCAGGAACCCAGCGCAAGAAACAGGTCAGACCTATTCTGGTAGGAGAAGTGGTGTGCGAAGAAGGGTTGGGAGGAAACTGGATGGAGAATATAGTGGTGATACCAAATGCAGGAAACACTCTGTTCCCCCTAAAAAGCAGCAAAAAGCCTCTCTGAGCATAAAAGCTAGCGGTGACTCAAACATGGCGGCACCCCAGTCAGTGGAGAGTGTGGTAGGGGCAGTTGAAAAAAGCGCACCGCTTGGTAGATATAATTTGAGAAGCTTTGAGGCTAGACATTTTACAAAAAGCACACTGAGCAGAACCTGGAAGAACATTAAAGGGTCAGAGCCTGCACCTTCCTTCAAAACTGGTGAGGATATAGGAGAGTGGGTGACCCCAAAAAAGAGAAGGTCGAAAGGGAAAAAAAGGGAGGTACTGACATCTAACCTTAAAATTACTCCCTCATTAAGGACTTTCTTTAAAATAGTACCAAAGACTTTGCTGTTAAAAACCCGACTTTGGATTATCCTGGGAATAGGGTGGAAGGTGATCAAGGTTTCGTAAGTCCAAACACATTTTAGGTGCTGGCAGACTCTTTGGACTCTCAGGAAATAGTCCTCCCTGCCCCCCCAGTAACAAAAAATATAGTCCAGAAAGGTTCAGGGGTGTCCTTCCCCCCCGGAAGCATGCCCCTCACTCAGAAATAGCGTCTGGTAAAGGCCCTCTGGAACTTCAGGAGTGTGGAGGGGGGAGAGGGCCAAAAAGATGTAGAGCAAACGCAACATCATCTACAGGGTCAGTCACAACATCAGTCAGTCTCAGATCTTTTTCAGATGTTAACCATTGAGGTTAGAAGCTGATTTGAAATTTCCGAAACTAATCAAAAAGAGATCAGAGTCTCTTGAGATAGCTTGGAAAAAAAACTAGATGACATTGCGGTAAGGACATCGCAGCTGGAAAACTCAGTGAGAGATTTAACATTGCAGTTGGAGGCCAACTCGAAGGAGATTACACTTCTAAAGGGGAATGAGATTTTGCTGAAGGAAAAGATGGAGTCTCTGGAGAATAACTAGAGAAGAAATAATCTTCGCATCCTAAAAATCCCGGAAGGGACAGAGGGAGAGGATATTAGGGCTTTTGTGGCAAGACTGATTAAACTGGGAGTGCATATGGACTGCTCAGAAGAAGACCTGGTTAAAGACATGCAGAGGGTCCATAGAGACCCATTCAGGTTAAACTCGAATAAAACAAAACCCAGGAAAATCCTGGTTAACTTTCATACATATAGAGTTAAAGAAGAAATACTCACAAAAGCCCTAAAACAGAAAAACTTATCAGTAGATGGCATCAAGTTTGATATCAGATCTGACGTCTCTCAAATTACGGCCAACAAGAAATGGGAGTTCGGCAATCTGATTGAACCTTTCAAAAAATGGGGTGTGACGGCTCAGTTTAGATTTCCTGCTAGTTTGAGGGTGATGCATAACAATAAAATGCAGACCTTTCGCAGGGTAGACGAAGCTGAAGAATTCCTTAGATCTATTTCAGGTACGTGGGTGAAGTAGGGAAGGCAGAGATTATTTCTCCCTTCTTCTTTTTTATGGTCAGTTTGTCTACTCTGCTGCAAAGTCATTATTCCCCTTATTATTTTACATTTACTGTTTTTTCTGTCTCCTTTTGTTTTTTTACACTTCTTAGTATTTAGACTTATGTACAAAATCACTAGTTCCACTAACTCCACTGGGGAATATATACTTTTAATAATAGGTCTCTTAACCTCGGAGGGCCTCCTTAGGCTTAGGCTATGAAGAAGAAAGAGGAGGGTTTTCCAAGGGAGGGGAGGGGAGGAGGGGGGCATGGTTTGAATTGAGTGCACGGGTGGGGGAGCAGAGGGAAAAAATACAAAAAAAGCTTCTCCTCCACAAATGAGCAGGAACTCTGGTCTTAATGGGCTAGCGAGAGTAAGAAACACAAAATGACTACCAGCCAGAAGGCTCAGATAGAGCTGTTATCATGGAACGTTAATGGCCTTAGAGTGAAGCAGAGAAGGGAAAAGATCCTGCAGTATTTAAAAGATGTTCCAGCCCAAATCATATTTCTCCAAGAGACTCATTTAACCAGCAGTGAAATGATTGAGATTTTTAATTCTAGAAGATGGCTTCAGAGTGTGATTTGTACGGACCATCAACTCACTATAAGAGGAGTGGCGATTCTTGTAAAAACGAATCCACAGACAACAATTGAGGAGAGGAGAGTAGATAAGGCTGGTAGATGGGTTATTGCTAAAGTGAGGTGTTACAACCAGGCGTATACCTTGGTTGGCCTTTTATGGCCCCAACTTAGATGACCCTACGCCGTTTGGCAATCTACTCCTGGAACTCTTGGATTTTCCGGACCCCATCATAATGGCAGGTGATTTTAATGTGGTTCTAGATGATAGCTTAGACCGCTCCACCAAAAGAAGAGCGACTACACATAATAAATCACGTTCTCTAATAATAAATTCCATAAAGAATCTAGGTTGGTGCGATATTTGGAGGGAGAGGAAAGGGCCCCTAAAAAGTTTTACCTTTAATAATAAAAAATATGGTCATCAATCAAGAATAGACCTATTCTTGATTGATCAATCCTTGAAGGGTCAGGTTAGGGACGCCAGTCATGTGGGATCTCACTTGTCTGATCACTCTGCCATAACTATACTTTTGGTCCCTCCTAACACGGTGATCCAAAGGAGATGGACTATTGGTCGCACTATACTATCTGATGAAGACACGATGGAGAAATTAGGGCTGGAATCTCAAGAGTTTTTTGAGCATAACTTAGATAGTGCCTCAATACGTATAGTATGGGGTGCCTATAAGGCCTTCTTAAGGGGGAAAATAACATCTATCCAATCTTACAAAAATAAGCCACGAAGGACAGAAATAGCTAATATTGAAGATTAGATCAAGGGGCTTGAACAACAGATACAGGATAAAGAGATAGTACAGGAGTCCGGGGTAGCATCTATTGAGGCTCTTAAAATGGAGCTAGTAGGCATTCTGGAAAGAAGACTGCAGGAAAGGTGGCAAGTGAGTAAACTGGCCCATTTTAATTATGGAGAAGGTTGTGGCAAGCTACTTGCATGGAAAGTAAAAAACGACCAAGCAAAAAGCTTTATAAAAGAACTAAAATGTGGTGGGACAGGATGCCTAATTAGGACGAGGGAGGGCATAGAAGAGGCTTTATTAAATCATTTTGGGGAAGTGTATCCTGAAAATCTATCCACACTGGGAGAGGAGGTGGAAGGCTGGCTGGGTCAAGAAGCTCCCCACAAAGTGTCTGAATCTCAAAGGGAAGTAATTAATAGCCCAATTACAGAAGCCGAAATTAGAAGTGCTATTAAAACAGGAAAATCGAATAAGGCTGCAGGACCAGACGGTCTTCCTGTCGAAGTTTATAAAAAGTTGGAGAAATATCTAGTCCCGGTAATGGCCAGGCTGTTCACTGTGATTTATGAATGTGGTAGTGAGATCCCTCCTTCTTGGAATGATTGTCACTCTGATACTTAAAATAGATAAACAACCTAACTGCTGCGACTCCTACAGGCCTATCTCATTGCTTAACTCGGATTATAAGATCTTTACTAAAATTCTAGCAGATAGGCTGAGGGGGGTGTTGAAAGTACTTTTACATGAAGATCAGAAGGGCTTTGTGCGTGGTAGGGGGATCAAAGAATTAACCTATAACTTAATTGGTGCTATCGATATAGCAACTACATTCAAAGTGCCACTGGCAGTTATCACCGTGGATGCGACTAAGGCCTTCGACCGGGTTAATGGGTCTTTCCTCCAGGAAATCTTGCGATTATCTAATCTAGGGGAGAACTTTTGCAGGGCAATAGCACTCTTATATAAGAATCCCACAGCTAGGGTTTTGGTGAATGGAAACATCTCAAGCACTTTCAACATCTATAGGGGGACTAGGCAAGGGTGCCCGTTATCCCCCTTACTCTTTAATTTGTATATTGAATCACTAGCGGAAAAGATAAGAGGGCATGACAGCATACTCCCCTTTAGATTCCAGGGGTGGGAGGAAAAAGTAGGACTTTATGCCGACGATTTAGTGGTGTACACTTCAGATCTTAATGCAGCATTACCAGCAGTGTACGATTTGGCATCACAGTTTGGGAGTCTCTCAGGTTATGAGATCAATGAAAATAAAACGGTTGTAATGACATGGAACATTAATTCGCAACTGAGCTGTGTTAAGGAAGAAATGAGGTATTTAGGCATCAAAATCAGAGGATAGAACAAATTCCAGAAACTAACTTCCAAAAGATCAATAAGGCAGTGGGGAAACTCCTAATTAGCTGGTCTCACCTTCCTCTAACCATTTATGGCAGACTAAATCTTGTAAAGATGGCAATCCTCCCCAAGTTCACTTTTCTGTTTCAGAATATCCCTATGGCCTTTAAAGAAGAATGGCTTAAAAAGGCCCAATCAAAGATTACTAGCTTTATCTGGGCCTCAAAAGGTACGAGAATTGCTTGGAAAAAGCTTAGAAGGCAATATGACAAGGGGGGCCTACGACTGCCGGATTTATCTTATTATGCCTGGGTTTATCTATTAAAGGGAGGAAATGTCTACTAAGCAAACCAGATTGTTCTGATACCGGGAAAGTGTTTAAAGCCATGTTATTCGATGTGCAAGGGGGCGAGCACGATTTTGTACATAAATATGGTGACCCACGCTTCTTTAAAAAAGTACGGCTTAAGACCCTGCAAGGCTTTGCAATAACTTGGCATAAAATCAGGAGGGAATCTAACATTAACTACTATATTGGATTAGCCCCTATCTGGGACTCTCCTGGATCTCTGGAGTGGTCTAAGGACTGTTTGGCTCGTCCATTAAAAGAAGCAGGGATAACAACTTGTGGTCAATTGATGGTAGACAGAGTATTAATCTCTTGGGAGGAGGCCCAGGTGATAGCTAATGGGCAACTGTCAAGATTCAAGTATATCCAAATAAAGGGCCTGATTCACAGAACTAACTTACGTCAAAATCCTAAACTTACAACAATTTTGGTATTCACAGAATGAACTTACACATTTGGGTATTCACAGATTGAACTTACACATATGGGTATTCACAGAATGAACTTACACATTTGGGTATTCACAGATTGAACTTACACATATGGGTATTCACAGAATGAACTTACACATATGGGTATTCACAGAATGAACTTACACATCCTAACTTTATGTCCGCACTCGGGCCGGAATTTCCGGCCCTCTGGCGGAGATTCCGGCACAAGAGCGGAATCTCCGCATACGGGCCGGAATCTCCGCTCCCGGGCCGGAATATCCGCTCCCGGGCCGGAATCTCCGCTCCCGGGCCGGAATCTCCGCCTCCGGCCGGGCAAGCAAGCAATTTCTCCCTTTTCAGCATTTCAAGTACCTACCATCCCCCACCATCCAGCTGAAGTCAATTAAGACCAACTGCAAAACCAGTACCACATAAAAGCAGCACACATTCAGGGCCCAGCTTTGGCCACAGAGAGTTCCTGTTTGCTTTGCTGTTCATCGCCACTGCAAAATGTACTTTGTGAGGAGGAAGAAGAACTTCACAACTGAGGAGACCACCATGATTGTGGAGTTTGTTGTGAGGCACCACAAACGCCTATATGGTCTCCCACCTTACTGCACCAGTGGCACACAGAAAGCAGCTCTCTGGCAGCAGTTAGCCACTGCTGTCACAGCATTGGGGGAGGATGTGCGCACAGTCCGTGAAATAAAGAGGAAGTGGCAGGATGAAAAGCTAAGTGCAAAGGAGAAGTACTCCAGGATCCAGCTGAACAGAGTTCTCCCTGCCTCACACTCACGATCCCGCCTCCGTCTCACCCCACAAGAGGAGGATATCCTCACTACAATCCACCCCCACATGCTCCATGGGCTGCCTGTGAGTGATGTCCGCAATGTGGCAACAGGTAAGTGGGATGACAAGAACAAGTATACAAAATGTATGTATGCATGCCATTGTGAGTAAGGAAGTTGTCCAAATTCCATATACAAATATAGTCAGTCAGAGGCTCATGTGTTTCTCTCTGTATGTTGCACCACAAGTCCCAGAATCCCTTGTATTAGAAATGGCAAATATCTTACACACTATGAAATACAAAGGCCCAGGCCTGAAGCCGTATATACCGAACAGTGCTAAGTAGCAATTGTCAAAGTGCCCCTTCCACTAATCCAGACACGGCTGGGTCAGTCAAGAACGCAAGGGGGTGGGGGTGCAGTGCAGAGGCAAATCAACACACAACGGAATGGAGAAAATAAGTCCAAATAAACATAAAAACAACTCACCCTGGCCCTTCCAAAATCCCAAAACAGAAGGTGAGAGAATCCTTATTTCAAAAATGTCAGTCCCAGAATCCATTGTTTAATTCCCACCCTGCCATGCCATTACATCACCAACACCCCACCGCTCCTACCTGCACCGGCCGTGGCAGTACTTCACAATACTGTTAGCATGCAGAAGACACGAGGAAATGTCTGACAAGTGCAACATGTACATTTTCCATGTGTTGATGTGTATCTCTTCTCACCCATTCACACATTCAGCTACAGTACAGACAGCCACAGTAGCAGAGGTCCCAGCATCTTCTGGGAGGAGACATCATCCAGAGCAACGCAGACCACCCTCACTAACTGGTAAGTCAAACGTGGCAGGAGATGGTCAAAATGCATACATAGGCAGCAGAGAACAGAGTGCGAAACATAGTGTCTGCATCTCAAAGGCAACTGGAGAGGAAAAACTAGCCTTTCTGGAGGAACAAGGAGGGAGTGAGATACATACCCCCTGCCCCAGTGCATTGGCCACCGTGGTTTTGGCTGCATTGGCAGCAAAAGGGCCAGTGGAAGGCCCCAGTACAAGCCCTGACATTATGGACAAAGGGCATTGGGCCCCCTAGAAAGGGCAGTTGGCCTGGGTTCAGCTTTATGGTGGTGATAGGGCGCAAGGCCCTAAGGAGATGTATGCACCTGGGGAGTGTCACTAAGGTGCCCTCCTAATTGTGAGTTATTGCATAATGTTTATGCTTATGATGCCTATTGCATAGTGTGTTCATGCCTACAGAGGTTGCGTAATGTGATTATGCATATGAGTTTGATGCCTAATGTGATGCAGTCATAATGCGTTTATGTTGCTAGAGATATTGCCAAGTACAATATTTTACCAGTAGTCACTGGTTGTGTGTTATGTGTGCTACTAGTGCGTTCTAAAGGTTCTGACAGTGGCCCGATTGGCCCTGTCCTGTATATAATCCCCTGCAAATATTGGCTAGTGCCAGTTGGCACAGTGTAAATGTGTGATTATGATTCTAATGTGTTTTGGATAATACAAAGGCTATTTTCATATAACCTTGTGTGGAGTTTCTTTGGTGGTGTGCCTAGTGTGTTGCTGCTGTATGTGTGTGTTGCGCAAACGATTTACACATTGCCTCTGGGATAAGCCTGACTGCTCGTGCCAAGCTACCAAGGGGGTCAGCAGGGGTTATCTTCAGTGTGTAACTCCCTTGGCCTGACTAGAGTGGTGGTTTCTGCCTGGCTTAGGCGCAAGCTCTAGCCAACCGGAAATCCCATTTCTAACATTAGTTGTGAGCGGTGAGGATAGGACTTGCGTTTACGCAGTACCACAGCGACAACTGGTTGCACTACAAACTCTGCATTTAGAGAAATCACAAGTTTTATTTCTTCTTAAAAGTGTCATTTTTGAATTGTGTATTCCTGCTTCAGCTCAGACGCCTAGGTCTCTTGTGTTGCACTGTGGTTGTGTATTCTGCCAAGATGGGAGTAATCTATAATGAGGATGACCTTTGGGAGTACACCCGGGAGGAGTTAGAGGAATTCTGCAGAGAGAGGGGGATACCAATAGTGGGTAACATCCTCAGAAAGCTTTTCCTTTATGAAGCACTCCTTAGGGGAGAACCCTTAGCGTGTGGCAGGGACCTGTCTGATTATCCCTCTGCATACCAAAGTGGTGGTTTGGAGATAGGGCCAGAAGAGTCTGAAGAGGAGGAAGAAAATGACAGGGCAGGGACGCCAGTAGAGAGTGAGGACCCCATAGATAGGGAGTCCCTTGCTGGGTCCGGTGCCAGGGAGAGTGCCACATCCCTTTCTCTGTCCCCAGAGGAGTGGGTGGATAGGAGGGAAGAAGGGGAGCATCAGCTGGCTTTAGAGAAGCTCCAGAAGGAGAGCCATGAGAATATGGAGGCTCAGAAATTGGAGTTGGAGAAAAGGAAGTTAGCCTTAGAGGAGGAAAAGGCCTTGTTGGGCCAGGAGTTGAGTCTCAAGGCGTTGGGCCTTGAAGAGAAAAAGCTAGTGACTGAGAGGGTCTTAGCGCAGGAGAGGATGGCGGAGGCAGAGAGGGCCGTCGTCAGGGAGAAACTAGCTCTGGAGGGTAGATTATCCCCCGAGTACAGTTTTAGTTGTCTGGATTCACCAGTGAGGGTGGGGTCCAGTGGTGGCAGCAATATGGAGTCCAGTGCAGGAAGTCCCACTCCCAGATCCCAGAGTATGGTGCCTAGTTCCCAGGAAGAGGGGTACAGGTTGAGGTTCAGGGGCAGTAGAAAACTGTCTCACCAGTCTTGGGGGGAGGGGGAGTTTGTGGATGTGTGTTGTGATGCACTGGAGGATTGGGTGATGGGTAGCACGGCAAATGATTGTGAAGGGCTGTTCAATCTGGTTGTCAGAGAGCACATGTTCAGTAATGTTTTTCTGGGGTTGAGCCAACACCTGTTGGAGTGTGAGTTCTCTGATCCCAGGGAGCTTGCACAGGAGGCAGACCTCTGGGTGGTAACTAGAGGTTCTGAAGAGGCATTGGGGAGTGACCCTAAGAGGAGTGGCTTGGGTATCTTCCAGCCCAGATTGGTGGAAGAGGGTCAGAGTAGCCCAGCTAGGTCCCGTTGTAGTGGGAGGGTTGTAGGGCCTCACGTCCTGTCTTCGAGGAGAGGGAGTGAGACTGGGATGCGTCCCGATAGTGCCCAACCTCCGTCTCAGGGCCTGGATGGTTCCTTAAGGGAATACCAGGTATGGGAGCCTAAGCTGTACTAGTAGTCCATTTGAGGGGGATCTCCTAGTGTCAGGAGAACGTGGAGTGTCTGTAAGCAGGCCTCCATCAGTTCTGGTGTCTGGCAGTGCCACTCCTAAGTGGAGGGTGCAGAAGTCCAGATTGAGGGGTGAGAGGGGGAGAGAGTCCCCAGTGGAAGAACCAGTGGGTCAGGGGCCAGCCAGGAGGGATGAGTCTCCTAGGAGTGACCATGGTGGTCTGCATCTCAAAGGCAACTGGAGAGGTAAAACTAGCCTTACAACTATAGGAATCCTCAAAGGACATTTACCTTCAGCAAAATAGATCTGGGAATAGCAAAATAAAAATTATAACATATCTAGGCTCTTCATGTCATTGTGTGTTATGAACATCACATGTATTCCACCAACTGCTCCAGGACTGGGAACTCGATTGTGGAATTGAGTGCCAGACCGACTCTGAATGTATCCACCTCTACATTGCAAAAATATCAGTAGACCAAATTTAAATAATCCAATGAGAACAAATATGACAATGATGAACAAGAAGTGAGATTCATAAACCAGTAATAGAGTATGCGTCCTCTGTCCAACTTACAAAGTTCCTTTTCCATACATGAATCTGTCAAGTCCAACCAGCGGGTCATAGATGTCATAATTGTAGGGTATGTCTTCTGGTCCATTAACAAAACATGATTGTGGACCTTACGCCTGGAACTGTTATTGTGTCAATTTGATAGACGTTGCTACTAGGCAGTGGGGCCATAATAAGTTGAATATGGGATCACTCATTATAATTTGTGGTAGACACGTCTGCAACGGTAGTGCCCACACTGCTTGTGCTCATCCTTTGTGCCTCAAATTGAGTGCTTCACATGTGGCAGCCGGTATGTAAAGTTGCAAACACACTTAGCATTGTAGGTCCAATGATGTCCTCCCAGAGTCCAAGACACACATTGATTTCTGCTACAAGGTTGCCTGTGACATCTGGTCGGGGACCACACACTAGGCAGGTGCGGGGCCATGGTAAGGAAACTCAGGAACAATGAACCTGAATGCCCTTGCCCATGAATGTGCCTCTAATATCTGCTGTATGTTGTATGTGTATCACATAACTGTTTTCCTGCATCACAATGGGCCTGATTCACAGAACTAACTTACGTGAAATACGTAAAGTTAGTAATGTTCGGTATTCACAGAATACACTTACCGGGCCTGATTCACAGAACTAACTTACGTCAAAAACGTAAAGTTAGTACTTTTTGGTATTCACAGAATACACTTACTCATTTTGGTATTCACAGAATGAACTTACTCATTTCGGTATTCACAGAAGTTAGTAGTCCTAACTTTAGGACTCCTAAATGCCTTCTGTGAATACCGAAAGTCTTAAAGTTAGGATTTTTCTCAGTTTAGGAGTAGTAAAGTTAGGACTCCTAACTGAGAAAAATCCTAACTTCAAGACTTTGGTATTCACAGAAGGCATTTAGGAGTCCTGAAGTTAGGAGTCCTAACTTTAGGACTCCTAAATGCCTTCTGTGAATACCGAAAGTCTTAAAGTTAGGATTTTCTCAGTTTAGGAGTAGTAAAGTTAGGAGTCCTAACTTTACTACTCCTAAACTGAGAAAAATCCTAACTTCAAGACTTTCGGTAGTCACAGAAGGCATTTAGGAGTCCTAAAGTTAGGAGTCCTAACTTTACGACTCCTAAACTGAGAAAAATCCTAACTTCAAGACTTTTGGTATTCACAGAAGGCATTTAGGAGTCCTGAAGTTAGGAGTCCTAACTTTACTACTCCTAAACTGAGAAAAATCCTAACTTCAAGACTTTCGGTATTCACAGAAGGCATTTAGGAGTCCTAAAGTTAGGAGTCCTAACTTTACGACTCCTAAACTGAGAAAAATCCTAACTTCAAGACTTTTGGTATTCACAGAAGGCATTTAGGAGTCCTGAAGTTAGGAGTCCTAACTTTACTACTCCTAAACTGAGAAAAATCCTAACTTTAAGACTTTCGGTATTCACAGAAGGCATTTAGGAGTCCTAAAGTTAGGACTACTAACTTCTGTGAATACCGAAATGAGTAAGTTCATTCTGTGAATACCAAAAAGTACTAACTTTACGTTTTTGACGTAAGTTAGTTCTGTGAATCAGGCCCACCAATACTAACTTTATGTCTGCTCCCGGGCCGGAGATTCCGGCCCTGTGGCGCAATTTCCGCCTCTGGGCCGGATTCTCCGCCTCCGGACCAGAATACCCTCATTTAGGCCGTTTCAATGCTCAAACGGCCTAAATGAGGGTATTCCGGCCCAGAGGCGGAGATTCCGGCCCGGAGGCGGAGATTCCGGCCCAGTGGAAATTCCGCCACAGGGCCGGAATCTCCGGCCCGGGAGCGGACATAAAGTTAGTATTGGTAAGTGTATTCTGTGAATACCGAAAAATACTAACTTTACGTATGTCACGTAAGTTAGTTCTGTGAATCAGGCCTGAAATGCCTCCATAAGGCATTGAAACATATACCAGGGCACACCATGGTGGCTAGTGAAAGGATGTCACAAAACATATGACAAGTGAGTGTAGAATGGAAATAAAAATAGTATATAGTGTCACATGAAGTGTACTAGACACAACTGGATTGTAAATCAATGATATGATAACTCCGTAGCAGAATTCCAAAGGACAAAAACATTTTGAAATTGGTGTGGATGATGCTCGCAATGATGCCAGTTCTGTACATTTTTGATGGATGTATGGGCTGCCAAGGTGAATCATCAGGAAGTCACAGTCCAAGATCTCGTGGCTGAAAGGCCAAAACCAAATCCAGTGTAGGCGTCAACCATGAAAGATTCACAACTTAACCACAATGTGTTATCCTAATCAATTGTTGCACTCTGCTTGCCTCCTCTTCTACTGTGTCCACCTATATAATTGAGTGTATGGTATGTGAGGTAAGGATGTCTGCTGTACAAAACATCATCCGTTGTCAGCTTAGTTCAACCATAATGTAGGAAATGGATAATGGGAACAGATGACACTCAAATGCTGGACATAACAAATGTGTGATCTCTCAAGCCAAAATGAGCTTTGTGAATCCATTGGTAGGGAAGCACAAATGACACACAAAATGTACGTGATCATTGCACATCTCACATATGAACTCTGCTATGCAATGTTTGAACTGATGTGCAAATATGAAACTGCTCAGCCTGTGGATGTACACTCCTTTCAACTTGTCAACACACATCATACTCATGAGACATATTAGTCTTAACGGTGAAGGTGTAAGCATTGCAATATGCTGGCGTCCAGATCATTTTTCCCCTCCCTTCCTATATCAGTAACCTTCTCATATACGTTTGTCTGTTGTTGTGTCATCTCATTGATGTCAGTGCTGTGTGCATGTAACAGCTGGCAACTGCTGCATGTCAGCAGGGGCACACATGTAAAGTCCATGAGGTAAACATGCTGCACATTGTCCAGGAATATCCTATCAGTGGTCATTGACAATGACATATACATGTTAGCTCATAGCTATTATCTGGTGTACTGAAATATGGATATGTATGTCTCAACACAGCTTTGGAGAGAATGACGCCAGTGCAGCGTACAACATCATCCCGGGGAATGCATGACATCCTGGCTGCAGCAGTGAAACCCGCTCGCACATGTACATCAGGTAAATGTGGTGTGAAGTGTTACCCTATGTAAACCATGACAAAGCTGAAAATCCCCTTCGGCAGATAACCTGCAGTTGTAATTAACAAAGTTCCATCCATATCATAAGTGTCACATGTGCCGCTTTGTAAATTGGTAATGCAGATGATTGACATTGGTGTCACTTCCCACTACAGCTGCTGGATCGGGGACCACTTTGTCAACAAAACCTACAACAGGGGGAGCAGAAAAGGACACAAAGTTGTGGATGGAGCTGGTAAGTGTGCTTTTTGAGTGTACATCTACGTTTCACACCTCAATGCCATTGTGTGAGCTGTCACTTGTAGGGGTACCAAAACCAGGTCACATGTGCATCATCTGTCGATGCAAAGTACAGTAGAACCAACCCTTGTGTTTCACGATATCTCATACTCGGTCAAATACTTATCCTGTTGCTACCTCTGTGTTCCAGGTGATGATGACGATGAGGAGGAAGGACCTTCCACCAGTGTTGGGCGACGGGCAATTAGAGGTGAGAATCCACTGCTCCTCCAGGCAGTGATGTCAGCTGCAAGTCATGTGCAAGAGGAGGAGGAGGAGGAGGAACTACCTGAGGAGGATGAAGTATCGGACGATAGCGAGTGTCTGCGCATCCACTCAGGGGATGGAGAATCTGATGCCATGGACAGTAATTTGCACCGATCGCCTACATTTAGCAAGGTCTCACACCCTCCCCCAGCAAAGTGTGTCAGCCTCGTGCAATGAAAAAGGTTGCCTGTCCCCAGCATAGAGATAACCAGCCACAGTTCAGCCCCGCCCCAACACAGACCTCACTCCCTCACAGCCCTCACATCCGGGACAGACATGGTGGTTACCCTACACACTCCTCCCCAGACAGTGTATCCCAGGCATTATCTTCGCCATATGCGGGAATTACCAACCCTGCTGTGGTGCAGGCATCCCCTGGGCACCATTCACATGTCCACAGGCTTCCACATGCCAACATCCCCCTGCTCTTGGACCTGGTGGACTCATCCATGGCCGGGCCCTGCATGGAGGGCCTGCACATGTCCGTGGTGGCCAGTGGCAGCAGGACTTCTTCCAACAGCAGGCAGATGTGAGGCAGGACATACGTGCCATAGGGGCCACCCTGTCAGACATGTCTGAGGCCCTGCGCCAATTCCCTCAGGTGGTGGACCGACAGACCCATGTTTTGGATAGGTTGGATAGAACTTGGCAAGACATGTCCAAGAATATCAGAGACATGATATCTTTCCAAAGGGAAGAGAGTTTAAGACACCATGCCTTGGCCATGAAGATGATGGACGGCATGATGAAAGTGTTCCAAAGTCTACCTTCACGGGCAACGCAGGGAGGGGAGCCATCACATATGCCTACATCACATCACACCCACACACCTGTACCACAAACTGCACAGGACCAAAGCATGGGTACACATCCACCACCGCCCCCATCCAGCCCCCCCCCACATGCACATCCACCACCACCCCCTGAACAGGCACTACCACCACCTGCACAACAACACCCTGTCCATGCACATACACCAAGTGTACAGACACAATCCGCCCCTGCACATGGACTTCACCCTGTACAGGCACATGCCGGAGACCAACCTGCACCTCGGCGTCAACCCAGACTTAATCCCTCACAGCGATCATCACCCCGGAAATTGCGAAGTCAAAAGCACAATCCCCAGTGACCACATCCCAGGAACTTGTTGTCCAGTGTGAATATGTTTAAATAAAATAATATCAGATCCCAAGTAAAATCTCTGTGTATCATGTCCTGATAGACTAATGTTCACCAAGTGAGTTGGCGTAGAGATGAGAGGATGTATGTGTGTGTGTGTGTGTGTGACACATCTGCAAGTTGAACCCCATCATTGCAGCAAGCCCTCATGTGCAGAGCAGATGAGTACCCAAATACCTTGGCATTGTTTGTACAAGACATTCACAATGAAGCAAAACAAGATAGACAATGTATGAATAAAAATAAGGGTTTAAAGAACAAATATGTAAGGATAGAAATAAAACAACAGTCCGTCTGGAAGGGAGAAAGGAAAACAAATGATGTCCTTACTGCAGTAGGAGAAGGGAACTTGGATTAGGATGGAGCAACATAAATATAACACGTCAGGGAAACCAGTCTATTTACAAGGGGAAAAGTAAATCATTGTCCAAAAACAGAGTGTCTGTCAAACTGTTCAATTGTCCTTCTGGTCATCCTCTAGGACCACAATGTCCAGATCCTGTGAATCACATGCCTGCTCCGGGCTGGCCGGTGCATGGACAGGCACCACACGGGGTCGGGATACATGAGGAGTAGGGGGAGAAAGAGTGTGGGGCAACGGACAGGGGGAGACATTGACGGTGGTGTGGGAGGAGAGTTGGGACACAACAGAAGACATGACTGCACTCAGGGAAGTGAAACCGGCAGTGAGGGTGGCCAGAGCGCGTAATATTTCCTCTCGCATCATGCGCACCTCTAGACACAGTTGCAGCAAGATGCGAGAGGACATGTCTGGCTGACCCTCACATGCCCATATCAAGTCCTCTGGTACAGCCGCAGACGGAACAACAGAGGGAGGGTTTTGGGTCGCACGTGGGGGGTGTGGTGCCTCAGGTTCAGAGTCAATGTGGGTGTCGACCTGGCAGCTATGATGAGGGGGACAGATTGCAGAGGATGCAGCTGGAGGCCCCCATCGAATGGGGGCCTCAGGAGTTGGGGAGGGGCTGAAGGTAGGACCAGGTTGCATAGTGGCCTGCCCTGTGGACACCTCAGAATAAATATGTTCGGCATGGTCCATGGGTGAGTGGCTCTCCACCCCAGCCTGGCCAGAGGTGTCCAGTTCATCACCCCCCTTCACTGTCCTCAGCCTCCACCCGGTCTGTGGCACCAGAGTTGTCCTCATGGTCAGTCTGGGTGGGCGCAATCCCCATGCCTGCTGATGTTGAGGGTCCCGCCTCATCGTCCTCTTCCTCAGTACTGGAAAGAGGTCGTAGCCGCCGGCGCACCACAGATGTCCTGCTCCGAACCCGGTCCTCTTGGCCAGCTGAGTCCACTGAAATGTGAGACAAATCATTATGTAGTTGGTGTACACATCAGGTTAAGACACATATAAAGCGTAATGACCGCTGTGGCACTAAGAAACCTCAAGATTAATATCTCTGGTCCAAATCTTCTCCCCTTAAGCAAAGTGAATCAGGCAAAACTTATACCATCAATCAGTTATGTAAGCGAAGCTATGCGATGGAGAGAAACTGAACATCTGGATCGTACAATAACAAGAGCAATTCAAATGCAATTTTGGCCTACCAGGATACACATCCCCCACACAATGAAGTCTGGAGCTCGGGATACAAAGGCAAGAGCTTACCAGCAAAGGGCCGTTCATCAAAAGTTGGATCAGATTCAAAAGGGGTCCACCTGACACACTAAACATGCATCTGTGTGAAGAACTGAACAGTAAGGTGGAATGTCCAGCCCAACGCTACTTGGACAACTCACTTAACCAACTTGGACTGCAGGAACTTTGGTAGCTACCAGCGACCATCCTCAGCTTAACAAAAAATAGTAAATGATGTGATCACATAAGAATCACTCATACAGGACAACGCTGCCCTGACAGAGCGCGCTCATGGCTGGGTCACCTTGCAGACTTACAGCAAGGCAGCACCGCAAGCCTATCTTCTTACCAGCTTTTCCAGTGCAACAAAAGAGAAATTCCTGAGATTCCACCTAGGCATACTACCATCTGCATATCACATGCCGCCCTGGCTACGCCCACAGATGCCAGCAATCTGCAGACTCTGCGGGGAGGGGAAGGAGGATATAGTGCACCTGCTGACTATTTGCAAGGCCCTAAAAGGGGAATGACGGATCTTGCTAAGACCCCTCTTCAATACGACATCCATTAGAACTTGCAGACAAGCAGTGTTAGCATCCTTTCCTGGCGAGGATGTTCAACTACCCTGCCGGCTGGTAAAATACCTATCCGATGCAGTAACTACCATAAAAAGGCAGGCCATCCAGTTAGCAGACTGCACTACAGCTGAACGGACTATGGTTCTTTGAAGGAATTGTTATTAGTCACTGCCTCTGCTGCTGCCCTATAGGGGAATTTTAGCATGTCAAGATTGGTACTTCACGCATCTTAAAGAACTGAGCAGGCGCAGCAAATGGGAACCTTGATTAATGTCAAAGACTGGCACACCATGCACTTTCAGGGTTTTGCACCAGGCAGAAAGCCCTCTTCAACTCCCTTTTATGATGCTCAAATCACCCTCCTCCAACACCCAAAGTCCCATTATCCTACTGTAAGTCCTTGTATATATCATAGCATTTATTATCCAACAATCTCCAATTAACGCACTGTTTCCTACCCTACTGTGAGATATCTGGAAAACAGTATTCTCAGCACTCATCCAGCACTCAGCACTTTACTCTGCTGCTAGTTAAGCTGAAAACTGACGTCCCTCAACAACACATTGCAGATGCCTAGCACTTTCTATCTGCACGAAGCAACTTATCCATCTCCACCCCTCCACTCTAACTCGCTGCCTGGCACTAGACCAACGTAGCCAGGCAACCTACGCTGCCTTTTAAAGCATGCACTGCTCCCTTGTCTCTCTCCATAGCAAGTTCACAGCCA
Source organism: Calotriton arnoldi (assembly GCA_963921515.1). Lineage (NCBI taxonomy): Eukaryota > Metazoa > Chordata > Amphibia > Caudata > Salamandridae > Calotriton > Calotriton arnoldi. The sequence goes on from CAWUFW010015021.1 coordinate 77,855, forward strand.
TAGCCGCCCAGCTCTCAGCTCCCCCAAGCAGCCCATGGCCCTACGCGTACATCGCTTTACTACACAGTAAAACCTCAGCAAGCAAGTGACCAGTATTCCTTGTTTGCCGTTAGACAAGTAGAACACTATTGACTTTAACAAGAATCAAGCAGAGGCAACAACTGCTGCCTTGCACTCTGCACTTCACTTTATATTTTTCTTTTTCAGCTGTTTTACATCACTTGTGGGCCACATATTATTGACATTTTATGTTGTTTTGATACTGATCTGTTTTAAGTCATAGATAATGCCAAATGATGTGATGCATGATTGTAAAGGTGTTAATTAACTGTACAATAAAATCAACTTCAAACACATATCAAGATGAGCCAAGGTCAGACTTTGTTCTCCTCTGATCACACTATCGAGTTGTGTGTGTTTACAAACTTAAATTACGTGCATGTTCACTGACATCTCCTGATTTGAGTCTGACATGGACACCTCACAAGATCATTGGTGGTTAGCACGTCTGTACTGCCTACCCTCAGTTATGGCATTGTTGTGACCTGTGTGTCATGTCACTGCGACATGTGCAGGTTCTACAACACTGTCCACTAAAGGAGCTCAGAGAGAGTCCAGATGAAATTGGAAAAAGCCTGTGATATGGAGTGTCTGCACTTTCACGTCTGGACATATGTTATCTGCTGTGTAGTATTGGATGGGACAACAGTAAGGCCGATTGGGGGGAACACATCCATTTAGGGTTGGGGCAAATATGTTTGTTAAGTTGTGAGTCTGAGCCTTTGATATCCTCTCTCACAAGCTGACAATTCACTGCCACATATTGCCTTTGGAGGTTGAGCAGGTAGTGCTGTGCACTGATGAACAGTAGTGGCTCGTTGTTACAGCGACCTGTACATGGGAAATGGCATTCAAGCTCCTGGGGGTACGACGTGTGTCTGTGGACACACTTGTCTAGATTTGCAACACTTATGAGTGTGGCAAGGCTCTCAAAGTCTGTCTTGACTCAATGGCACATGATGATCTGTCTCTATCAGAACCCAAACTCAGCAACAGCAATGTAAGTCACAGCATACAATCCCCATTGGCCTCACAAACACACACTGGACAGTGTCTGTACCATACATCATCCAATGCACACATCAGTCATGATTCCCTTGTTTCACAGTTAGTGGTGCTGGCAGTGGAACTTTCATCAGTAATGCAAATGTGTGTCTCAAATCCCCAATTGTCATGATGACACCACAAGTCCCAGGATGCACTCAGCCAAGTCCAGAAAATGGGCTACATTGAGCTTTTCGCTGCATGATGAGTGCTGCATACACACAGATTAGGAGACTGGAGGCATGGGACTCAGAATGGTACAGCTCTGTCTGCACTTGCATCATACTTCCAGACACATTTAGCCTATAATGCACTTACCATGTCTCTGCTGCTCTTGCTCCTCCAGCTGAGCATGGAGGGTCGGAAGAGCTGCACGCAGGACCCTCCTGTACAGTGGCGAGAGGCGAGGACGATGCACATGGTGCTGGGAAGACTGGCCCAGTAGCTCTTCAGCCTTGATCCGGGCCCAGCGTTTCAGGTCCTCCCAGCGCTTGCGGCATGCCCTCGCGTTCCTGGTGTGCACGCCCACTGTACTGCAGCGCTCACCAATTCTGGCCCACAATCTGGTCCGCGCTGCATTGCTCAGCTGTTCCTCTGGCCCCCCATATAGCTGAGGATATTTCTCTATAACCCCCTCAGATAGCATGTCCAATTCCCTTTCACTGAAAGGGGGTGCTTTCTCTTCATAACCCTCAGCCATTTTGGGGGAAATGAGGTTGATGAGAGCAGCAGGATGTCACAGGATCTTATCGGTGAGAGAGGATGACTCAGAATGAACACTAAATGTCTGTCATCAACTTCTTGTGATGTATTTCCTGTCCCCCACTTCCTGTCTGTGATTTCCTATATGAAAATTAGGCTTCTGGTAAAGTTTCGGAGTTTACGGCCCGAAAACGGACTTTCCGCATGCGCAGAGTACGCTACGCCATCGCAAAGTACTCTGCGCATGCGCAGAGTACGCTACGCTAGCGCAAAGTACTCTGCGCATGCGCAGGGTACGCTACGCTATCGCAGATTACGCTGCGCATGCGCAGAGTACGCTGCGCATGCGGAAATTGCGTTTTCGGGCCGTAAACTCCGAAAACTACCCAGAACCCAAATTTCATTTAGGAAATTACAGTCAGGAAGTAGTAGACAGGAAATACATCACAGGAAGTAGTTGTCAGCCATTTTGTGTTCATTCTGAGTCATCCACAACCACAGAACAAATCCACTGCCATCCTATTATTCTGTAGCAGATAACAATGTAATGACTGTGTAAGATTAATTCTTACACATGTAACAAAAGGGAGAACAGACCATGTAATGAGATTTGGGCTGGGACAGGGGGGAGGGGGGCTGGCACAACATCACACCCCAGTTTACTTCTCAAATGCTTTGCATTATGGTACATGTAGTCCATATTTAGTGATCAACAAAAGAGTTGTCTGTTGTGTTGCAGTGTATTAGGGGGTAGCAGTGCTGTACTTCCCAGACACATGGTGGTATATTCAGCCACAACATCATCACTCACGTTGTGGGACCAACATAATTGGTGTATGCTAATCATTTGGGGGCCAACTAGCAAAAATCCTATAGTCATGCACTTTTTACATACAGACTCCCATTGTCAAAAGGTACAGGAGGGTCTCTCCGAACATGTACATCTCATCCTCAGAGTCAATAGACTCCTTGGGAAATCCACTACACTGATTGCTGACATTGGCACATGACCTGAAGCACGGTCAATATTTTGACTCATGTCAACAGTTGTGGCTGACATACAGTTAGAGTGGTTTGCAAAGTTGTCTCAGGATGGATTTTTTGGACAGAGTGGTAAATATCCATTTTTCATCATTGACAACAGACAGCAAACCACATTTTGTCCATGACACATCAGGTTGCTCACGTGAAAAACGTGGCAACCAGCTGATCACGGACTTGCATACCCTGACCTCGGTTATGTGCAATGGCCCGGTTGCCCGGATTCAGAGCTAGCCGAGGTTCAAGAGGTATCTGTAAGCCATGTGTTAAAGCAATATTGTGCAAGACACAACAGGCCATAATGATCTTGCACACAACTTCAGGGGAGTACGTCAGCACACCCCTGTACGGCTGAGACATCTGAAACGCGACTTCAACAGACCAAAAGTGCGCTCTATGATGGCTCGGGTTCGTATGTGTGCCCGATTGTACCTACGCTGAGGTACAGTGGTTGGATGTCTGTACGGTGTGAGGAGTTGAGGGGAGAGTGCATAGCCAGCATCACCTAAGGAGGGAAGATAGGGCAATAGGTTACATTGCCAAATGAAATTTGAACAGAACATGATCTTTACTTAGTACATGCAGTGTCTGTTGTGACCGTGTATGTGGCTTGGTGATTCTTATTGTAGAATGGTTGTTGATATGAGGTGGCATTCATTCATTACTGGGCTTCTTGACAGGCCCCTTGTGCCACAAGTGCGTCACTTTTCATATGTGATACAGTGACGTACTGGCAGCGCAAGGGTATTGTAACTGAGCCCTTTCATACGCACACATCACTCTTTTTTAGTACTTGGTACTTACCCAGTAACCACATGTTGCCATATTCTCCCGCAGCCAACCGCCGGGCAAGAGGTGACATACGGAATACGAAGCTGTCATGGGTACTGCCTGGAAACGCTGCATGCACATCTGAGAATCTCCCACTGGCATCACAGACAGCCTGCACATTGATGGAATACCATCGGTGTCTGTTGCAGTATATGTGTGCAATGTGGCGGGGTGGCTGAAGGGCCACATGGGTACAGTCAATTGCACCCAGCACACGTGGGAAGCCGGAGATGCCAAAAATTCCCTAGCTGCCCTTTGTCTGCTGGCCAGTGTATGGGGCATTCGTATGTGAAGGTGGGCTCTAGAATTGATGCAGCGCAGTATCTGATGCAGGCACCGGGACTGGCTAGCCTGGGAGATGCCCACAACATCACTGGTGACCCTTTGGAATGACCCCGTAGCGAAAAAATGGAGGGCAGAAAGGACCTTCAGATAGGCTGGGATTGCATGGGAGCAGCAAGTATGTGAGTCAAGTTCCTCCTCCCAATCACATACCATCTCCAAGATGACTTCTGGAGGGAAGCGGTATCTGGCCCTTACTTCTTCAGTGGACATCGCAAATATGTTGATCCTCTGTCTGAAGATCCTCTCTCTCCTCATCCTCCTCCTCAAGTCTTCTTGCTGCATGGCAAGGGGCAAAGCAACAAATACATTCAGCGACATGTTGAAAGTGTTTCTGTGTGTCTGCTCTGCTTTCATATGTGCAGCAGGGCTGGGATTGGCTGCAGTGTGTCAGATGATTCATCATGGGGGATGGTAGGCAGTTGGACAGGTGTATGGCATTGAGGTAATGCTCAAACGGCCGATATGGGGAGATTCCGGCCCGGGAGCGGAGATTCCGGCCCGGGAGCGGAGATTCCGACCCGGAGGCGGAGATTCCGGACCGGAGACGGAGATTCCGGACCGGAGACGGAGATTCCGGGCCGGATGCGGAGAGTCCGCTCTTGTGCCGGAATCTCCGCCAGAGGGCCGGAAATTCCGGCCCGAGTGCGGACATAAAGTTAGGATGTGTAAGTTCATTCTGTGAATACCCATATGTGTAAGTTCATTCTGTGAATACCCATATGTGTAAGTTCATTCTGTGAATACCCATATGTGTAAGTTCAATCTGTGAATACCCAAATGTGTAAGTTCATTCTGTGAATACCCAAATGTGTAAGTGCATTCTGTGAATACCAAAAATGTTGTAAGTTTAGGATTTTGACGTAAGTTAGTTCTGTGAATCAGGCCCAAAGAGTTGGAGCCTCACTGATGGGATAGGTGCGGGACTTTCTAATGAATTAGAATCTTCAATAAAATCTGAAGGAACCCATGGAAAAGAGGTGGCAAGATGGTACTGGATCTTAGTGGAGAGCTCGGATGGAGACCTTAAGCTACCAGTTACGCTGTGGGAGAAGAGCTTGCCGGGAGAGCAGTTGAAAGACTTGTGACAAGTATCTTGTGACTTGTTATACTCCACGGTACGTGCCGCAAATTTAAGGCGTAACCACCTTTTTTGTCTCCACAGGGTGTATTGGACGCCATATAAATTGGCAAAATTTGCGAAAGGCGTCACACCAAGGTGTCCTAAATGTGGGAAAGAAAAATGTGATGACGAACATATGTTCATGGATTGTCCGATGGTTCCAGGGTTTTGGCGGGATGTGAGTAATACGATATCCTTAATACTTGGAGGGACGCTCCAGGTAAGCAAATCTCTTGTTTTTTTTGGGCTCCCTGATAACTATAAATCTTTGTCGCAAAGCATAAAAAAATTGATTTTCTATCTAATATTGCTTGCCCGCAGGGAAATATGTAAGCACTGGATAAAAGCTAAGCCCCCGAATAAAGTAGAATGGTTGGCCTCAATAAAATACACTGTTCTGCTAGATAGAGCTTCTAAGCTTAAGCGTAATGAGTTCTGGCTTCCCTTTGAGAACTGGGTAAATTCCTCTGCACATATATAGTCCGATGATTAGGCCTTTATACCATATTGCTTGATTGCTCTGGTGGTGGCCTCAGAGAGGGTCTGGTTGTTAAAAAAGGCTACCTATGGTTGGAGTACGAAAAGCAAGGTATAGAGTGATCCATCTTAGGTGTAATAACGAAAGGGCTTCGGACGGTGCTACATTGAGGGAGACCCCGGAGTACTGATCATTACCTTTTGTTGACCTGGGCAGATGAGGAAAAAAAAAAGAATGTTTAGTTTACTTGATCGTTCTTTGTTTTCTTCATAACTTATTCAAACTTTTCTTTTTCAATCTGTAGGGTTTCTAATAAATGATGTTTTTCTCTGAACGTATGAATAATTTTGACCTCGCTGATATGGTAAGCATTTTCATGGGAGGCATTTTTAAATTCTCTGGATGAAAACCCGTTACCAAGAACAAACTATTTTCTTCAATTTTTCGATTTTAAAGAATTTTCTATTAACTTTACCGTAGATAGTAAAGAATATTAACTTTGGTATCTACAACCTCTAAGATAAGCTATAAGCAGATCCATCAAGCAATTACCACAGTGTTCAAATCCATGTTCCTTTCCCTACACCCAAAACTTTGCAGAAATTAATTTTTTTCAATTGCAAAGGCTGTAAAATTAATTACTCTGCCCCCTAACATGTAAATAGGTCCACACAACAGTTGCAGTTTTCCTTGTTTATTTTCTCCCTTAAAAACATATTCAAATGATGACAAACTTTCTTTACGATTAAAGGTATCATGTACATTTTTTTGACATCCCTTGAAAATAATATAGCTTCACTTTTGATTGTTATTCCAGAAAGTTATTTATGAAAATGAACAGACTTTTTCCGCGAGATTCTGTATAAGTAGTATCAGACTTAAGAGAAAGCAAGTTCTAGTGCGAGGTCAGAGAGTCAATCAATCAATCAATCAGGATTTGTAAAGCGTGGCTAATCACCCAAAAGGGTATCCAGGTGCTAAGAAGCCCTGGAGGCTAATTCAAACAGCCAGGTCTTGAGGGCCATTATGAATTTAGGTAGTGAGGTCATGGTCCGGAAGTGTGTGGGGAGGCTGTTCCAGGTCTTTGCTATGATGTGGGAGTGTGGAAACTGTGGGACACATAAAGATGCCACCTTAGTCGTGGGTTAGTAATCCAACATTTGTGCTGTAGTTAACAGTTGTACATCTGTGACCTCAAATTCTGAGGCAATTTGAGCCCAAAAGAGTGCCAAGCCCTGTTGATCATTGCCTGGTACGTATGTGGCCTGCTAAGGTGCTGTGCTACCACTTAGTTTATCACTCAGCCTAGCCATTCTGTCATGCTTATTTTGTTTATCCTTCCTTGGTTCCTCTGTCCTTAACTTCCCTGCTAGGTAGGCAGGTTGTTTGTGTGCCTTAGTTTGTGCTTCCTTCCTGCTTAGGTAGTGACTCCTGCATTTTGTCGTTCACTGGTGGTTAGGAATGTCTCCTGGTCTTCCACATGGATCATCACACCAAGTGGCAGAGGTCCAGGTAAGAGGCAATTCATTGGGTATTTGTTATGCTAATATATTTACTAGCTGCTTCATGTATTGATGCATGTATTTAATCTCGGTTTTAAGATGCGGACCAAATGATCGTATCGAGATGCATTACATGAGATAGGTCATTGGGCATTCTGGACTACCTGTACCTTCCAAATGCACATTACAGAGTGAGAGGTCTCCGCATAACAATCTTGGATGAAACTCCATCACAGGTGTGTATCTCTCTCTTTCTCTCATTCTTTTTCCCCTCCCCATTTTCCCTAGCCGTCTACAGTGTATGACTGTATAATTGATGACATTTGTGATGCATAAGGGAGGGTCAGGTTCCCATCTTATTTAGAGGCATTTGATCCTTAACAAGTATCTTCTATTAGTGACAGCCCAAGCAAATAACAAAATAGCACAAATTTCAAATTTATGCCTGAAACAGTGTGTCTCAGTGGGTTTGTGATGAGATCTATCCTAACGTGGGTTAGAATACCTTATTTGTAAAAACTGCTGTATTCCTTTTATTGTATGTGCCTCTCCAATTCTTTTATCCAAATCTTCTAACTTACCCTTAACCAATGATAATTCTTAAAAAAACTTTGAAACCCAAATTAGTCAGCATGGCTTTCTCTTGTTTGAAGCAAGATAATATATTTTTCCAAGTGTTTCTATGTAGCTGACTGAATGACCTTTATCAGCTTGTTCTGAACTGGAAACTACCATGCACTCTTTTGTTTAAAAGCTTTCTGTTCTGAATCAGATTATTACTTTTAATTTGATCTGATCTGAAAGAATGATTTCAATTTCAAATGATGAATTTTTGGGTGCATTTGAACACATGAATGTTAATTACCTTTTTAATTATGTGTAGGTGTAACTGAGTCACACTTTTGTAACAGCCTTTGGGGACTCAATAACAATTCTTTATTGGCTAGATTAATCGTGAATGCCTGACCCAGCTTTTGAGGCATAAATAGATTCATCTTTGTGATTGCAGGCTGTCTACCTCTTTTCACAATTCCTCAGATACTGGTTTAACGCCTGTGGCAGCCCAAACTTCAACGGCATACAATACATTATGAATGGAGGAAGGATTTGGCCAGAGATGTATCTCCAGAGAAAAAATCCCCATGACCCCCAATTACAAAGAGTATGACATTTTGCAAGTGCATTCGCCGGATTTTCTCATTTGTGAGCAATCATGATTTTGATATCTGCAATGGTCGAAACCATGCTGATCCCTTCATGTTAGGATCTTTTTTATTTATCACTGGCGTGCATTAAAAGGTTGATAGCAATGGTTACCTTCAGGAAATTTTTAAATCTTTATCACCCTCAAAACCTCTTAACCAATTATCTCCATGTTTGCACATATTTTTAATAAAATCTGTTACTTTTAAATTCTCTTTTGTCTTATTATTTATTTCCTTATTTCATTATCAATATTTTTGATTGTTTGATTCATTACATTTTATATTCACACATTTATCTAACAGCTTTTCTTGCTAGGGATGCTGAGTTACCAAATGTGAGCCTGAGATTCATTACTGGAAAATACATTTTCCCTGATGGGTTTAAATGTATGGATACCTAGGGAACTCAGCCACTGTTCACATCAAAACTGTGACCTCTCTTACCCATATTAAAAAGTCAGATTCCCTAAACTGTTGCCACCTGCTGGGATTGATTGCATGCATACCTAACTACTACCAAACAGCTATAGATACAAATATATACTGCTCCTAATTGAGGCTGCACCTCTACAACACCCCTAACAAGAGTGGATGGATTTTCCCACCTTGTCTTGCTTGAATGACCCAGCTCTAAGTGAGCTGTGTTAGGAGTGAAGCATTCCTCTGTGCAGTGATGTGATGAAACCTAAAATGGGTGAAGCCATTTGAGCCTAAGAAGCGATGAGACATGCTCATGAAGTGCAGTCCATTCTGAGATGAACATGGGCATTTGACTTGGCTTTGGGTATCAAGAGGTTTAAGATCGGCCATTAATCAGTGTCTCTTACCAATGAAGGGGAAGTATCAACCAAACGAAAGCCAAACTAAGCTCTTTGGCATTAGAATATTTCCAAAAAAAAGAAAGACGTTTTTCCAAAGAGGATCTCATATAATGTCTGGCTCAGATTCAGTTCACTTATTTGTTATCAGATTTACAAGTAGGTGACACACATTCTTCAAACATAATGTACAACACAGTGCATGCCTATCCCCAAAAAGGCTAAAGCATTAATAGACGAAACAATAAATATTAACAAATGTGAGATATGCAATGTATTATATTCATTAATTGTTTATTACCTGTTGTATTCATAGTAAATGTCTTTCAGATACCACAATACAAGACAGCATATATGATACCTGTTAGAAATTGCGTCTCTATTTATCAGATGTATGCAACCTGTCCAAGTAGAGACGACAATCCTAGTCAGGGTAAGCTAGAAACACACTAAAAGCTAACCTTTGCTCACCCTTTGGTATCTTGGCACCAAGCAGTCAGGCTTATCTAAAGAGGCAATTTGTAAGGTTTTTGTGCAACACACACACACACACACACAGTAACACAATGAAAACACCACAAAAATAGTCCACACAGGTTTATAAAACTATAGGATACTTTTATGAGCAAAACCAGACCATATTGACCAAAATCCAACAAGTAGAACAGCAGTTTTGGATTTTGAAGGAATAAATCAAAAAGTAGTGCTGATAAGCCAGTAGCGCTAAGGGGTTACTTGAAATCGCGCTAGACCGAGGCAAATACAAAGTTCTGGCTGACCGCAATGGAGGGCAGGCCGGCTACAGGACTCATGCAGGTCTCTCTGAAAAAGTACCTTGGATGGAGCAAAGCGATGAAGCCTCGATGTGTCTGCGCAGATACGCGCAGGCGATGAAGAACCCCTTTACGATGCAGGCACTGCATCATCGTCCAGCTGCGTTGTCCGTCGTTGTTGAGTTGTGCAGTCCGTCGAGGGGATGTCATCAATCGGCTCCTGCGTCGGCACTGAAGGGCAGTGTGTCAGTTGCAATCAGCACAACATCATCACTGTGTTGATTTTTATTACTCAGGACAGCAGAAACCAATTTTCAAGAGCCCAGAACTGGATTGGGACCACTTAGCAGGGCAGGACTCACAGATGGCAGAGTCAAGTTGCTGTTACAAAGTTGAAAGACTTCTTTGTTGGCCCTGAGACTTCAGAACAAGGGGCAAGCCAACAACCCCTTGGAGTCACTCTGGCTTCAAGTGAGATGGGTCCAGTCTTTGTCCTCAACAGGGCAAAGATCAGCAGGTAGCAGTACAGCACAGCAAAGCAGAAAACAATTCCTTCAGAGCAGCAGTCAGTCAAAGTGACAATCCTTGTGAAACAGCAGTCTTTACTCCTGGAATAGATCTTGACAAGTCCAGTAGTGTACTGTCTCGGTAGGGTCAAGGCCCCAGTACTTATACCCAGTTGTGCCTTTGAAGTGGGGGTGACTTCAAAACAGGCCCTTGAAGTGCATAGGTCCCCTTTCATCCCAGCCCTGTCTGCCAGTCTCTCTGTGGGGGGTAATCAGCCCTTTGTGTGGGAAACAGGACACAGCCTATTCAGGTGTAAGTATCAGCTTCCCCTCCCTCTTCTTGCCCAGGAAGAGCTATGAGAATGCTGATGAGTCTCTGTCACACCCACTCATCCTGTGTTTGTGGCTGTCTAGAGGGAATGTACAAAGGGCAGCTGTCATCCACCCCAGACCTGTATTGGAGACAGGCTGCAAAGCATACAGAGCATTTCTAAAATAGTAATGTTAAATCCAACTTTACCAGCAAAGAGAATTTATCATTTTCATTTCAAAGATATAAAACATGATGTAGCTACCCTTCTCTGATCAGGTAATGCAGCTTAAAAGTGTTTTAAGGAATTCCCAATGCAAGCCTATGAAAGGAGTAGGCCTCACAGTAGTAGAAAATGAATTTAGATGTTGGTCACCATCAGGACATGTAAAACTGAAAAGTACATATCCTACCTATCAGTTACGCAACACCCTGCCCTTAGGGCTACCTAGGGCTGAAGGAAGTAGCCCTTAGGGGCCACCTGTGTTATTTACAACCACCTGCTATGCCTTCCCAAGTAATGAAGAGTCGGTCAGACAGTAGAGAATACAAACAAGCATTTATTAGCAATACTCTGCAGAGGAGTCCAATCTGATCTGCACCCAAAGATGTCTGCCGAGGGACTGGCTCCCCAACGGCCTGCGATGCATGATCATTCCTCCAAGAACCCCCAACCACGCCCACAGTGGAAAGTTACCGGCCTGGGCCGAACATAAACAAAGAAGGCACAGAAGGATGGGCTACCACCTGCCAGATGGGTACATGCTATCTGCAACTCAAGGTTACTGCGCTGAGTCTCAGCATCTCCTAACGTGGGAGCAGAACTACACACATAGGCATGCGAGGGCAGAATGGCCTATTCATTAGTAAGTCGGGAAGCAGCCTTGAACAGGAAAGAAAAATAATAACTAAATGCAGTTTTCTGCTAAGGCAAGCAATACGAATAATAAGGCCAGTTCAGACACAGCCTAAGCAGCCTAAAAGGGATTACAAAATACAAAATGGAGTCACACTTGCTAACTAAAACTTGCATGTTGCAGGAATAACTCAGTGGGTTGCATAACATGAATACGAATGGCATCTATTTAGCCACACACTGCTAACCTAATGTAATATGAAACGAATGCATAGCAGGAATGGGATTTTCAAACCTAACAGACCCTCCTTTTATCATGGGTGGCTAAATGCTTTATTGAGGCTATCCGGTAGGGTCTTTACAATTCTAAGTGGGAAGAAAGTAAATGCATAGTCACTCAAGTTACAAAGGAGAATAAGACAGCACATGAGTGTCAAAATCTACTTAGTATTCAAAGATACCTTCATCAATAAGCATCATGTCCTGTATATCCTGCATCATCATAGTAGAGATCTTATCATTCCGTCCTGGGAATTTAGGGGTAGGAGTGAGCTTGCTCACACAAAAGGTGCAACATGCTGGAAGACAATTAATACATAAGCAACATGTGAAGATGACACCTGCTACAGCTACTAGGAGAAGTAGTATCTTCCAACCCCATGACGTCAGCAGACCCCAGAACCACCCTGCGAGGGACCATGAACCATTATCCTGATGGATATCTGAAGCAAGCCTGTGTAATTTCTGTATTGCAGAGTATACATTAGGGGCGTTATCAGGAATGTAAACACAACAACTGCTGCCGATGACGCGGCAGGCTCCACCCCTATCAGCAAGGATGAAATCTAAAACCATCCGGTTTTGAAGAGCAACGAGTCTCGTAGCCTGAAGCTCCACTGAAAGATTAGTCAGTATACCTGCAGTAGTGTTAATAACTCCTTCAACTACTCTAGCAAGGCAACAGATATTACGGCTACTGAACATGGGGCCCCAGAACGGCAGAATGCCCTTCATGATGTCAGTATATTGCTGTAGGGAAGTATCTGTTTGATCGATATCTTCTGGATTGACATCTCTCTTGACTCGCTGCAAATGGAGATCCCTACGCTGTAGCCTATGATCCTTGGGACAATTAGATGGTGCAATATAAACAGGGGGCAAAAGAAAAGAGACATAACACCGGCCAGACCATCCCCTGGGAAGCCATGTATAAGCCTGTTCCCCACAAACAAAGTATACATTTGGAGGTGTGAGCAAAGGTGGGCTACTAGTAGTGTTCAATCGGTATGTGTAGTTACAACTGCTCTGACCTACTGGAATGTTCCCTGTACATTCAACACAGAAACTAGCTGCTGTATTGATCAAGGGACGGGCATGGCTTTGTCTTCAGTTATATTTTGTTCCTGAAAACATTTAAAATATTCTGTAACATGAAATCCTTGAAAATCCAGCATTTCATTTTGTAACCAAGTGACATTCTTATTATCCTCAAAAATATTCATACAAGCTTCTGGATGTAGGGTACCCTCCTTTCCCTCTGCCCCAGGTGTATATCCTTGGTGTACCACTATATACTCCAACACTGCTTCATAATCAGACTGTATCGTATTCATTGCGTCAGCATGATAGTGCATGTACACCATAGAAAGCAATTGGAACCATGCCTCACAGCTACCCAAGTATGACAGGGGCAATGACACCAGTAGATCATTCTTGTGCATAACTGAGGGAAGTCACCCACACACCCAACAATTTGTGGCATTAGTGGTACTGTGTACCTGATGAAGCATCTGCAGAAACGCCTTCTCGACATAAGTCTGTCTATGTCTCTCTTTATGCGGTGCCAATGTAACAAACTAATGCTCAGGTGGAGCCGGGGTAGTCCCTATCAATGTGCCTACAGGATGCTGTTCTTCTAAATACCACACCACCCCGAATAGTGTTATCGTTACGATGAGAAGGACCACTACCACTACCACCCTATTCCCAGTAGATCAACCAGACCACACAGGATCATTCTGCTGTAATAGTGGGGCCACCAGAGGCTGTTCCTCCTTCATAATAGCGCGGCCGAAAGGGTACATAGAAAGAAACTTTAGGAATTGGAGCCACAAAAATACAACCGACCAGAGGGGTACAATTCACCCAGTGTCCTTCAGAGCCTCACTGGTAGACTCCTATTGTTCATCAACGACGGTGCTATGAAGCACTCCCACAGGGATTCTGCGCGATCGCAGCCCTTGCTGGAAAACAAATCCTCTTCTTTCAGGATAGGGCACCCTCCCTCCTTGGAAGACACCCTCAGCTAATCCTGTCCAGTGTCCAGGGCAGTGCACCAGTGTAGCTCACTCTAATCTAAAGCAGGCACCTTAGGCATAGCGCCTACGCCCTAAGCTCGAGTCCTTCCCTAACTCCTGGACTGCCCAACTGGCGCACTGTCCTTCCGTCGGGGCCGCAGGTTGTACCTGGCAGCCCCAGGCACTTCTTCATCAACAAAAAGGGGAAGAAATTCAGGCTCAGCAGGGCATTGAGACTCAGGTGTCTGTTCATCAGAAGTGGGAGCATCCGGGGTGGCCCTTATCTCTGGGAGGACCGCCTCAAGTAAGACCGCGTCGCTTTCTTCATCTGTCTGCGCCCACCTCAGTTGGGCGTCAGAGAAGGGAACAAAACGGGGCACTTGCTCCCCTTCCTGGTCAGCAATGCTGTCGAGGACCCACCGGTCATACGGCAGTGGGAGAGGGATCCTCTTGACGTGCGATCCATGCACCCAGTACTTCCAGCCTTCAAGCTTTACTGCGGTGCGGGTGGCGAGCAGGACCAAGAGTGGCCCCTTCCACCGAGGCTCCAGGCAGCTCTTTCGCTGAAAATTCTTCACGAACACAAAATCCCTGGGCTGTAGCTGATGCCCGGGCCCCTCTGGTACTGGTTGCAGCGTGGCGTGAATGTGTTGGTGGACAGAATGGAGATCTCTAGTTCACTCATACAGATAGTCCACAAGTAGGGGGTACACTAGCTCGGAAAAGCGTGTGGGTCTTGGAATGCCCCAGACGTTGGCGGGCGTCCAAAGACCGCCTCATATGGGGACAGCCCTGTTCTAGAATGCGCTGTCGCTCTGGTAGATAACAAAGCCAAAGGTAGAGCATAGGGCCATCGCAATCCTGTGCTTTCTTGAATCTTCGCTAACTTCAATTTGAGAGTACCATTGTACTTCTCAACCAAGCCCGCTGACTGGGGGTGGTTCGCTGCATCAAACTTCTGTCTAATATGCAAGCCTTTACACACCAATTCAATGACTTTTGAATTGAAGTGACTTCCGTTGTCACTCCAGATCACACGTGGCAATCCATAGCGCGGGAAGAACTCTTTTAAGAGTGTCTTTGCTGTCGCCATAGCCATATTCTCCTTAGTGGGATAAGCCTCAATCCATTTACTGAATTCACAAATCACTACTAGCACATACTTCAAATTGTTAACTTGTTCCATTTCGATGAAATCCATCTGGAGAACCTCGAAAGGGAAGGAAGATGGTGCAAAAT
Organism: Calotriton arnoldi; assembly: GCA_963921515.1. Lineage (NCBI taxonomy): Eukaryota > Metazoa > Chordata > Amphibia > Caudata > Salamandridae > Calotriton > Calotriton arnoldi. The sequence continues at coordinate 92,982 of CAWUFW010015021.1, forward strand.
TACCTGCGGGTATAGGAGTACCTTTCCCAGGATTATGTTTCAGACAAATGATAAAGTGTTTCACTAGGTGTGTGGCTACCTTAGAGATATTATTGTTTCGCCATACTGGGTCCAGTAGCTTGCATATTCCTTTGGCACTAATGTGTGCTGGGCCGTGGGCCATGGTAACAACAGGGAGCACATAGGCATTAGGCAGCAACCATCTCTGTTTCCCAGACAAGTCAGTCCAGCACCCATCCTCGTCCAAATGCCCTGTCCTCTCCTCCCATATTGCCAGTTCATCTACGGTCGCCTCACTCTGTATTTCCCTGACATTTTCTAATGTGCCCTCGAACATCCCATTGTCTGGAACCCACCTAGCGGGGCCTGCCACAAACATCTTTTTCATCTTCGATCTAGCTGTCTCCTTAGCTGTCTGATCTGCAAAAGCGTTTCCCCTTCCAACATCATCTGTTACTGCTTTGTGAGCCCTGCACTTTATTATTGCCAACTTATCAGGAAGTGTCAATGCTGACAAAAGTCTATGTATCAATGGACCATGCTGTATTCGCAACCCGTGCGAGGTCAAGAAACCTCTCTCAGCCCAGAGGCGCCCGAAATTATGGGCCACCCCAAAGGCGTACTGGCTGTTGGTGTAGACATTGACAGTCAGTCCCTCACTCAACTCGCAAGCCCTAAGGAGGGCAACCAACTCTGCAGCCTGGGCCAATTGGTAGGGGATACAGGATGTCTCAACTACAGTGTGTAACGTTGTGATTGCATAAGCTGCAGTGGTAGTGCCATCTGGTAGTTTGAAACAAGAACCATCGACATATAGTTCCCCTTGGGGGTCAGATAAGGGAAGATCAGTCAGATCTACCCGTCCTTTCGTTTCTTCCTCAGTCCGAAATAAACAATCATGAACATCATTGTCCTTTTCTTCCGAAGGGAGGGGTAGTAACGTGGCTGGGTTCAGAGTGGCACATCGTTTGATGGTAATGTGCGGAGCAAACAAGGTTAATTCATATCCAGTCAGCAGCGCACTAGTAAGGTGCTGTGTCTTCGTCTTATTCAATAGCGTATCCACAGCATGAGGTACCATTACTGTGAGATCAGTATCAAGGACGAGCCCTGCCGATTGTCTGATAGAAACTGCCACCATTGCGGCAGCTCTCAGGCAGCTCGGGAGAGCTCTGGCGACGTTATCAAGAATAGCAGAGAAATAAGCGCAGGGTCTCTGCTTACCACCGAAACCCTGTTTTAGAACAGAAAGCGCGCAACCATCCGCCTCGTGTACGTAGAGCACAAAAGGCTTCTGGTAATCAGGAGTACCAAGCACAGGAGCAGAGCAAAGCGCAACCTTTAATTACTCAAAAGCTTGTTGGCATGCAGATGTCCAAGGCAAGGGTTCATGCACTTCTTTGGTGGTCAGGTAAAGGAGGGGTTTCGTTAGTAAGAAATAGTTAGGGATCCAGTGACGACAATACAAAGTTATACCAATGAAAGCGCGCACCTCGCGTTGGGTCTTAGGAACAGGCATATTGTGGTGTTCTCCTGGGCATCTTTCACATATTAGTAATGGCAGCTATGCATTCCGGTGTTAGTCTGTGACTAATTAACTCTTTGAGCACTATTTGCTGCTAAGCGCTTTTTTTGCAATTAATCTTTAAAAATTCTTTCTCAACTTCTACTGATTGGATTTTTATGGTGTTTTCACTGTATTACTGTGTGTTGCATGCACAAATACTTTACTCATTTTCTCTTAAGTTAAGCTTTCCTTCTCTGTGCCAAGCTACCAGAGGATGAGTTCAGGTTAATTTAGAGTGTGTTACTGACTTACCCTGACTAGTATTGTGGTTCCTGCTTGGACAGGGTGCCTATCTCTGCCAACTAGAAACCCATTTTCTAACACGGGGCATTATGGTATTAAGGAAGTGTCTGCAGAGGCATGTGCAGCCCCTTATGTTATACTGATAGCACTGGCACACATGTAGCACCAGCGTTAACTTGAGAGGGCTTTCTGTCATTTGTATGGGGCATGGTCCCATGCTAATGAGGGAGTCACTTTGCCTCTGTGCCCAAACCATGTTACAAATGCGGGTACAGAGGCAAACAGGCCCTTAGGAGGCACGTGACAAAAAGGTGCACCACCTGAGGGCAGCACTCTGGAGGAAGCAAAATGGGGTTCCATGGACCCCACAGGCATGTTCTTGCAGGTGAGTGCAGTCACTCTTTGTCTCCTCCTTCAAGTGCAAATGGCTGTATCCTGCACTGTGAAACAAGGAGTGGCTTCTAAGCAAGCACTCCAACTCTCACTGAATGTGCAGCCTCCAGGGGAGATGCAAGTTCTTAGCTCCCCTGGAGGCAGTACATTCGTGATAATATGGTGCACTGGACCGGCACAGTGGGCCTGTTCTGCAATCTGGGCCTAGGATATCTAAGATGCCTATGGTGGACTCACAGATGTTCCAAACTGCATCTCCTTCACACCGCTGATATTCTTTTTTTAAAGCATGTGGTCTATTGTCAAGATAAACAAGAGGGGGAAAAGAGCACAGCCTACCTTGTCCTCCTCTTCAGTGCGAAGGGTTCCTATTTTGCTCCATTAATCAACAATATGGCATTGCATAGCAGTTACCAGAAGTGGCAGATATTTTTAATTAGTGCCATACATAACATAAAATTATAAATAGGTTAAAATGAAATAATGGGGATGGATTTCACTTTGGAGCTTTCAGTTACATCATAGACAACTCAGGCTTCTCTGTCTTTTTGATGCTCCAAGGGCCCTTCGTTGAAAAACATCCCATTATGCACTATTACCCATCTATAATTGTACATATTTTCTTTTTGGTAAAAGTCCTTAAGACATATATGTAAACCCCCCTTTTACTAATATCACATTATAAAATTAAAAACAATTAATAAACTCCATTATAAAATTACACTAAAATCAATACTTGATAAATCCATCCCAAAGCAAAGGCAATTTTTCTATGACTCTACAACTGTCGAACTATTATCACTTATTGCTTTTCAAGCTCTAATAAAGTGTTTAATAAATACAGGTTTCAAATATTGTCATGTATTGAGGACAAAAGTAGGCAATAAATGCATTTGGGTAAGCTTTGTCTCCATGGGGCATGGCGTCTTCCCACCACTATCCATAACCAATTTCATAGACCCTTCCATTTCTAACCCAGGTTAACTCCAATCTAGGAACTAAAAACGGCAATACACTTTTTGACAATTTCATAAAAATAAATCTGGGCACTTTGGTTTCCCAGATGTCTTTGGTAAGATTCACAGATTGATATCCAGAGACATATTTATTGTCCAATTTTTGACTTATAATTTAATAATTCATTATATACAAGCATCTTCCTTTATTTAATATATTTTATCCCTCATTCTAATTTACTTTTTTTCAACCCAGTTAATGTAGCTAAGACTCACTGCCAGTCTTTTCAACAATAACGCTAAATACTGTACTCGTTCATGCCTACTTCATATAAAATATTAAGATTAACCACCAGGTAAATGAAAGCTTCTTCTTCCTAAAAGTGATGACCTTAGATGTAAAAATATTAATGAATGATGTAATCTCAGTGCAATAATTATGTAATGTATCCAAAATAGCTTCTGGGCAGAAATAAATTGGGAACTTTTATAAAGTTTGGTAAATCTACCATAGAGAAGGAGGTTAAAGCTGGAGCCAAAAGAGATCCACAGTGAACCCCATTTTTATAACAACGTCCTTAATAGACTCTATCACCATAGGTCTCAATTTGTGCCCAATTTTCATAATGCACAACTTGTATAACAGAGAGAATATCAGAAGGGATGTTCCACTTGATTAGTCTACTATAAAAGATGATCCTGCACGCCATTTCAAAGGCCATCCGGATGTCCACAAAGCAGAAGTAAAACCTACTTCCCTGCTCGACAAACCTCCAGGTGACCTCTCACATCACAGCTCAATGATCAGCAGGAGAGCAACCTTCTTGAAACCCCCTTATTCTAATGGCATCAAGCTGCTATCTGCTATCCATACCGAGAGTGGAGCCAATATCAGCTTTGCATAAAGCTTAGATAGTACATACATTAGAGAAATTAGTCTAAAACATGCATAAGGGTGATATGTAAAATACCTTTTAATTATCAATATAATTATTGCTCTCTTCTAGGTCTGTGGTATCATCCCATTAGCTACCAAATTTCTTAAGAATGGACGCAACCTGCCAGCTCACCATTCTAGAATCGACACAACTTACCAACCCATCATTCTAGATTAAAGGAATGATTTAGATTTTGTCAGGCGTGTTAACTCATCACAACGGTAACAGATTTCCCGTCCACCAAAATATAAATTGCATAAACTGTTAAGGGATTTATATTTCGGCAGATAGGATATCGATCACCATTGTGATGGTGTAACCCGTCCGCCCAAATCTAAATCAGGTCCTTAGTCCCAATGCTGCTGCAGGTATATTATCAAAGCCAGATGCACACTATAGATTCAGCAATTTTAACCCACTTCTAATAATCTATTCTGATATTCAATAGTTCATCATCTTCACATATGGTGAGGATAAGACTGCCTGATTAGGCCTATGATATATTTCAAGCATGTACGTAACCCATTCTTCATCCAGGATCACACAGTCCTACCTAGTGTGACCCCAAATGTCACCATCATTTAGCAGCTTCCAGAATGTCCAAATATCTTTTTCCTTCATGATGTTATACATAGTTTGCCATCTTTTTCAAAGACAATTATCTTTTTCTATCTCCTGTAGTTCACTTATAAATCTATCTTCATATTGTTTATTTTTTCCAGCTGTTCTGATATGTTTGTCTTATTCTCCTTTGGTGTTAGACTATTTACAAGAAAACATTTTTCTCAACTTTTGCTTAGTTTTGGGTACCATTCAGAATGATCTTGCTTCAGGTATAGTCCTTTAAGCTTCAATAAGTTCTTTAAGTTCCTCAAATTAATATATTTCCTTTACTGCATCTGGATGGGTACTTAACTCTTAAGGAGGATAAGCTACTTCAAGCATTGGCATGTGTTGCAGTGTATTCTCAGACAAATGATGACTTGAATAGAAAATGGCCAATCTCTTCATGAGTTCCTATCTGGAAATAAATACATTTATGAAATAATGACGGGGATACAAATATATAATCTTGGGGCACTTAGAGTTCTCACACCAAAACAATCTTAAGACAGGGCACTTCATAGGAAGCACCTCATTATGCAAGATTAAATGATTCCCCACCAGCATATCCAGCATATTTGCTAAACGTTTTTAATGGGGGCAGCACTCATAATCTCCCACTTGGATGCCTGAAAAATCTAGCAATTTGCCTAATAATGTGTATAGTTTTCCCTGGTCAAATCTTAAATTGAAATCTCCTGGCACTAGTAATGAAACCCCCAAAAAGCTTATCAAATGTTAGCCATATCTTCTTGAATTACTTTGCCATTAAATGCAAAGTCCCTCGAAATACCCCAGTCCTTATATTCAGAATGAAAAAGTAATGCTATACTTTCTTAACTCTAAGAGTATTAAAAAGAAAATCCAATCCATTCCCCAATGAAGCGATTTCAAATTTCATCCACTGCAATTTTGAAGAAAATGTCTCCATAAGAAAAAGTAGACAGCCAGCATGTGCTCCACTGACTAACTGCATTTGTCCATGCCATCAGTGATGTCATCAATTATGTCATCTGTGATGGGTTGATGTAATGTATCAGGTCTTAAGCAGTGCATGATGGGGACACAAGTTATAGTTAGTTCACTAAACTATATCAGGTGGCTTTCAGTGTTTTTTTTTGTTTTTAAACATTAGCTCTTATGGGAGAGATGGGCATAGAGCATGACCTTTTAACCCTCATCCATCATTTGGATAAAGATATCTTAGTATGAGTCTGATATGGCTCCAAAGGTGAATGCTCCACGAAAAATTAAGTCAACACGGAGGTTAAGCAGGGGTGCTTTTTTAGCCACGTTCCTTTTTCTGTTATACATTAACGGGATAAATTAATTTTTGATAGAAAACAGTAAGGACGTCCCGTGCATGGGAAAAAAGCAGGTACCTGTTATATTGTATATGGACGACGTGATGCTGATCGCCCGCACAGCAAACGGGCTCCAGATTTTACTGGATCTATTCCTAGAATTTATGAGGGACCTTGATCTTCAAGTTAATTATACAAAGTTTTTCATAATGATGTGGGGTCGCCCGAGTAATAAGTCTAAGAATTTTAGTATGGGGAGTGGAGTCACAGTTTAGCAAATGACAAAAATGTTAATTATTTAGGAATTCTTTTTAATAATTCTCTTAGCTGGTAGTCCCTATTAACCTTAAGACTGCCGGTTTTTATTAGGAACATTGAAGCTTTATTTAGATTTGCCAGAAAACTACAGAATAAACCAATACTGGAAATGTTGAGCCTTTACAGGATCAAGTGCACCTTGGGTGGTTTATATGGTGCTGGGCTGTGGGGTTTAAGAAAGGGTGGGACCCTTCAACCAGCTGAAAACTATTATACTCGCAGATTGTTCTCTGTTCCAGGCAGTGCATCCACTTTCATTTGTCATGAAGAACTAGGACTGACATACCTGGAAGACCTGATTGGTCTTGCTCCACTATTACTCTGGATTAAAATGTGGGTTACAACTAAGAATGTCTTGACCATAACTTGCCTAGCAGATTGCCTGTCATTATAAAAAGCTTCCCAGATACCATGGCTTTCTTACATAAAAAACACATTCAAGGCATTAGGCCTTGGGATCTGTTTAATAATCCCTCCTTAATTGGACCCAAACATAAATTGATTGTCAAACAATCTTACCTGAATCACTGTATGAACATTTGTTTGGAAGGCGCTCAGGCCACGGATTCTATCATTAGGTATGCTTGCGTATCTACAACACACAGCATTAAGCCCTATTTATGGTGGATTGAGAATCCCACATATCCACACTAGTTAACTATACTAAGATTGGTCACTTTGCATTTTAAATTTGCCTTTCCATCTCCAGGATTCATTAAAGGGAAGCTTTCATCGTGTGGGGTGACAGGTTTTCTATACAAAGCATCTGCAACTTTATCTTATTTTGCACTTTATAAACGGGGCCAAGATGCTCCTTTTTAGTGCCGATCTTACGAAAGTCAAACTTTAGAAACCACAAGGAAGGGCTCATGTTTTTGCAATCCTTGGGCTCAAGGGATCTGTGCTTTTCACTATTAGATTTTCTAAAATGTGCCTTTTACATCAGGAAATGTTACAGAACTTAAGGTTTTATTTCAATAGATGTATTTTAGTATACCTGATTTGTTTTACATTTTTTTTAAATTATCAAGGTATTGGATGTTGAATTTTTATTTATTTGGACAGATTACCTATGAGCATTGAGTTTGGATGACCTAATGCTTTATTATAGCTTTGTGCTTTGTGGTTTGCAATTATCTGTTGTAACTGCATTGACTGACCCAATCAATGGAGCAGGGTTTAATGAGGTGAAGCTGAGATGTTTAAAATAAACAAATGTACTGATAGGTGCACATAGAGGTCCCAAAATGCTGTTTTTTGCTTTTTTTCCTTTTTGTCTTTGAGCTTCACCTTTATAGGCTATCCAATCCTAAAGCTTTTGGCCTGCTGCTTGTTGTATTGCAATAGAATCTGTTCCTGTTCCAGGCCATTTGTAACATGCTATTAATTGTTTTTAGCTATAAGATGCCTTTGCCATTTTAAAATATAGTTAATTATTTATGTTCTTAGGCCGCTTACTATTTATTCCCTAGGGGACTAGTTGCACATGCTCATTTGAGCTCCTTCTCCTTTTGCTTTAATTTACTACAATGTCAACGCAATCTGTATCTTTCCAATGAGCTGTTGAATGATGTATTTTTATAGTTAAGCTGTGTATGTGTTTTTATGCTTTACTTTTATTGCCTTTCAGCCGAATAAAGTTTATTGATTGATTGATGATCAAATGTTAGCCAGATCTTCAATGATTACTTTGCCATTATTAAATGCAAAGCAACTTTTTTTCACAAATTCAGTCTAAATACCCCATTCCTTATAGTCTGAATGAAAAAGTAATGTTGTTCCTTCTTAACTCCAAGAGTATTAAAAAGAAAACCCAACTCATATATCAATGAAGAGATTCCAAATGTCATCCACTTCCATTTTGAAGAAAATGTTTTCATAAGAAAAAGTAGACAGCCAACATGTGCTCCACTGACTAACTGCATTTGCCCATGCCTTGATCAGTGATGTCATAAATGATGTTATTTACTATGTCATGTGTGATGGAGTGATGTAATGTATCAGGTCATAAGCAATGGATGATGGGGACACAAGTTATAATTAGTTCACTAAACTATATCAGGTGAATTTTAGTTTTTGTTTTTGTTTTTATACATTAGTTCTTATCTCATTTCAACAAGTAACTATAACGTCATTTTACCCTTTGTTTCTTTTAATTAATTTCTGTGTTTTTTAAATCATATTCTACATTGAGCATTTGCCCAACCCCCTCTAGCAACATGCAGCTAACATTCCAGGGCCCAGGCAAACCCTGCTGCACGTGGTCTTTTGTAATTTTAAGTGGGGGTTGGTCTGCAGCCAGGCCGTACTCCCAACAGCCTGGGAGTGGCAACCACACTCTGGGCACTTCCTATGGCCACAGAGTGGCCAACCACTTCTACACAACACACTTGACTGTGCACAGCAGCAGTTGTCTACATTGCCTTGACCTTGTCTGTGGCCTGGCACTGCACTCATCCAGCTGTGCTGCAGCTAAACCCTGCTGCCCATGGCCAGAGGGCTGTGGATAAAGTTTGTTGGTCTGCAGACAGGCCCTGGACCTAATAGGTCGCAGAGGGACCAACCCCATTACTCACTTCCACAGCCCCCTGGGGAGCAGCCAACCCCCAGTGCACACCACATTTAAAAAATATATTTTCAGTAGAGCAGCACTACCAGAGTACCGTGATACAGTGGGGTCCCAAAGTACCACAAAGGGGGCCTGTTCTTGGTCCCACAGTAAAATTTGCTTTTTTACCGGGGGTTCCTGTTGACGCTCCCACTTGTGCATGGGAGTCATGTTGTGCTCACCCTGCCCCTCATCGGTCAATTTAAAATCTTTTTATGACTCACCACATCCTGTATTGTCAGTAGCAGCATTTTCTCTCATTTTGCCTCTAGCCAATCTGAAATGGCCAATGGGAGAAAAGGCTCTCCGCCAAATAAGGTCTAAGAATTTTTTTTTTATTTTGGGATGCAGTTTTCCCACAGTAATACTGCAAGACCAGATGTCCAGATATTTGTAACTTTTTCTGAATGTTAACACTTTCATGTTCAACCCAAGCACATCTTAAGATTTCTTGAGAGTGACTGAATGGATTTGCAAAATTCAGAAAAAGTACTCTTTCTGAGTAAACTAACTTATTGTCAAATTGGTGTGATTCTGTTTAGCCATTTTTGTCTGTTTTGGAGAACAGATATTCCTTTGGCTACTGAGTTCAATACACTGTGTATGGAGGTGCTTGAGTTATAATAATTTGAAGGTGGTGTGTAAGTTATACATTTAAGATATAAAGTATAACTTTAGAATTTCTGAGGTTTGTGTAGTTTAAGACATTGCTGTCTAGAAAGAATAAATAAAGTTATAGTAATGTTAAGGTGGTGCATGAGTTATAAATTTAAGGTATAACCATAACTTTGAAAATTCAAATGTTTGTGTAGGTTAAGTTTGATTTGTATAGAAAGAATAAATAAAGATTTCCTAACTATAACTAAGGTTTATTCTTTGTTTTTTTAATGAATTTTTAATGTATTTTTTTCTAAAATAAAATGTGCTTCAGATCGTAGAGTTCAGTGTCATTGAGTGGAGTGTCATCAAGCGGAGTGTCTTACAGTAGAGTGAAGGAGAGTGTTGTGTAGTGTAGTGTCATAGAATGTAGTATCGTGGAGTGACATAGAGTGCAGTGGCATGTTGTATAGTACAGTGGCGTGGGGTGCACTAGAGTGGACATGTGCATCTTAGAGTCAAGTAAACTGTCATAAATTGGAGTAGCGTCTTGCACACTACAGTGGAGTGGATGTCATAGTGTTGGAAAGTGTTGTTCAGTGGAGTAGAGTGTTGTACAGTGGAGTGTAGGGGCATGAAGTGGAATAGAGGGTTATACAGTGTAGTGTAGGGGTATAGATTTTAGTACTGTGTGGTATAGTGGCACAGAGTGCAGTAGAGTGTTGTAGAGTGGAGTTGCATAGAGTGTGGTAGAGTGGGGGCAGTGTAGAGTGGAGTGTTGTACAGGGCCATAGAATGGGGTAAGGTATTGTGCAATGGAGTAGAGTGGAGAGGTGTCCAGTGGAGTGGCATAGCGCAGAGTGGAATAGCATGGTGTGGAGTAGAGTGGTGTAAAGTAGAATAGACTGGCAGGGCATACAGTGGAGTAAAGAGTTGTAGAGTAGAGTGGTATGTTGTACAGTAGAGTGGACTGGAATATTGTAGAATGTTGGAAAGTGTCGTAGAGTAAATGCCTTAAAGTGGAATACAGTGTTGTTCAGTGAAGTGGCTTGGAGTAGAGTAGAGTGCGGTACAGAATGGTAGAGTGGAGTGGCACAGACTGTCGTAGAGTTGAGTGGAATAAAGTTGTGTACAGTGAAATGGGGTTGAGTGCAGTAGCGCAGTATAGTCGAGCAGAGTGGAGTAGAGTACAGTAAATAAGGGTCCTAACTATAATTACAGAGTGGCTACTCTGTAATATATTTTATAGTTATAGTTAGGATTCCCATAGATAGGAATCCCTCAGATTTTTGACCGTTAATAACTTTGTGATGCTCGACGAATTTCCACTAAATTTTGCAGACCTACAGCTTTTTCTACATTGCAGATAATGCAAAGTTTCACAGTGATTGGCCAAGGGAGAGCAAATTAAAAAGGGGATCTGAAAGAGCAATTTTTCCAGGAATGCATTTTCAGGACATCGCATGTAGCTCTAAAATGGCTAAGCAGATTTGAAACAAATTTTTCAGGAACATAGATTATGGTGTGCAGAAGATTAGTTTGTATAGTACATGTAAGTAGGATAAGTATTCTTAAAGTTATAAGGCATTTTAACTCAGTGGTATCTGTGGCTGCAGTACTTTAATGAAATATTGCGCTATTTCGCGAAAGTGCTGTTGTACATATCGGTGACAAGGCATTATGTGATTGGCTAATTATTGCCTTTACAAAAGTTAAATGTAGACTTGTTGTTTTAAGTACACTTTGGCTGTGTTATGGGATATAGCCTTAGATATAGGTATTAGAGTTTCGATTTTCTCTCTACATATTACCACTTTATTATTGATGTAATTGGTAGGGAAAGTTATTTATAATGCCAGTAGTTAAGGGAAATAGATCTGTGATATAAATATTTAGCAATTAAAGCTTCAATTCTAAGCCCTATGTCCTTAAGACACTTAACGATTAATCACTAGTCCACTGAATATCTACCAAGTCACCCTTCCTGTGTTTGTCCTCCAATTGGAGTATCAAACAGGTTTGGAATCGCACGTGCTTGCATAAGCCAAAAGAGTGAAAGTAAATTCAAAGTTGCACCAAATAGAGGGCCCCAAAACTTTTCTTGCCCAGGGCCCCACAAATCCTTAAGCTGTCCCTGGCCAGCAGTCAAACTCCCCAACTTTGGGACCAGGTATAAAGGCCTTTACCAGATGACTGTCAGTAAGCAGCAGGAATCCATTAGTTGGTTTCTATCCCGGTAATTGTGATGGGTGCCACACATGTTATAAAGGTTCTGAGTTGGGTTGACCCTAGTAGTCCTAAACTAAAACTTTTTCAGAAAACAATACCAAATTCATACATTGTAACTGTGGCTGTCAGAAGGATGTGAAACACACAGAAGAATAGTACAAGGCTGCTGCAACTACGTTTGACTTCAGATGCATAATTTAATTAGAGAGAGGAATGCTGACAGTTGAGAGAGACCCATTGACTACCAATAAGTCAGATAAATTAACAAAAACAGTTTTGAGAATCATAGGGCATGGCTTGTGCCCAATGAAGTTGGTGGCATCCCAATAGCTCTCTGCAGAGCGACAGGAGTTAATTGCTTTAAGGAGGCTATTTTCACAAATTCCGATGCTGTCTCATGCTTCAGAGAATGGGTAAAGTATGCAGGCATTCCTGAATTGACTTTTGTGTCCTCTCCAGGTCCCGTTTGCTCACATCTCTACACAACGCATTTTTCATTGCATCGTGCATCTCTGAGAGGGAAAGGCAGCTTTGGCATTTTCATGAGGGGCCTGTTCTTGCCCTCACTTTCTGATAAGCGGAGGCCCAAAATTGGAGTTTCAAGTATTTCCCAGTAAGTTTTCTCTCTACAAAACCCCCTCTCACCATGTTTTTGGGATCTATGAGCTTAAATAACATGTAACCTGCAATTTCAGCTTGTTTTAAATGCAGAAAGAAATACCTTTCCTTCAAGCTATTTCACAGCACGCCTGATAGATACTTTGAGACTTTCCTATCCAACTTTGCACAAATACACTTACTATTCTCCCACACATCAATCTCAATCAAGGATCGATTATATATTTATCTCACACTTCCTATCACAAAATGGACACTCTGCTGACATAGCTCTATTCTAATCTCAGATCATGCCCCGGTATCCATTCATTTTAGGCATTTTACCCAACATTGCTAAATCTAATCGATGGAGATTTAATAATGCTCTCTTTTAGACAGTTCCTTAACTTCAGCTTTTCCCTTTTTCTTTACTGACTTCTTTGAACTGAATAATACAGGTGAGCTTGATGTACATAGTATCTGGGATGCTATCAAAGCTTCTGCCTGTGATTTTGTTATCAGATACATTTCCAAAAAGAAAAAGCTGTCTTTTAAAAAAAATACTGAATTACTTCAACATATCAAACAATATGAACATTCTTCTTATACTCTAAACCCAAATATTGTCTCAAAGATCTCATTAATGCCAAATTCAATATAATAAATTCTCCACTGATGTTGTGTCTTTCTTTCTTCTGAAATCTAGTGCCAAGTATTATGGTGGGCAAAACAAGTCTGGCAAATTATTAGCCAATTATCTCAAGATTAAAAATAACATGAACAAAATTGACTCTAATAAGGATACCCACTCTAATCTATTGTATAAAGATGAAGAAATCCTGGAGCAAATTGTAGAATTCTGCCAACAATTATACACCCCCTGAACACTCCCCCACAGACTCTGATATTGATAAATATCTCTTTAGCTCGCGTAAGGATTTTGATAAAACTCTAGATCTTACTGAACTAGAAAAATATATTACCAAGTCTCAACTTAATACTGCCTTATCTTGGCTTAAATCAGACAAAGTGCCAGGGCCTGATGTCTTCACCACTGAATTCTTCATGCATTTTTCTAAACTATTTCTGCCCAAACTTTCTTTTCTTATCACTACTTTTCTTAAATCAGGTCAATCCTCTGGAACTTTCTTGGATGCCATTATTTGTCCCATTCCAAAGGAAGGCAAAGATTTACAGCAATGTAAAAATTACAGGCCAATTTCCCTTGCCAACATTGACTGTAAGATATTTTCTAAACCTTTAGCTCTCCGCCTGGAGTCCCTTCTGCCTACTTTACTCTGAAAAGAACAATCTTGATTTGTCAAGGGTCATTACATATCAGGCAACACTTGTTTATTTGTCGAAGATCTTTCTAAATCTCAGCAATTACTCTATCCTCTAGCAGCTATTACTCTGGATTTTGATGATGAAGCAGATAAACTGCTGAATCCCAACGTGGCAATTAAAACCGATTTGACACCTTTTGAAAGAAAAACGACAAACATGCACAACTGGTGCTCACTAATGTTGAAGACTCATGAGAAATAGATCATAAATAGACTTAGTTACTGCTTCGTAAAAGCATTCAGAAGAGTGTAGACTAGATGAAAATGCTCATTTGAATAACATAGGTTTGTGATTACTAAATTTCGATGGTGAAGTCATTTAACGTAAAATAGAAATGTGAAAATGATGACTCACATGTTATGGAAGTTTCATTAACTAGTCTCTTTTAAATAATGACGTATATGAAGAATTAACAGGACTAAATGTAAAATGAGATAACATTAGGAACACTTATTGTAAGATTTATCCTAATACCATCTTTGCTCATGTTAAAGTGTGCACCACCCAAGAAAATGAAATAGTGCAGCACGTTTATGCTAATTCCAATTTAACTGAAACTTTCAGAGAATGATCTTCATATATGTACCAATGAGAAATACTAGAAACAATTTATTTACTTCACATTTTGAACTAATTTTATATGTTGGTATTTTTGAAATGTAGTAATGTGCCATAGTTACATGTGCTTATTGCAATGGAATTGAAATGCTAATAAGTGACATATATTTCAGGAAGAATATAAGGTTTTAGAATCTTAAGAATGAAATATGTATTTCCATTAATTTATATGGAATGTTTCATGAACTAAAATTCAGTTTAGGCCTGCATTTTCTTCTCTTGCTCAATTCTGTTCTCACGAGAAGGCCTTATACATTTGCAATGTGGGATGAAACTATGTTCTATAAGAAGAGTTCCCAATCACATACCAGGACTATTCGCAACTATTTTGTTACTTTGGCAAACATCTGCCATGAGAAATTGTCCTTTTTAACTTACTCATGTGCCTTTTCTGAAAGCTGATTGTTCATAACTAAACATTTTGAATACTTCAACACCTTTTTGCCATAAAATGTGTCTTCTTCATGCTGCATGACAATCACCCTATATGAACTGACCAATGGACTGAGTGGCCTGACTAAATAAGTTGACCCAGGAGGTGTAAACCTGGAACTTGTGGATTAATATACATTGTGTGACCAAGCTGTTGCAGAAGCTGTTGGACATCTTCTCCTTCTCATTGGAGGTCTTGCTTTTTGCAGACTTGCGGACTCTCTTGACTGACGCATACGCTGTGTGCCCTATTCCCGGACTTCTTTTCTTCTTGAGAGAGAACCTTTGAGCTGATATGATCCATGTCCTTTCCTGACCTCTCCTTCTAGAACTTTGGTAATTGATGGCCTGAAAGAGATACATTTGAATGTTTTTGTGTTTTTAAATTCAAATACCTGATATTGATGTATTTACTTTTTAATCTACTGATAAGTTCTAACCAATCTTAAATCCTGTTTCTGTCTCTCTATGGCTTGTCTCCAATAATCGATTGTGCATTCCAATAGCATTAATGAGGGATGGGAATTATAATAAAGAGGTTTCTAGTCAGCAGATCCTAATGTTACTATTTTGCATAGCTTTAACTGAGTTACTTGTTTGTATGATCCTAGCACCAATGAATTTCTTCAACAGATTTTGTTTAGCAGTAATAATCTTGTACTTGTATAGTGTAGTTTTGAGAGTTACGCACATGAATCTAATTATGAGTTTGTGAGCCAGTTACCCAATTCCTGGTCCTCATTGAATGACTGGATTGGATCCCCTGTATCTGACCCCTTTCTGCACAGTTCAAGATCCATCGGATGACTACATAAATTACTCTGAGATGTAGTGGCAGGAAAAATTAAGAACAAAGTAAATGGACCCACTGGTGCTACAGCAATTATATCTGGTAGTGTGTCAGATGGTTTATCCATTCGGAGAAGTTAGGATATAGGGGGTTCCCTATTGAGATCCCTATCGAAACTATTGAAACTTCCTGTTCAAAGACTCCCCACCCCAGCCCAGGTTCGAAGCCCATGTCCAGCTGAAGGAGACCAAGTGCCAGTAGCAACTGAGCAGTGCAAGGAAGACGGTTTGAAGCAGTCGTGTGAGTATCAAAAGGGGTGCATGTTGCAAATGTTGAAAGATTGCGATATTGTGAAATGATTAAATGAGGTTATGCTAAGTGGTTAGAGCTTGTGTTTGAGTGATGCACTTTGTGCAGAAGAGTTGAAGTTGTTATCAGGCCTGTCATGACCTAAGAACCTGGGATACACATCAACGGGTGGTCTCAGTGTGGCATCTGCTGGGTAAGTTGTCTGCTGTGTTTGGAAGGTGCTGTTTGTGGGACGTCGTTCTCAGTAACACTAAGAGAAGGGACATTCTTTGTGTGAGTGAGGGTTATGGTTGTTACAATTGTTTTCAGTGCACGGAAAACATTTTGTATCAGCTTGAGTGAGATTGCGCTGGATGTGGTTTCCCTTGAAGTTTTTGGGAAAATAGGATATACTGTCCTTTACAAATGATTTCCCAAAATTGAGAGAAAATCCTGTTGAATGGTGCAAGCAAGTTGAACGGTTTGTGAAGGTTTCAAAAGTCTTGCTGAAGGATTTATATACCTTGTTTGACATTGTGGTCCCAAGTGACTTGAGGGCAGAATGTAAAATTGCTGGTGATTGGGCAGAAATAGAACAAGCAAGGAATGCTCGTACAGGTGCACCATCTCCTGAGGTGATGAAGAAATATAACCAAGCCATCATCTATTTTAAAGGGTAAATTTCCTCTAAAAAGATTGATTGGGTAAAGATTGACAGGACAACCCAGGAGCTGAAAGAAACAGTTTGTGCTTATTATTCAAAGCTTTTGCAGGCATTCAAGCAGTATAGTGGGATCGAGAATGTGTCCGAAAAAGATATGGGACATTTTGTCTATCAGTTTGTGTACGGATTGAGGCTTGAGATTAGCAGCATGATTCAGCAACATTTGATTTGTTGGCAAAGTAAACCCATAGGCAAAATACTTAGTTATGCAAAATTTTGTGGAGACAAAATTGATTTGAAACACAAGAAGCTCAAAGAGAAGTTGATGATTGCTCAGATGAAAGTGGTTCAAAAATGCTAGGGTGGAACTGCTGTTGATCCCATGTTCATTGTGCAGGGAAGTTATCAGCAACCCCCAAGGATGTGAGGGGTGAGAAAGGGACAACAGCAAGGTATGTAGCCTCAAGCTAGAGGTTGAGGTGTTTCAATAGATGCTCTGAAAAGGACCAATCCGTGTCTTGTTTGTGGCAAGTTGGGGCATTAGAAGCATGAATGTAGATTTCATCTGATTAATCAAGGAAATGGGGGACAGATACAGAAGGATGATAATGCACAATCACAGGGAGATGGCATGGTACTGACACAACAGGTTCACAGACAAAGAAATCAAAATTTACCCCAAGTCCCAATGCCTCAAATGAATGGTCAGGTTCAGAAATATAATTCCAATAAAAGGGTTTCACACCAACCCAGGATCTAATGCAAATCAGAATGTGTCCCAGCAATATTCTTTGATCCAATTAGATTACACAGACCTGTCACAGTGACAGTGCCTGAGAGGGTAGGCGGAATGTGTGCTTGGCGCATCCTTAGAGGTAGACCAGAGTGGTCCCTATGTGGATGGCAAGGTGAATGGGACTCCAATCTCATTTCTTGTTGACACTGGTGCCACTCATTCCACTGTGAGAACAGTGTAAGTTCCAAACTTACCCCTCTCGGTAAAAAGAATCAAAGTTCTAAGAGTTGCAAACCGATTGATGTAAAATCCAGTTGCCAAACCCTTACCCGTAAAATTTTTGAAGATTTACACAAATTTGTTGTGTGTGATTCAAGCCCTGTAAATCTCTAGGGACGAGACTTGTTGTGCAAATAAATTTACTCAATCTATTGCACTCCATAAGGAATTGAGTTTCATACAAATGATGAGGATGTTGTCTTTAAATTGGCTAAACAGAAGACAAAAAGTGCAGAATTGTTTCCCCTGTTAACAAGAGATGATCTGCCTTTATAAGTAAGTGACACCTTAATTCCAGAGGTCCGATGAAAGGTGTGGCTCCAGTAAAACTTAGTGCAAAGCCTAATGCTGAATTTCCACAAATCCTGCAATACAATTTGAGTCCAGAAACCATGCAGGAATAACTCCTTTAATTGATTCAATGATCAGGCAAGGAATCCTGAAAGAAATTATAGGGAGTCCATGTAACTCTTCTATCATAGGTTTTCAGAAACCTAATGGTAAATATCGTATTGTTTAGGACTCATGCAAAATTAATCAGATTGTTGTCCCATGTGGTCCCGTGATGCCAAATCCAGCAATGATTGTATTCCTAATTCCATGTGAAACTGAATGGTTTTTGGTTATTGATTTCTGTCAAGCCTTCTTTTCCATTCCATTGCATGAGGACAGCCAGTATTTGTTTGCTGTCTGGTTTGGCCGTCGTGTTTTGACATGGTGCCAAGATCCACAAGGGTATACGGAAAGCCCCTTCATATTCAATAAGATTTTGAAGAAAAATCTGGAATCACTGGAGATGCCAAATCACTCCGTCCTCGTTCAGTACATTGACGACTAACTACTTGCGTCAAGTACACAGAAGGCTTGCACATGCGATACCATTGCTTTACTGACTCATTTGTTGGTCAATGAACATAAGTAGGGGTAGGTGCAGAACTCCGCTCTGCCAGTGGAGTTTGCAGAGTTTTGCCAACTCCACACTCCACTGTGAGCGTGGAGTTTGGCAAAAAACTCTGATTCCCTTGCATAGCGGAGTTTGCCACCGCCGACCACCCCTAATGCAAAGCAGGCCTGTGTGTGTTTTCTTTCCCTGTCTGGGAAGAGTTAAAATGCTGCTTTTGGCCAGGACAGGGGGGCAAGATTATTTGAATAGAAATATGAGAGATCTGGTTACAAGGCGCCTATCAGGGGTCGTCGGATGGAGTGGCCAGCCCCATGCGGAATATTGGATGCAGGCCCTTAGGAATAAATCACGGTAAATAACTTTTCAACAGTACCCCTGAGGCGTAATATTGGTATCCATAGGGCATTAATCCCTGTCTGTAACCTGGGGGCACCACAAGGAGTTAAAGTCTGCTTGCTGTCAAGTCTCGAGTTGTTGTCTTGTGAAATGTAATGGTCGTATGACATCTGCTGCCTGAGCGGCACTTCCCTGTAGCCCCTATTCTGCTTAAGCTCTGCGGGTGCTTTACTTTCCACTACTGACATGCTCACCCTCATCAATAAACTGTTGGACTGGTTCAAGTCCCTATTCTGGAAGAAGGAGATGGAGCTTATGCTAGTGGTGCTTCAGTACAGCGGCAAGACCACCTTTGTCAACGTGATTGGGATAATTTAAGGCAGGATTGCTGCCACCATGATACACTACAGTTATATTCACCCTCCATGGTCCGGTTTATACGTCCTCGCTTTTTTCTGTGGGTGTAATGTATGGTACAAGAATACGAGGGCAGCCACCCTTCCTGTACTAAATGTCCATGTCTCCGTGCTCCAGATACCAGCGCCCCTCCCACGACCCCCCCTGAAAAGTATTTTTTAGGTATCAGCGCAAATTATAAAATGTGAGGCTCAAGCCATGTTTCATGGTGCATGCACATGTAGAGGCGACTGGCTCTTGGGGGAGACTACGAAATGGAAAATATCAGAAAACCTGAGCTCTGTCATCAGATGTTTGCGCTTTTACTAAATTCAAATTCAAAATAAGCTTTATTCGATTTAAAACATAAATCATAAAAGCACAATATTGTCAAGTGTGGAAATATCACATTTGTATTACATGATTAAAAAGAATATAATATCATCAATTAAAATCCAGGTTCATATCCAGCAATTTGTCTTGTCGTAATACATATCACAAATTCGTTACGATAGTTTCATTATGTTATGTTATGTTAATAACTTTTATAAAGCGCGGCGATTACCCAAGGGTGTCCTGGCGCTAACATATCTATCCTGAGGCAGCGAGCAAGGAGGAACTGAGATTATTCAGTAAAAAGCCAGGTCTTCAAATCCTTCCTAAAGTCTAACAGATCAGTAGCGTTTCTTAGGCGAAACAGAAGGTCATTCCAGGCTTTCGCCGTGCACACAGCAAAGCTTCTGCCCCCCCACAAAGCTTTCCTCCTGGGCGGTACAGAAACCAGCTTAGCCCCTAACGAGCGAAATGCTCTTTTCGGAATGTACCACTGGAACAACTGGTTCAAGTAGTCTGGGCCTTTGCCATGCAGAGCTTTGAAGACCATGCAAAGTGATTTGAAACACACTCGACTCCTTACTGGGAGCCAGTGCAGCTTCCTTATTTCCTTGGAGATGGAGGAGAATTTGGATGTACCGGTCAGAAGTCTCGCTGCTGTAAGGCTTGTAACATTAAAAATCACAAGTTAAAAAGCTGTGTTCATATCCCTTAGTGTTTTTCTAAATTTGACCACACATTTCAAATAAATTACTAGGGAGCTAGTAAACATTTCGTAGTTTAAACATTGCAACGTTAAAAAAGCTGGCTGACACTGTCTCAGGCCCAGGGTCTTTAAAATGGGAACGATCCATCTTGTTCTGGGGACTGAATAAAATTTACAGAATAGAAAAGTGTGCAATGTCGAATGATGGGATAGATCATCGCATGGGCATGGTCCTAGGGAATTAGACCAGTCGTTCATGACAGGAAAGCTAGTCAGTATGTGGAAATTTCCCAGACGGAAACGAGTTAACAGCATCCTGTCATAGTCCCCGGTTACAAACATGAGATATGGTTGGATTCCAAAACATGACATTAACAATTAATTTTCCAAAACAGTGGGCTTAACAATTTCGTTTTAGAGTCTAATTGACTCCAGATGCATTAAGCATTCAGACCTCAATGTTTTTCTTGGGATTGATGTAATACTATCCAGGTTGGTGAAGTATTCTGGGTGACCAATGTCTGTCATAAAGCTTTTGATGTAATTTAACCAGCGGATACATAGCCCTCTGTCAAGCTTTAGACAGTCAGTTATAACATCCCGATTGAGACTGGTTTGCTTTGTGGACCAAATTTTGTGCCATAGTAAAATTGGCTCGATTTTAATTAGATCAGAGATATGCGAAATTCCAAGCTATGCATGGCAGATATAGGTAGCCGTGCTGTTGGGAACTGCCAGTAAATATCTATCAAAGGCGTTCTCCACCAATTACAGGGGCTGAGAGTCAACATATCCCCAAATGCCCGCGCCATACATGGCAGTTGTAACGCACTCAGCCTTGTAGATTTGTAATAGTTCCACGACCGGCCTTCTACCCAGTTTGCGAGCAAAATGGGCGAGGGCGGCGGTGGCTTTAGAAAATAACATTTTCCTGGCTGAGACTGCGTGTGTCCAAGTCCCTCTGTAATCAAAATAAATACCAAGGTATGAAAATCTGTTTGTGCACTCAACCTTGGTGTTGTTAATGATGGTCACGACATTTGGTACTGTTTGAACCACATTTCATTATGAACGTTTTTGAGATGTTCACTTGCAGGCCCAAGTTTTGCATATATGTAGCAAAACTGGTCACTACCCTAGTTGGGTACGCGACATTAAGACTGCGTCGTCTGCATACAGTAACACTGGTATAGGACGTTTATCTATAATTGGGAGATCGTGCATTGACTGATTAAAAATTTGCCCAGGCCATTAATGTATAAAGTAAAAAGAAAGGGGGCAAGAACACAGCCTTGTCTCACCCCCTTTCTTATTGGGAATTTAGCAGTGCATTCACCCGTGGTACCATAGCGGACCCTGGCACAAGGCCCATGATACAACTGCCTCATAAAATGAATGAGTGTTACTTCTACTCCCATTTCCTCTAGTATAGTCCACAGTTTGTCGTGTCTGACACAATCAAATGCAGAGCTGAGGTCCACGAATGCCAAGAATAACTTTCCCTGCTTGGCTCGGGTATATTTGTTTAACAATACGTTTAGGTTTAATCCCTGTTCTATAGTACCTAAGCCCCGTCGGAAGCCATATTGAATCTCTGTAATGACCCCAGCATCTTCTCCCATGACTGCAGTCTATTTAATAGAATACGGCCCGTCACTTTAAGAAAAGAATCTAATAAGGAAATTGGTCGGGAGCATGTAGGTATATTACGGTCACCCTTTTTGAAAATTGGAACCAGAACGGATTCAGACCAAGATGGAATGAAGCCTTGGTGACAACATGCTCTCAGGACCAGAGTTAATAATGGACCCCAAAGGGAAGTATTAGATTTATACACGTCGACGGGCACACCATCCAGCCCGGGGGCCTTGCCTCCCACACTAGCGTTTATGGCGAGATACACTTCATCTAAATTAAAATGGATATCAAGTGGGAAGAAACTTGGAGGTTCTGAGACTGGGAGGGGGCTCGATATAGCATGTGAAATTGCATGTTCTTCATCGTTGTATAGTGTGGTAAAATGTTCCACCCACTGAACTTCACTGATGGTTATCTCTATTGATGGTGAGTCTCTATAAGCTAAGAAAGGCGCGTTAACAGCCTACCAGAAGCTTGTATTATCCCTTGGCAGAGAAGCTTCATGTAGGGCCCGCCAGGATTCCACCCTCAGGGCGTCCTTTTGTTCTTTTAGTGCACTTCTGTATGCCCTTCTAGACAAATTAATTTCCACCTGATCTCTCACGGTGCATTTTAAATCGAACCATCCCTGCTTCTTAGTATTACACTTATTCGTTTCCACGAACAAGCTCCTCTTGATCTCAGAAGAGATTGAGCCAAAATAATTCAAAACCTTCGCATGAGGAGCCAGCTCATCAAGACAGACTGAAAAATCAGTTTTACATTTAGTTAAATGTGAATTAATAAATGTAGTTGGCTCAACTTTTGACCAACGCAGTGAGTAACCATTATTTCTGCTAAGAGCAATGTTTTGTACATGAAGCTCTGAGATACCCTTATTATTTAGAACATTATTAGTAAGTTCAAGAGTGATACTTAGAGGAAAATGATCACTCATTGCAATGGTATGTGTTAGGAAATTAGACAATCTACTTGAGTGTCTGTTAGAACCGGGGTCTCCAGTTGGCCTGAGTCCGCACCCGAGTCCAAGTAGGGACCACCGATTCCGACAGGGTAGCTTGGCGCGAGGCAGGTAGGCATGCACGAAGCAATGTGTAAAGCGATTGTGCAGCACACATCCACACTGACGCAGTAAAACACACACAAAAGAAGCGCCACTCCAGCTTTATGCAAAAACTTAGGTATCTTTATCTCTAGTTCAGGAGCGAGTGGTCATAATGACATGCACTTGTAATCATACCTTTCCTCGTGGTGAGTAATCACAACAACATGTCCAGGTTTAAGGAGTCCTTTGACTCTGACAGTTATGCAGAACAGACAATTCCTTGGGCGGTTACACATCAGTCTCAGGGGGGGTTCAACAGCAACGATATGCACATATAATCAGGACTTTCACGTTGCAAGATAACCATGGACAAAATGTATCGGCTCACGAGTCTATTTAGCTCACATTCAGGTAAAATAGGGGAGGCTTTAGTGCGGTACACAGTTCACGAGAATCACCAGTTCAGTCTCTGGGGCCACCCTCAATCAGGAATGGGGAGAGGGGGTGTGTCCCATAGCTGCTTGGTCCCCTCGTGGCACAGTCAAATCCCGCTGGCAATCGAGGGCTCCTCAATGATCCCCGGCCCACCAGCACTCTGGTATAGTCCCCCGCTATCTAAATATGGGGCTCTGGGTCGTATGTGGCAATCCCCAGCGCGCTTGCTGGAAGAGGGCTGCTCCCGAAAGGAAAACCCAGCAAGCGCGAAGCCCCGATTCCCGGGGCCCGGCCAGCCCACAACCCGCCCCTTGCAGCAGTCTGGTGGTGCTAAGGTGTTACCTGGGGAGCGGGTGCGGCGCTGGTGCGAGGCTCCTCTGACTCCAGGGCTTCTGGCCCACTTGGCGCTGAACGGCTGAGGAGTGAGACAGTCCTTCCGGCCCCAAGCACGGTCTCCTCGGCTAGAGGCTGACGTCAGTGGGGGCGCGCCTCAGTGGAGTCCCGGTTGCTAGGCGACGCCTGGCTTCTGCGCGGCTTCCCCGCTGGCGCGCTTTAACCCCTTGCGGACCCGGGGCTGGCAGTGGTGATTTCGGGAGTTTCAACCAGCGTTTCGGTTGCGCTCTTACTCGGGTCCGCAGCGGTGACGTGGGGAGCAATTTGCAGGAGACTTCAGCTCTGGCCCGCGGCAGTGATCTCGGGGCAGATTTCACAGGGTTCGCCCTGCGCCGGAGCGATAACGCTGCACAGAGGATCACAGCTCCTCTCGGTACACGCACACCACGGCGGCGATGTAGCTGGGAGGTGAGGCACTCTTCCACACGGCTATCCTCACGACCGATGTCGGCTGTGCCCAGTCACATGCGCCTAGCGCTCAGAGGCAGTTTGAAGAAACCTTATTGTCCCCGTGATCCCCCCAATAGTCAGGGGGCCAGTCAGGGTGCTGTGGAGACACTCTGGAGATGTTATTCAGTCTCCTCTTGGCAGGGCCAGATCAGCAGGCAGTAGGGCAGCTCAACAACAACAACCGGGCAGCAGTTCCTAGGAACAGTCAGCTCCAGCAGAGTGGCAATCCTCCTAGCGCAGCAGTCTGTACTCCAGCAGAGGTTCGTCTGGATCCAGCAGTGTAACAGAGATGTGTGGCCAGCAACCCCCCTCTTATACCCTCATGCCAGGTGACCCAGGAAAAAGGCAGCAAGTTCTGGCAGAAACCTGGGGGGTTGGAAGGTTCTGGAAGAATCTAGGGCTCTATGGTGTTCCCTGTCCCCTCTGTCCTGTCTGTCTATGGTGACAAGAGGCGGGGTCGTAAGGGCTACAGTAACATCCAGTCCCAGCCTATTTCAGCTACTGGCGCGCAGACAGGACAGTGGCCTCACCGCAGTAGCAGGGGCCTGTGGCAACCATGTTTTTAGGAGAGAGCACCTGCACCTCAGCACTGTTTAGCAGCGGTAAGGTGCCCAGAGTCCTATGTCCAACAAAAAGGGCGGTAGATAAGAGGCACAGAAAGGGAAAAAAAGGTAGGGGCAGACCACCCCAGGGCTGACAGGTCTAACATGCGTCCCCCCAGCCGAAAGCGGGGAGAGTTACCCAACCTCTAGGGAGTTCTCATCACTAAGGCGGAAAAACCTAGAGAGACCGTCAGCATTGGCGTGGTCTACTCCGGGTCGGTGTTCCACCCTGAAGTCCATACCCTGGAGGGAAATGGACCACCTCAACAATTTAGGGTTCTCGCCCCTCAGTGCATGAGCCACCGGAGGGGCCGGTGGTCGGTCTGAATCAGGAAGTGGGAGCCAAAGAGGTATGGCCTCAGCTTCTTCAGGGCCCAGACCACCGCGAAAGCTTCTCTTTCTATCGTACTCCACCGTTGTTCCCGGGGGAGTAGCCTCCTGGAAATGAAGGCCATGGGTTGGTCCAGGCCCTCCTCATTGAGTTGCGAGAGTACTGCCCCGATGCCATGTTCAGAGGCGTCTGTTTGAACGATGAATTCTTTCGAGAAGTCCGGGGCCCTCAGCACCGGAGCAGTGCACAAAGCCTGTTTGAGGTAATCAAACGCTTTCTGGCAAGCGTCGGTCCAAATCACTTTCCTCGGTTGTTTCTTGGAGGTTAGCTCCGTCAAGGGGGCCACAATACTGCCATAACCCTTGACAAATCGGCGGTAGTAACCAGTGAGGCCCAGGAAAGCCCTGACCTCCGTCTGAGTTTTGGGGGGCTCCCAGGCTAGGATGGTTTTGATCTTGGCCTGTAGGGGCTGCACCTTGCCCCCGCCCACCAGGTGTCCCAGGTAGACTACGGATCCCTGTCCGATCTGACATTTGCTAGCCTTGATGATCAGGCCCGCCTGCTGCAGGGCCTGCAGCACCTCCCGCAGGTGTCCCAGATGCTCCTCACAGCTGCCGCTGAAGACGGCTATGTAATCCAGGTAGGCAGCGGAGAAGGCCTCTAAACCAGACAGTACTCGGTTCACCAGCCGCTGGAAGGTGGCAGGAGCGTTTTTCAATCCAAAGGGCATCACCCTAAACTGGAAGTGGCCCTCTGGGGTGGAGAAAGCGGACTTCTCCTTGGCCTCCTCCGTCAGGGCGATCTGCCAGTACCCTGACGTAAGGTCAAAAGTACTCAAGTACCGGGCAGCCCCCAGCCAATCAATGAGCACGTCCGCCCTATGGATGGGATGAGCATCCGTCTTGGTCACTGAGTTGAGTCCTCGGTAGTCCACACAGAACCGAAGTTCAGGTGTGGTGCCTGGTGGGGCTGCTTTGGGTACCAAAACCACCGGACTGGCCCAGGGGCTATTGGAGGGTTCGATCACCCCCAACTCCAGCATCTTAGCGACCTCACTCTGGATGCTGGCCTTCACCTTATCCGACAGCCTATAAGACTTGGTTTTGACAGGGAGGCTGTCCCCTGTGTCCACATCATGGGTACACAGGTGGGTAATCCCAGGGGTGAGGGCGAACAAAGAAGAGTACTGCTCCAATACCTGGCGGCAGTCCCTCTGTTGCTCCAGGGTCAAGGACAGGGAGAGAACCACTCCCTCCACCGATCCGTCTTTCTCGTGGGACGCCAGAAGGTCCGGAAGAGGCTCGCTCTCCTCCTCCTCGCTCCCATCAGTCACCATCAGGAGGGTGAGCTCAGACCTCTCCTAGTGTGGCTTGAGGCGGTTGACATGCAACACTCGGTGGGGTTGCCTCGGGGTCTTGAGATCCACTACGTAAGTGGCCTGGCCCTTCTTCTCCAGTATTTCATATGGGCCAGTCCATCGGTCCTGGAGGGCGCTAAGCTCTCCGGGCTCTATCACCCACACCTTCTGCCCAGTGTCCAATTCCACAGGGTGGGCATTCCGGTCATACCGTTCTTTCATGACCGCCTGGCTGGCCTCTAAGTTGTCCGACGCCTCCTTCCACAGCTCCGCCATCTGGCTGCGGAATGCCAACATGTAGCTCACTACATCTTGGGGGAGCCTCCTAGGAGGCTTCTCCCACCCCTCCTTCACTAGGCTGAGAGGTCCCCTGACAGGGTGTCCGTACAGAAGCTCAAAGGGGCTGAAGCCCACCCCTTTTGCGGCACCTCCCTGTAAGAAAACAAGAGGCAGGGCAAGAGGACGTCCCACTTCTTCCTCAGGTCCTCAGGCAGACTCCTGATCATGCCTTTCAGGGTCTTGTTGAATCTTTCAACAAGCCCGTTGGTCTGGGGGTGGTAAGGGGTGGAGAACTTGTAGGTCACCCCACACTCCTTCCACATGGCCTGCATATAGGCGGACATAAAGTTGGTGCCCCTGTCCGACACCACCACTTTGGGGAAGCCCACTCGGGTAAAAATCCCCATCAGGGCCCGCGCCACCGCAGGTGCAGTGATGGTCCTCAGAGGGATAGCCTCCGGGTACCGGGTGGCGTGGTCCACCAGGACCAGGATGAACCGGTGACCAGCAGAGGTCAGCGGATCCATCGGCCCCACAATGTCGATGCCCACTCACTCAAAGGGTGTACCAACGACCGGTATTGGTTCCAGGGGGACCTTCAGTTTTGTCCCTGTCTTTCCACTAGCTTGACAGGTCACACAGGTCCTGCAAAAGGTATCGGAAGAAATCCTCATCCGGGACCAATAGAAGTGTGGGACTAGACGAGCAAAAGTTTTGTCCTGGCCCAAGTGTCCCGCTAAGGGGATCTCATGCGCTAACTCCAACAAAAAGGCCCGATAGCACTGGGGGACCACTAAGGCCCTAGATGACCCATGCACCGGAGCCTTGAGCTCACTGTAAAGGAGGCCGTCCTCCCAATAAATGTGGTAGTTTCCTGAAGCATTTCCGGCTGCTTGGGCTTCGGCCTGTCGCCGCATGCCCTCAAGGGTGGGGCACTCCTTCTGTGCCCGGCAAAACTCCTCCCGGGTAGACCCTCCTTCCACCTGCCACTCTGCAGGGGTTGGCAAGTCCCCCACGGAAACAAAGTCACCCTCCGTGGACTCCGGTGCGACCACCGCAGGTGCCCCATCCATCTCATGTGGTGCGTTCTCAACAGCGTTTTCCTTGCTGGCAGCTGGCTGGGCCATTGTCTCAGGCTCCAGCCCTGGTTGACTCCCTTTTCGGGTAGCCATGGACCGGGTATTTACACAGGTCCACTCTGGTAATCCCAGCATCTCGGCGTGCGCTTTGAGCTCTACCTCCTTCCAGGCAGTGTGCTCAAGATCATTTCCCAACAGACAGTCGATTGGCATGGCAGAGCTTACTGCAACTCTTAGAAGGCCTGAGACCCCTCCCCACTGAAAGGGAACCTGGGCCACAGGATAGTGGCCCTCCCTGTTGTCAGCCATCACAACTGGGTGGAATACATCAGGCACTACCTGCTCCGGGGACACCAGCTGACTCCTTACCATCGTCATGCTGGCACTTGTGTCCCTCAGAGCCTCCACCCCCGACCATTGAGGGTGACCCACTGCCTATACTTGGTAGTATTTGCGGGCACATGGATCGTTGGGACCATCTCACTGTCTCCCAGGGATACTAGGGTCAACCCTGCCCACTCCCCTCCATTATCTAGGGGCAGCTCCTCCCCCAGGCTACACTCGCCACCCCGAGGTTCTTACCTCCAGTAGGGGCTGGGGTCCTTTTTCGACACTGTGGATCCCCCTTGTAGTGTCCAACCTCCCCACACTCATAGCACCGGACAGTTCTGGGCTGCTGACCTTTGTCAGGATAAGTGGGCTTCTGGTAGCCAGATTGGGGCTGGGATCCAAATCCTCTCCCTTGCGATCTGTTTTGGGGGCCTTTGGAGAACTCCTTCCTTTTATCTCCCCCCTCTCTCTTCTGGGTGAAACCCTGTCCACCCTTTTGGGGGTCCCCCCCAGATCCCCTGTTGGACACCCTGGTACTGACCCAGGTGTCCGCCTCTTCCGCAAGCTCCCTCGGGTCGGTCAGCTTGCGGTCAACCAGGTGTTGGCGCAGCTCTGGAAAACATTTCTCTAGAAGGTGCTCTCTTAAGAACAAATCACACAGCCCTTCATAATCAGTTACCTCGCTGCCCTGCACCCAACCCTCCAATGCTTTGCAGGCGTAATCCAGGAAATCTACCCAGTTCTGTGTGGGAAGTTTGTGGCTATTCCAAAACTTCTGCCTACACTTCTCAGGGGTAAGACCAAACTTCTTGACTAGCACTTCCCTCATAACAGGATAGTTGGTCTGATCTGCCTTGTCTAGTGTAAGGAGTGTGTCCCTCCCCACCGGAGGCATGTACCTATACAGGCTACCCCCCCAGTAACTCTCGGGGACCCCATGGGCTCTTAAGGACACCTCATAGGCCGCTAGCCACTTGTCAATATCATCCCCCCAATTAAAACTGGCCACAACATCTTTAGGCATATAGAACCTGGACTCACGTGAAGCTTCAGTAGGTACGCTGCCACCATTTGTGTTACTGTTAGCCCCCATTTGTAGGGCTCTGAGTTCCAGCTCCTTCAGGCTGAGCTCATGGGCAAGTTTTCTTTCCTCCATAGCCAGCCTCTTCTCTTCACGCTCCTGCTCTACCCTGGCAAGCTGTAGCTTCAGCTGTCTCTCCTCCCTCCTGTCCTCTAATTCTTCTGATGACCAGCTCCTCACTGAGACACTACTGCCTGCCCTGGAACGCCTTCCTGGCCCTACCAACACATTGTCGCTAGCATCTATATGCAGTAGGTCCAACTCACCTGGGGCGTCATGCTCTACCCGCTCCTCGTCCCTTTCCCCTTCCGGGTGGGCCAATGCCCATGCTCTCAAGGATTTTTGCAGCTCTTCCCTCTTGGCGCCTCGCTTGAATAACAACCCTTTTCCCTGGCAGAACTCCTTAAGCTGCGCCACCATGTACGTTTCCAGGTTGGCCAGCTCGAATTCCAACTTGCTAGGTAGGGCCTCAGACGTTCTCAGGGAAGACCACTGGGACTTAGGCAACAGGCTTTAGACAAGAGCACTTACAATCAGGCAGTTAGGGAGAATTTCGAGCTTTCGTTGCGTCAGGTGTAGGATTGTGGCGCACACTGGGTCACTGCAGGGTGTTGCACAAGCACAAGTCCTAATCCCACCGCTGAACACCAATGTTAGAACCGGGGTCTCCAGTTGGCCTGAGTCCGCACCCGAGTCCAAGTAGGGACCACCGATTCTGACAGGGTAGCTTGGCGCGAGGCAGGTAGGCACGCACGAGGCAATGTGTAAAGCGATTGTGCAGCACACATCAACACTGACGCAGTGAAACACACAAAAAAGAAGCGCCACTCCATCTTTATGCAAAAACGTAGGTATCTTTATCTCTAGTTCAGGAGAGAGTGGTCATAATGACATGCACTTGTAATCATACCTTTCCTCGTGGTGAGTAATCACAATAACATGTACAGGTTTAAGGAGTCCTTTGACTCTGACAGTTATGCAGAACAGACAATTCCTTGGGCGGTTACAAATCAGTCTCAGGGGGGGTTCAATAGCAACGATATGCACATATAATCAGGACTTTAACGTTGCAAGATAACCATGGACGAAATGTATCGGCTCACGAGTCTATTTAGCTCACATTCAGGTAAAATAGGGGAGGCTTTAGTGCGCAACACGGTTCACGAGAATCACCAGTTCAGTCTCTGGGGCCGACCTCACGCAGGAATGGGGAGAGGGGGTGTGTCCCGTAGCTGCTTGATCCCCTCGTAGCACAGTCAAATCCCACTGGCAATCGAGGGCTCCTCAATGATCCCCGGCCCACCAGCACCCCGGTATAGTCCCCGACGGTCCCGCTATCTAAATATGGGGCTCTGGGTCGAATTTGGCAATCCCTGGTGTGCTTGCTGGAAGAGGGCTGCTCCCGAAAGGAAAACCCAGCAAGCGCGAAGCCCCGATTCCCGGGGCCCGGCCAGCCCGCAACCCGCCCCTTGCAGCAGTCTGGTGGTGCTAAGGCGTTACCTGGGGGAGCGGGTGCGGTGCTGGTGTGAGGCTCCTCTGACTCCGGGGCTTCTGTCCCACTTGGCGCTGCACGACTGAGGAGTGAGACAGTCCTTCCGGCCCCCAACCACGGTCTCCTCGGCTAGAGGCTGACATCAGCGGGGCGCGCCTCAGTGGAGTCCCGGTTGCTAGGCGACGCCTGGCTTCTGCGCGGCTTCCCGCTGGCACGCTTTAACCCCTTGCGGACCCGGGGCTGGCAGCGGTGATTTCGGGAGTTTCAACCAGTGTTTCGGTTGCGCTCTTACTCGGGTCCGCAGTGGTAACGTGGGGAGCAATTTGCAGGAGACTTCAGCTCGGGCCCGCGGCGGTGATCTCGGGGCAGATTTCACAGGGTTCGCCCTGCGCCGGAGCGATAACGCTGCACAGAGGATCACAGCTCCTCTCGGTACATGCACACCACGGCGGCGATGTTGCTGGGAGGTGAGGCACTCTTCCACACAGCGATCCTCGCGACCGATGTCGGCTGTGCCCAGTCACATGCGCCTAGCGCTCAGAGGCAGTTTGAAGAAACCTTATTATCCCTGTGATCCCCCCAATAGTCAGGGGGCCAGTCAGGGTGCTGTGGAGACACTCTGGAGATGTTATTCAGTCTCCTCTTGGCAGGGCCAGATCAGCAGGCAGTAGGGCAGCTCAACAACAACCGGGCAGCAGTTCCTAGGAACAGTCAGCTCCAGCAGAGTGGCAATCCTCCTAGCGCAGCAGTCTGTACTCCAGCAGAGGTTCGTCTGGATCCAGCAGTGTAACAGAGATGTGTGGCCAGCAACCCCCCTCTTATACCCTCAAGCCAGGTGACCCAGGAAAAAGGCGGCAAGTTCTGGCGGCAACCTGGGGGGGTTGGAAGGTTCTGGAAGAATCTAGGGCTCTATGGTGTTCCCTGTCCCCTCTGTCCTGTCTGTCTATGGTGACAAGGGGCGGGGTCGTAAGGGCTACAGTAACATCCAGTCCCAGCCTATTCCAGCTACTGGCGCGCAGACATGACAGTGGCCTCACCGCAGTAGCAGGGGCCTGTGGCAACCATGTTTTTAGGAGAGAGCACCTGCACCTCAGCACTGTTTAGCAGCAGTAAGGTGCCCAGAGTCCTATGTCCAACAAAAAGGGCGGTAGATAAGAGGCACAGAAAGGGAAAAAAAGGTAGGGGAAGACCACCCCATGGCTGACAGGTCTAACAGTGTCGATTTGAAATTAATATAAAATCTATGATGGAGCCAGATCCTCTGCCATTAAAGGTAGGGCTGAATGCGGCTGTGGGATGGCACAGTTCATTTGCAAAACCAAAGTCAAATTGGAATATTATTGCATTTAAATGGTCCCCAAGAGTTGAATGTGAGAAGTGAGATGGGTTGGCGCCCTTGTCATAGGCTAAGCCACAGGTACCCCTCTTAGCAAGAGAACATAGACAGAGTTCAAATCCCCACCCCATATAATGCACATATCCTTCTCTGTGTTATTTTGTGCTTTAACTAGGTCATTCTGTAATTTATTCAGGACCCCCCCGACCTGATCTTTTGGAATACTGTTGTAGAAATTTAAAAGAGCAATACAGTTCATTTTGTCCACGTGAAACAAGACGATCTGATAAAAAATATCTGTTGTCATAAGTACAATCTTTTTTACATTTATTCTGTTAGACACATAAGTGCACAATCCACCCTTGTTCCTCCCATGGGTTGAGGTTAGTGCAGGTGAGTGGAAAATGTTATATCCATTAACATGTAATGGAGATTCCAACCAGGTTTCTTGCAGGCACAAAATGTTAACATTGTCCACAAAATTTAGCCATAGGGAATCGCTGGCTTTGGATTGTAGACCCGCCACATTCCAAAACAGTATATTACAGATAGATGATCTAATATTACCATCTTCGCTGTTTTTAGTGTCATTATTGAGGCCACCAATGCTATGATGTTGTTCTATCTCTGCTGTTGTAACCTGTACACTGATGGTAGTATTGATCCGTGATGGAGAGTTTGTGTGTTTCCCCATGGGATCTACTCTGTTTACAGAGGGTGCAGATTTTACAGGAGTGTTATCTATGTCAAGTCTCCTAGATTGGACGCCGCTTAAATTAAAGGCGTTGTGTCAATCTATATCGTCCAATGTAGGTAGCATGTTAAAGCGGTTGGATACGGGAACATTGTAAAAATTGGGGTTAAAGGCCTGAGGCCGCCTGTTCTGTACTCTTGTGTGAGTTACACCATGGGGCATATAGAAGTACCCCAGAGGCAGAATGTTAATGTCTGTACCCGTTATATGTTGATTACCAGCTCTCAAGAGGATCGCATGTATCACTTTTGAAAATTTAAATGTCAAGACTACGCAGTCACCAGACAATATTTTGGGGTCTCTGCCGATCCAGTTCACCCTCCTAGCCATTTTGAACTCCCCAAATAAAACCTCTGTTAAACCTGTTCTCGTACCTAGCCAGAAAAGAGCTTTATTTCGGAGAGCGTCCCAGGATTCTTTTGTCTGATTTAAAAGGATTGGGACATTGGCCAGGATGATTGTGTAGGGGGTCACTGCCGGTGGTAAATCCAACGTGCAGCTTTCCATTTGTGAATTCATCGGGAGGAAAGGAGAGGGCTGAGGGTGCGTCCTCGCATTTTGGAGTGTGGGTAACCTCGAGGTATTGACATGTAGCCAGAAGCCTTGTTGGCATTTATGACAGGAACAGGGGGAATTGGGCCCGATATCGGTTGGTCGAAATTTAATGTCGACATATGACTGGTTGACTCGGGAGGCTCATCTCGTGGTAGACCACCGTATTTTTGTCCCCCAGCCTGCTTCAGAGATGCTCTCCCTGGGCAGATGTCAGCATTAACCTTTATGGGATGACGTTGATTTTTAAGTAAGTCCTCAATTGCCTCCACCCTAGCTGTTAACTTGATTAGTGCCTCGCTTAAGGTTGAGTGTAGGGCATCAATTTTGTCTGCTATCTTACTAAGTCCTGCTGATTGGTTGGTAATTAGGGTGTTAATGGTAGGAGAGCCTTTCCTGCCGTCATCCTGCTTACTAAATTTACACAGTTTTTTTCGTTTCCTGTTACTTTCTGGCCTCAGTGCTGGTTTAGGTACATCAATATGATTAGTGTTGATGGAGGCTACCTCAGGATTTCTGGGGTGCTTTGGGGGGCTGTGGGACACAATCTGGGTCGCTCACGTCTATATGCCCTGACGTGTGTTGAACACAACCATTCCGAAGTGAATGACCTGTTGGGGCCTCAAGCTGGCTGGGTTGGGAGGTATCGTCTACAGTTATCTCAGGGCTCTTATCCGATCCTCCTACCGTTCCCTGTGTTAGCGACTCTTCTACAGATGAAATTTGTTTCTCGGTGGCCCCCATTGCCCCGGTTAGATAGTTCATTAGGGACTGCTGTACACCCCCTACCGGGTGAGAAGTGCTCTGTGCCTTTCTCTTTCCCATCCCTCACCCTTTCTTGCAACTCTCTCTTATATCAATGATAGGATGAACTTAGCGCTCCCTAGCGCTCCCTAAAAGTAGTGAATGTAAAGATTATCTACGTGCATCCAACGAACTGAGTAGTCAAATAATAGATCACCCAATTTTTAAGACAAGTACTCCTTCAGTGAGATAAGGTACCACGCAGTATGTTAAACGACATACAAACAAACAAGTCAGAGGAGAGTCAATTGTGTCAGGTAATGAAACCGCAATAAAAAAAAAAAAGTCAATCAGCAGTAGCCTGTTGAGAACAAGTCCTAAGCAAAGATTCCTTACTTTCACAGTTCAAAATGCGCTATCCTGTTGCAATCCGTCGCAGATAACCACTCCAGGAAAAAGAGTCGAACTCACCCCTATGTAGGTCAAGGATTCACGTGTAGATTTTCAGGGGGGTGGCCTAGCCCAGCCTCTTCTTGGCTCAGAAGGGCTAGGATGGGCCCATCTTGGCTCGGGCATGCCCCGCGCGTCCCGCGCTGCGGGAAGCGTTGTCGACTTTTAAAGCTCTCCTGCGCTCTCTCACAGGTGCTGCTGGGATCCGCCCCTCCCTCATGGCCAGGTAGCAGGGGGCAGCTCGAAAGTGCAATGTGCTGCTTTACAGTGACAAGGGCAGCAGGTTAAGATACTGTACAGTCTGACTTCAAAAGTAAATGAAAAGAGCGGCCCGCGCTGCGGGAGGCGTTGACAACTTTTAAAGCGCTCCTGTGATCTCTCACAGGTGCTGCTGGGATCCGCCCCTCCCTCGTGGCCAGGTAGCAGGGGGCAGCTCGAAAGTGCAATGTGCTGCTTTACAGTGACAAGGGCAGCAGGTTAAGATACGGTGCAGTCTGACTTCAAAAGTAAATGAAAAACACTTTTACTATTTTCGAGCTATTTTCAGGCTGCATTTGCGATAGCGCTGTGGTTCTATAACAATGGTAGATGTAAGCTATTTCCATGTAAATAACAGTAAAGAATGGTGTAATTACTTGACAATTAATGATTGGAACTTGTTCCAAAAAATGCTAAGATATGAAGCCCATTCCAAATCCGAGAAGAAGGGGGTTGTTGTTTCTTGTGAGGTACACAGGGTCAGTCCGCTACTACAACTAGGGCGGAGTTAACTTTTTTATGCAACTCCGTGGAATTCCATGTAGTGCAACTCCACGAACTCCACCCACTCCTAGACATAAGGTGTCACCGTCCAAATTGCAATTTGGCCAAAGGACTGTTCTGTACCTTGGACACTAAAATGAGAAAGGAGCAAGGAAAGTCTCTCAAGATAGGATCACTGTGATACTGAATATGAGTCCGCTAAGTACCTAAAGTCCACATGTTTCTGGGAATGGTTGGCTATTGTCGACAATGGATTCAAAAATTTTCTCTGC
The DNA here is from genome assembly GCA_963921515.1 of Calotriton arnoldi. Lineage (NCBI taxonomy): Eukaryota > Metazoa > Chordata > Amphibia > Caudata > Salamandridae > Calotriton > Calotriton arnoldi. The sequence goes on from CAWUFW010015021.1 coordinate 128,546, forward strand.
CAGGCATGCCTCTTCAGACGTTGACACACAAAGACATGACAGACCCGGTAACCTGGGATGATAATTGCATGCGCTCATTTAATCCAAGATTCAGATCAGTGGCAGACGCCTGTGTCGTCATTGCATAGCATGTCAACAACAAAATGTAAGGAAAAGAAAACCAGTTACCATGAGTCATGTAGGGAGATCAGAAGGTCCTTTCAATTGAATTCAGCTCAACTTTGTCGAGATGCCTGTTTGTAATGGTTTGAAATACATTCTTGTGAGTGTGTGTATGTTCTCGAGATGGGTGAAGGCCTATCCAACAAGACGGAATGACAGTCTCACTGTAGCTAAGTTGTTGTTGAGGGAGTTAATACCGCGTTTTCGATTTCTGACTCCTTTGTCAGACCAAGGGGCACACTTTAACAATGAGGTTCTAAAGTTGTTATGTGCAGCATTACAAATTGATCAGAAGCTCTATTGTGCTTATTGTCCAGAAGCCTCTGGACTTGTAGAGCAGATAAACAGAACACTGAAATCCAGATGCCAAAGGTGTGTGCTTCAACTTCACTGAGATGGACTGATGCATTGCCTCTTGTGTTTTTGTGAAATTATTATGGGAGGGCAATGAGGCAGACTGCAGTTCCAGCCAATGCATTGTTGAATATTACAGATGATTTGATGCTCGATTACTGTAAAGGACTGGCTGACGTGGTATGTTCTGTGTCTCAGCAGGTTGAGGAAGCTGCTACTTTACTTCAACAGGAGCAGTGCTACAACCTTAGTCCAGGCGACTGGGTCCAGGTGAAAAACACGTGCGCAAGTCATATTTGGAACCTCCTTGGCGTGGGCTGTTCTAGGTGATCCTGGTATCCACAACTGCTGTGAAGTGTGGTGGTCTTCTGAATTGGGTGCATGCTGCTCGCAGTGTCCCATGTCCTCTTGACGATACAGTGCCTGTTTCGGATGTACAGGTGGTTACAGAGAGACAGCCATCTCAGGTCAGCCAAACTGTAGAGAGGGCTTCAGCTACTGGGACTCCGTGCACTGGATCTGAGGGAGATCTGAGAGCGTCAGCTCCTGTAGGTACCAAAGGGTCACGAGAAGAGGAGCTGACGAGGCATAATATCGATCTCACCGAGGGGAACAGTGCACCTGAAATGTGAGTAGCACCCGGAGACTGTTGGCCCAGAAGATCAGACAGATTGAGACACATTCTAACAGAAAGAACACTGCCACAAACGATTGCGGAAGCCTCTAGTCAGTCTGAGCAAAGCAACAGTGAAGAGGAAGGACCGTCAGTGAGAAGGTCGAAAAGAGCAAGAGTACCAAGTCAAAAATACGCTGCACCTGAATGGACTACTCTGGTGTTAAATGACCGGGAAAAAGCATATCATACCTTTTGCTACAACAATCCAAGCTTGACTTAGCCCCCATGAGAAATCTCTGTGTTCCAGGTGAAACGCTTGAAATCAATTTGCCAATAAAAGAACCGAGTCAATTTGTATTGACGATATTTGCAACTTTTGAGAACTGTGCAGTTACCAAAAAATCTGCATTAATTAACTAAAGAAAGTGTGAACTGTGCTTTGGAATAGCGTAGCTGAAGTCTTGAAAGGAACGATCTTTCTGGAGCTTACTCTGCTGCTAACGCTATTAACATCTAATACAAATTTATAAAACGTTGTGAGCTCTGATTCCAAAGAGACAGTGGATCCTAATGCGGTATAATTGAAATGCAAATGTATCTGTGCTTGCATACTTGCTATATTTTTTGTTTTATTTGTAGCATTGCTTATAGTTCTGAATTTGCCTCATCATATTTACACGAGCAAGACTGAGCCTACTTTTGTGCCTAAAATTAATTTAGCGAATCACAAAGAATTAAGCAATTTAGATGACAAAATATTGCATGGAGATCAGTCTATTGGTGATTTTTGGACAAATGTGTTTACAAAATTGCTGTACAAGAATGTCAACACCATGGATGCTAGAGATTGATTTGTGTGTTTACAACTGCCTACATCGGTTTCCGAGAGGGTGACCTACCATCATCTACCTGTAACATATGGTATTACTTGTAGAGTGCTGGCAAGCTTATTTTATGGCAAGGGACAATTTCAGTACTATTACTCTAACTATGATCTAATCTATTTGGAAGTGCCTGTGAGGAAACTTTTAAATCCTGTGCCTGATACTAAACCAGTTGAAATGATGTGAGGATTCTTTAAACCTACACAAAGTTTGGATACAGCTTATGCAGACCGACACAATCTAACATGATTTTTGCATCATGTAGAAAGGGAATTCTTAGAATCTATAGAGGGTAGATGAAGAACGATTATGGCTAAATCTGCAAACCATTCTAGGATCCCATCCTGGGCACTTAGGGAACCATATCTCAAAGCCATGAGAAACCAAGCTGCTATAGCCCTAGATTGGCAACATTGAGGAAAACTATGGATATTAAAGCGCAGAACTGAAGCTGATACTAATTGTGTTGGTTCCAGCGAATGTGACCACACATTCCAAGTTTTGAAAATTTGGGGACTGTTTCTGGGAGATGTTAATCCTTTATTCCCTGGGGTTTATTACATCTGCAGGAAAAATGCCTAATATAGGCTGCCTAAAAAATGGTAAGGATCCTGTTATATGGGGATAGTTTGCCAAAATTCTACCATGTGGGTCAATCTGTTGGAACCAATGGAGTTTCTCATAGGAGACTTAAGAGACGTGCAAGTGCAGGAGAGATGGTAGGAGATATTTTTAGAGCCCTGATACCATCTGTTGGGGTGATTTTTAATTCTCACAAAATACGAAAACTATCTACAGTTGTATATAAGCTGTCTACTGATACTGCTGGAGGAGTTTTAGCAATATATACTGAAATGAGTGCCATGAGATCTATGGTTCTTCACAATTGTCTTACTTTAGATGTCCTCCTCGCAAAGGAATGCTGAGTCTGTCAAATGCTAAAGGTGCAACACTGTTGCATGTATACTCCAGACAAAAGTAAAGATTTAAAGGGTTACATTCAGAATATCATACACCTTGGAAAGGACCAGAAAGATGTGAAAGCTGATGGTGCTTGGGAGTCAATTGGGAAAGTAATTTCTTCTATAGGTAGATGGTTTGCAAATCTAGCAAGTGTATTGTAGGGAAAAATCTTAAAGCCCATCTTGACAATTGCATTATGTGTACTAACATTAGTTGACATCTTTAAGGTCTATAGATGCATAAAAACTATGAAAAAAACTAAAGGAATAAAAAAGGAAAGAGCTGAAATAGAATTGGAGGATAGGCAATGTGCTTATTATGATGAGATGAGAGCTTTGGAAAACTCTAGACTAAAAATGATGAAGGCTACAAAATTGCAATGTGTGACATCAGTAAGGACATTTTTTGATGGCTTATTTTGCCATCAAATGGGGATTGATGCAGCAGATAAACTGCTGAATCAAAATTGACACTTAAAACTAATTTTGACACCTTTTGAAAGAAAAACTACAAACATGCACAATTGGTGCTCACTATATGTTGAAGACTCATGAGAAATAGATCATAAAGAGTCTTAATTACAGCATAGTAAAAGCATGCTGAAGAGTGTAGACTTTATGAAAATGCTCGTTTGAATGACATAGGTTCGTGATTACTAAATTTCCATGGGGAATTCTTTTAACGTGGAATAGAAATGTGAAAGGGATGACTCACATGTTATGGAAGTTTCATTAACCAGTTTTTCTTTTAATAATGATGCATGTGAAGAATTAACAGGACTAAATGTAAAATTAGATAACATTAGGAACGCTTATTGAAGAGTTTGTCCTAATGCCATCTTTGCTCATGTTAAAGTGTGCACCAACCAAGAAAAAGAAATGGTGTTGCACTTTTATGCTAATTCCAATCTCTCTGATACTTTCAGATAATGATCTTCATACATGTATAATGAGAATTACTAAAAACGATTTAGTTACTTCCCCTTTTGAAATAATTTTATACGATCGTACTTTTGAAATGTTACACATGCTAATTGCAATGGAATTCAAATGCTTTATAAGTTACATAGATTTTAGACAGAATATAAGGTTTTAGAAACTTTAGAATGAAATATGCATTTCCATTAACTTATATTGAATGTTTCATGAACTAAAATTCAGTTTAGGCCTGCATTTTCTTTCTCTTGCTCGAATCTGTTCTCATGAGAAGCCCTCATGCATTTGCAAAGTGGGATTAAACTATGTTTCATAAGAAGAGTTCCCATGCACATACCAGGACTATTTGCAACTATTTTGTTACTTTGGTAATACCTGCAGTGAGAAATTGTCCTTTTCAGCTCACTCACGTGCCTTTGCTGAAAGCCAATTGTTCATAACTATACATTTTGAAGACTTCAACAGCTTTCGTGATGATCACCACCTTTTTGCCATAAAAAGTGTCTTCTTCATGCTGCATGACAATCACCCTATATAAAGTGACCAATGGACTGCGTGATCTGACTGAATGAGATGACCCAGGAGGTGTCAACCCGGAACTTGTGGATTAATGTATGTTGTGTGACCAAGCTGTTGCTGTAGCTGTTCGATAGCTTTTCCTTATCATTGGAGAGCTTGCTCTTTGCGGACTTGTGGAATCTCTTGGCTGACACATACGCTCTGTGCGCTATTGCCAGATGTCATTCCCTCTTGGGAGAGAATCTTTGAGCTGGTATGAACCATGTCCTTTACTGAACTCTCCTTTTAAAACTTTGGGCATTGATGGCCCAAAAGCAATACATTTAATTATTCTTTACTCTTAAATTCAAATGCCTTATATTAATTTATTTACTTCCTTCATTTACTGATAATTCTAACCATTCTTAAATCCTGTTTCTGTCTCTCTATGGCTTGTCTCCAATAATTGATTGTGCATTCCAATTGCATTAATGAGGGATGGGAATTATAATAGTGAGGCCTCTAGTCAATGGATCCTAATATTACTATTTTGCATAGCTTTTATTTAGTTGCTTGTTTGTATGATCCTAGCCCGACTGACTTTCTCCAAGAGATTTGGTTTAGCAGTAATAAAACTGTACTTGTAGAGTATAGTTTTGAGAGTAATATACATGAATTTAATTACGAGTTAGTGAGTCAGTTACCCGATTCCTGGTCCTCATTGGATAACTGGTTTGGATCCCCTATATCTGACCCCTCTTGGTACAGTTCAAGATCAATCAGAGGACCAAATAAATAACTCTGAGGTGTAGTGCCAGGAAAAATTAAGACCAAAGTAAATGGGCCCCGTCCTCGACCCGTCCCAATCCGGATTCCGAAGCAACCACAGCACAGAGACCGCCCTACTCGCCGCCACAGACGACATCTGCACCCTCCTGGACCAAGGCCACTCCGCAGCCCTCATCCTATTCGACCTATTAGCGGCCTTCAACACCCTCTCCCACTGCACACTAGTCGCCAGACTAACGACGCAGGCATACAAGGAACAGTCCTGGACTGGATCTGATCATTCCTCACCGGAAGAAGCCAAAGGATCAGACTACCACTCTTCCTCTCCGACTCCACGAAAATCACCTGCGGAGTCCCACAGGGTTCATCACTGAGCCCCACCCTCTTCAACATCTACATGGCCCCCCTCGCAGCCATCGTCCAACAAAACGGCCTCAACATCATATCCTACGCCGACGACACCCAGCTCATCCTCTACCTCAACAAAGACCCCACCACTGCCAAACTCAGCTTCCAGAAAGGAATGCAAGAAGTCGCAGTCTGGGTGACCAACAGCTCCCTGAAGCTCAACTTAGAGAAGACAGAAGTCCTTGTCCTCAGTACCACCCCTTCTGCATGTGACAGCACCTGGTGGCCGACCGCCCTCAGAAGCCCACCTACCCCCTCAGACCACGCCAAGAACCTCGGCATCGTACTTGACTCGTCACTCACTATGAATGGACAGGTCAACGCCGTCACCTCCCGGTGCTTCAACACCCTCCACATCCTCCGCAAGACCTTCAAGTGGATCCCCCCTGAGTCAAGGAAGACAGTCACCCACGCACTCATCACCAGCAGACTGGACTATGAAAACGCACTCTATGCCGGCATCAACAAGTCCCTACTCCGCAAACTCCAGACAATACAGAACACCACCGCCAGACTCGTCTTCGGCATCCCCCAACACGAACACATCAGCCAACACCTACGAAGTCTCCACTGGCTCCCCGTGGAGAAAAGAGTCACTTTCAAAATCCTCACTCATGCCTACAATTGCCTACACAACATCAGACCCAAATACCTCAACGACAGAATCAACTTCCACGTACCCAAAAGAAACCTCCGATCTTCCAACCTCACACTGGCCGAAACCCCGCGCATCCACAGAGCCAGAGCAGGTGAAGATCCTTCTCTCACATTGCAGCCAAGACCTGGAATGAGCTACCGGCAGACATCAGATGCGCCCCCTCCCTGAACACCTTCAGGAAGACCCTCAAGACCTGGCTCTTCGGCTAAACAGATCTGCGGAACCCCCCCCAGTGACTTGAGGCCCTCATGGGTGAGTAGCGCGCTTACAATTCCCTGATTGATTGACTGTGGTGCAACAGCACTGAGAAAGCTTTTGATTGCATTAACTGGTATTTTATATTGCATACTTTAAAATGGTTTGGCTTTGGACCTAAATTATCTCTCTTATTTCCCTTCTCTACTCCTCCCCCAAGCAGCCAATTTGGGGAATGGGCATACTTCCTCCTATTTCCCTTTGGGCAGAGGTGTTCAACAAGGTTGTCCTCTTTCACCTTTCCTTTTTAATCTGGTTTTGAACATTTTCTCTCTAACAGTAGGAACAATTCCATAATGCAGGGTTTCTCATTGAATACTCAACAAATAAAGACATCACTATATGCAGATGATATGATATTATTTATATCAGAACCTCATGCTTCTCTCCCTGCGTTTCTCCATGAGGTCTCCTGTTGGACTTGGCCCTTTTTGCAGGGTCATCCCAGAACTTTTTGCCTTCCTCTTGTATTTTCTTCTGACCTGTTTTTGTTGGTTTTATGACTCTGGGCACTTTACCACTGCTGTTCAGTACTAAAGTGCATGTGCCCTCTTTGGTAAACTTGGTATGATTGGTCTACACCTGTTTGGCATATTTAATTTACCTGTAAGTCCCTTTTATAGTGGTATCCCATATAACCAGGGCCTGTAAATTAAATGCTACTAGTAGGCCTGCAGTGCTGCTTGCGGCACCCACCGAAGAAGCCTTTCAAATCTGTCTCAGGCTCTGCCACTGCAGGGCCTGTGCGCGCAGTTTACTGCCCCAGTGACGTGGCATGTAAATTGGTTGCCATGTTTGAAACTCCCCTTTTACTACATATAAGTCACCCCTAAGGTAGGCCCTAGCTAGCCATATGGGCAGGTGCTGTGTAGGTAAAAGGTAAGACAAGTGCCTTAACTGTGTGGCATGTCTTGGTAGTGACAAACAGCCTATTTGGTTTCTCACTGCTGTGAGGCTGCCCTCTCATAGGTTTGTATTGGGAATTCCCTGATATGTGTTTCAGTTGTTTTTTCTGATAGGAGAGGGGTAGCGTGACCATGTTTGGTATGTTTGGAATAGTAGTAATAAATCCTGCTTATTGGTGAAAGCGGGATTGCTATTACTATTTTAGAAATACCACTTTCAGAAGTGGGCATTTCTGTGTGCTTATGAGTCTTTGTGCCCTGACTGGATGTGAATTCACCATCTGGTTTCGACTGACAGGAGAAAGGGGATGTGCATACACTCTAGACAGTCACAAGGGGGTTTGAGGTGTGTCCTACCTTTCCTGAGCGACTCAGCGCAAGGCTGAATAGACCTTGGCTGCATTTAGAGTGCCGAGAGGAGTTTCCCTTGCACCTGAATAAGACTGGCCTGCATTTAGAGTGGTGGGAGGAGTTGCACCTGCACCTGAATAGGGCTGGGCCTGCCTTGTACAATGCTCTCTCTGCCCCCTGTAGTGTGTCTGGGGCCAGGGCTTGGGATATGAATGGGGGTGTTGTGCACTTCTAAACAATGTTTGAAGTGCCCCCCAGAAAAAAATACTTTTGAACTATAAGTACAGGGGCGGTGACCCCATGAAAGTAGACACTACGTGGGACTTGTAACCAGATGCTGCTGGACTGCCAGGAGGAACCGCCTTGGGGCCTGATTACTCTGGAGTGCTGACCTGCTACCTATTGGGCTGAAATAAGGACTGCCACTTTGCTCTGAGACCCTTGTGCTGGCCTGCCTGGCTGCACCCTGCTAGTGTGTCCCCAGTGCTCTCCCAGGAGTGCTGCTATGCCCCTGGTCCTTGCTAACCAGAGCGCTTTATTCCGTTGGGCTTTTGGCCCTGAACCTAAGCATGGGGAGCTCTGTGCTTTGTTTGCCTAAGCCCAAGGAGTGGGCTCTTGCTGCAGTAAAGCATGTAGAGCGCTCTCTGCTGTCGCTTCCTGATCAGTGTGTGGAGTGCTTTATGCCTGTGTGAAGCACGTGGTGAGCACTTCTGGTATCCTGATCAGAGCCTCTGTGAGGGACCGTATGTATAATTGCCTGAGGAGCAATTGCCGAGTAAGGAAGCCTGAGCGTGGCGCCCAGACCCTGCAGGTTGCCGTAGCAACACAGGAGCAGCAACAGAAGTGCCAATTGCATGCAGGGACCCTCCTCAGTGGGGCCCAATGACCAGGAAAAGAAGGCGAGACCAGGCCCGAAGAGCTCTGCTGCTGTCACGCTGGGCACCAGCAGTATCCATGACCTGCGGGGAATTGCTGTCCTTGAAGCCGCCTGAACCCGGTCATTGTAGGGTGGGGCTGAGCTTCCCAATGTGGCAGCTGCACCACATGTTTGCAGGCAGCTGCTTTGTGAGCAGTCCAGCGGGTGAGTCAGGCCCAAGGGAGTTTGGAGTTGGGCCTGCTCCCGGCTATAAAGTGCACCGAGAGTCTGTGTGGCCACCAGCTACCCGACGTGGAAATGGACAGTTGCCCTTTTGCTGACACCCTTACGAGCCGCTGGATTTGGCCGCAGCTGGGAAATTTTAAAGAGCTGACTGAAGTCGGCAGCTGCCTTGTTTGTGCCCGGGGAGCACAGTACCTAGTGGTCAGGAATGGGGTGAGACCTCGGCAGAGCGCCCAATACGTGCATTAGGAGAAATCTACCAGAACTACTGCATTCACTGTTGAAGGTGGACCTGGGAGCCCTGACACCTACGTGTTCTGGAAAATTACTGTATTATAGGTATTGGAAGCACAGAAGCACTGTGCTCTATGAATTCAGGGTGATTCTGGATGTTACCTCGTAATAATGGGTGATTATGTGTTTTACTCATCACAGGCTTCCTGTGTTTATGACCCTCCTTGGGGATGAAGTGTTTTACTTATCTAATGGTGGTTTTATGATAAGTGTCGCTTATAGGTATTTACTTATTGCACTACTTGTGTTGTTATGACAATTGCCCGATTGGCAAAGTGATTGTGAAATCTATGTGACATCATGACAAGTGCCTAGTGGTACAGTGATTTATGTGATTGTGATCTAATGAGTTTTATGAACAATACAAAGGATATTTTTATATAACCTTGTGTGGAGTCTCTTTTTGTGGTGCACCTAGTGGTTGTACAAACGCTTTACAACGCTTTACAAATTGCCTCGGGGATAAGCCTGACTGCTCTGCCAAGCTACCAAGGGGTTGAGCAGGGGTTATCTTTTGTGTGTAACATCTTTACTCTGACTTGAGTGGTGGCTTCTGCCTGGCTTAGGTGCATAACCTAGCCAACCAGAAATCCCATTTCTAACATCTCCTCTTATTCTCTCATCTCCGGCTATATAACTTAACCATGACAAATGTGAGATCTTGCCCTTAAACAAATACACTTTCAGACATCACTTTTCAGCAACTGACTTCTCTTGGAACACTTTCAAACTCAAATACTTGGGCTTATGGTTCACACATTAGCTCAAATCCTCTTTTCTCTGAGCCTTGAAGAGTGGAAATTTAAAATAACTATCCTGGTCAATAGCTGGCATCTTTTGAATCTTTCTTGGTGGGGGCGCTTACACACCATTAAAATGATGATAGTACTGATTGTGCTCTATAGTATTTCTAACATCCCTCTATCTATTCCATTAACATGGTTTAAGCAAATTAATTCCATACTTTCACCTTTCTTATGGAATAAGAAGTAATCTCGCCTCTCTCTAATAAAACTAAAATGCCTTTTATCAGATGGTGGTGTTAATTTTCCTGATTTTCAGAAATATCATTCAGCCAGCTTATTGAGACAATCTGTTCACTGGATCCAAGAGTCCAACAAATACTCTCATTGATGGGTGCAATTGGAGAAATCTTTTCTCTCTCCCTCTTCTTTCCGAAAATATTTGGCCTTCTCCAAAAAAACCTAGACTTATACTCTCCCATTTTTAAACACCTTTGCTGTCTCTTAAAACCTGTGAGGTTGTATGATTCTATTGATGTTCCTTCATTCCTCAACTCTCTAATTTGGTACAATACTTCCATATTACACAAGAACCGATCCATTTATTGGAATGCCTGGAGGAAATAAGGACTAATCTAGGGCAATCAGCTCTTCTTGAATGACTCCTTTCTTACTTTTTCTCAACCTGATCTATTTTTCATTTTCCCTCATCTTTTCAGCATAAATGTCACCTTTTACAATCCATCATATTAGATGCACTTACTAAGTTTACCTCCATCCCAGTACAACCTTCCACACCATATTCCATACTTGCCAATCCTTTACTCAATAACCCTAAAGCCTCTGCCATATACTGTGTCTAATGTCAACCTTCCACTGATAGGCCTAAGTCAGATACTGAACTGGCATGGGAAAATGTTTTGGGAACGGTTTGGACTGTTTCTTTTTGGAGACAAATTTGGACAAAAATACAGTCTTCCTCCTGAGCTGCAAATACCACTCAAACACTTTTCTCCTATTTCTTTGCATTGCATCTATCCAGATCACCCTGATAGCTGCTGGTTATGCCACTCACATTTAGCAGATATAAAAACATGCTTTTCAAGTGTACACATGTTCATTCTTTCAGGACACAGACTTGGAATCAAATGTATGCAATTTTTGACACGTCAGTACCCTTGTCACTTACTAACATCTTCCTAGGTTGTTTATCTACTGATTGGGAACATGTGTCACCTCACACAAAAATCATTTACCTTCTACTAGCAGTCACATTTTGTTCGTTCAATATCTTTATTCAGATTAATCAAAATCCATAAAACAAAAACATAAAACAGCATTCATCAGTTTATAAACAGCAACTGCTTTCCACAAAATGTAAAATAGGGAAATAAAATGGAATTTTACTGTTTATACAGTATTTAAAAATGTCATATTAACCTCAGTGCAACTAAGAAATCCCAAGTTTCCATAATTTATACAGACTTAAAACTAATTTCTAAAATCCATCCTAAAACTATATTTTAAATGAAATAAAGAAGTATGTGTGTGGAAACACCAGAGCTTTTTTTCTCTATCTCGAGGCCTACTAGCTTATCAGCATTTTCAGCAACATGAGATTTAAAAACAGCCCTTTAAAAGGATCGATGGGACCATAAATACAATGTGGGTGGGGTACATAAATAGACCAAAAATAACCTAAACACATTGTATCATAAATAGGACAATATAAGTATTAAAAGAGAGGACACTCCCCCCCTTTAGCAGATTCATTTCAACAACTCACCAAAAATTGGAAGGATTTTTCTGAATTTTCTTTCCAAGCCTTATGGTATGTGGTATGTTATAATCACAGACTTGATACAGCATATATTCACCCTATTTCACTTGCCATTAATTGTTCTATTTTAAGGCGTGCCATTACAACTTTTACCGATCGTCATGCTAAATCTTCACACTATCGTCACTTTGTTAGGGATTAAGGGCCAGATGTATGACCGTTTTTTGCAGTTGCAAATGGGGAATCGGCCCGTTTGCGACCACAAAATAGGTCTGCCCCATGTACAAACTCTATTTTGCGAGTCGTTAACCTATTACCGACTCGCAAAATAGGGTTTGAGAATCGCTATCAGGAAGGGGCGTGCCAAGGGCTCCCCTTCCTAATAGAGAGTCGCACTTTAATGTACGATGGTTTTCCGACCGCAATTGTGGTCGCAAAACACTTGCAATATACCACCTAGTTCAAGTAGGTGGCAAGCCACTTGCAAATGGGAAGGGGTCCCTAGGGGACTACTTCCCCTTTGTGAATGTATGCAAAATTATTTTCTACGAGTGGGCAGTGGTCCCACGGATCACTGCATACTCTTAAAAAATGTAACAGAAATGTTTCATTTTTCTTTTTTAAATGCATCCCGTTTTCCTTTAAGGAAAACAGGCTGCATTTAAAAAAAAAAAACAGCTTTATTTAAAAAGCAGTCACAGAAATGTTGGTCTGCTGTCCCCAGCAGGGCACCATCCCTGGGAGTGCTAGCCATTCCCAATGGGGTTGCAAATTGCAACTGCCTCATGAATATTAATGAGGCAGGCAATTTGCAACCCCATTAGGAATCGCAAACAGTGTCTGAGACACTGTAGTAAATTACATTTTGCGAGTCGCAAAACGATGCAATTTGCGACTTGCAAATTGTAAGGGTCGTACATCTGGCCCAAGATTTCAAACCCTCCTTGATGATCATTTGTCACTTTCGCAGCTTATGTATCAATGATCGTAATCTTAAAATGTTCTATTCATCTATAAGCATGTATTTTATTATTGTTGTATCCTACTTAAATTGGATCTTGTACATTTTTACCATAACATTGTATATTTTGCCTTTTATCTCCCTCTCCCCCTTTTCACTTTTCACCTCTGTATTAATTTTAATGCATTATACTATTTGTATTTGTTTGAATCTAATAAAGTTCTTCTCAGCTTAATAAAAAAATTATTAAAATGTGCAAAACAGAAATTAGCTGTTTAAGTAACTGGGAGGTTTTTGAACCCTCAAGAAATTTTAAATTCCAGTCACAGAAGACTTAATTTACCCATAGAACCAAGCAAGGGCACACTTTGAGGTCACATGGTTGAATAGATATTGGGGGCTCAGAAGGTTAATGGCTTATTCTAAGTGCAATCAGCACAGTGTGTTAAACAAAAAAGCTTAATTCAGTGAAACTTCATCAAATCCACTAGCTCATTGATTAGACCTTGCTGAGCTGTAGAGTGAGTGTGTGCTTGTAAATCGGTAAAGGCCAACGTTTCACGGGAACTGTAAACATTTTCATGAAAACCCGCAAACAATCAAAAAAGGCATTTTCATTGGAAATGCAGATTATATTTACACAGTAGAATGTATTCCTTATCTTTTTATTTTTAGTAAAATTTAATTGTGCAGTCAATTAAAACCTTTACAAATGATCATCTCATGTCGTATATTCAAACACAGTTTGAAACAGGAGTTAAACTGCTGTTAGAGCACATAAAACAGTGGGAACCCCTGCATTCCATATCTTGTTCATATATTAAATCATAATTTTTAGCCGATCGCTGATTATTATGTTAATATTGAAACCTACCCAATAAATCTGCACTGTGTTTGAAGCACTCTATAGTTTAAAAACACAGATATTCATTCAGTATCGTAGCCAGTGTATTTTGGGCCCTAGTGCAAGATAGGAAATGGACTCCCTGGCTGCTGGTGTTTCAATGATAAAATACAGCAATAATCAGGGCTCAGTGGGTCCCTCGGTCCTCTGGATGTGGGTGCCACTTCACCTGTTCTACCAATGGAAGTATGCTCTGGTATTCATTTGTGTTCAGTCATACGATGCACTATGTTCATTTTTAGGGGCCGATTACGATGTCTGGCGGAAACTTTACATCCGACACAGATTCGGAAGCGGGGCCGATCGACTCACGATCGGCGGTTCCGTCAGCCCGATTTTGATGCGACCGAACACAGTTCGGTCGGATTCCCATTGTTTCCTATGGTACCTTGTGTTCCACCCCACATCCTTCCATAACACAGGCTTCAATTGGGAAATGGGGCGTGTGTGTAAAACCCTGCACCCTGTCGCGGGCACCCCACGGTGCCTGCCACCATGTGCAGGGTTTTACAGGGTGGTCCCTTAGGTACCCCCTCGCGCCCCAACCGGAGGCCGCAGGATGAAGGGGGCCCTGCCAGAGGCCCCCAAAGTTATTTTCTGCCAGCCTTTTCGTGTCGGACAGGCCAACATGAAAAGGCTGCTGGAAATCAACATCGTAATCCAGAGGTAGGTAACGCTGTTCATAGGGGTGTATGATGCAGTTCCAACCGACACGAATCCTCTGAGAGCCAGTCGGTATCGATTCAGAATGACCGCGCGGTTTACCTTCCGACCATGAACATCGTAATCGGTTGGTTGGACATGATCGAGGAGAATTCGACTGCCGGGTGGAGGCTTTCCACCCCACATCGTAATCGAGCCCTTAGTGTTCATTGTTGAGTGAAAAGTCAAAATAAGTTTGTCCTGAAAGAAGCCCAACAAGACACTTTAAAATAGGCCTAGATGGCATAGGCACTCATTATCTTTGTATTTCATCTTCAGGAGGCCCGGACGCCAGTATGAGACTATTGAGAAGGAAGCAGTTACCTGAGATTAAGCATACCAACGTGTCCTGCATGCCTCATTACCTCATCACTTAACATCACGTTACTTTGCCACACACCGTGCAACTGTGAAGGAATGTTGCAGGTTCACAGAAAGGTGGCAATAGTGTAAGGACACAAAGGACAACGAAGCTCACGAATGGATGGTTGCATGTAATTTCATTTCCCTTACAAATAATAATTTTTGGGAAAATGGTCCCATTAAAGGAGTTCTCGAATGCTCTGTTTTTCAATATATGGTTGCTTTATTGAAAAGGTTTGGTTACACAAAGTTTTGCTGAAGTGTAGCTCCTTATCTATCAGCAAACCATCTCAAGGACCTTAAGCATATAAGGGCCAGATCCTTACTTTTCACTGAGCAACTTCCTTTTGACTGTCTCCATTCAATTGGACCCCAGTAGCGGTTTTTCAACAGGCAAAACTTTATGTGATGAAGTCATAAAAATAGTCGCATATCTCAGGAGAATAAGTTGTTTTAAATTCAGAATTCAAAATTAATATGGGTAGCTCTGCCATTTGTGTTATGGATCTATGACGTCGGAAAAAAACTAGCTGCGGTTCTATTTTTTTAATGCATATAACTTTTCACATATTGAAAGCCAATTGTCCAAACAAGAATGGTGGGCATCTCTCCCCAGTGTTTGAAAAGAACTTATTGAAAAACAAGTACAGGCAAATATTCCCAAAGAAGACAACAATCATTTGTCGTATAATAACTGTTACAGTCTATAGGGGGAATAAAGTAAAAGTGATGTTGCTGAATGCAGGGCCGTAGTCACGGAGGGGCATTTGAGGGCCGGGCCAGCCCATAATATTCTTTGTCCTCCCTAAAATAACAGAAGCAGCTGACACAGTATAGAGGTGCAGGAGTTGTTCAGAATGTGAATAAACAATAAAAATGCTTTTAAAGTTTGTTTTTAACTTGTTACATTTGCTTCGTGTTCCAAGACAGGTTAAATTTGAGGCTATGTCTTCTGACAGATTGCTGCATATTCTTTTAAGGTCAAGATGTTGTTTACTTATCTTTCTTTGATTACAAAGTGAGAGGATTTTGTGAACAACCTCTCTGGGATACAGATAGAGGCACTTAAATTATGCTGCAGGGGTGGGGGGGTAATTTATGGGACAATGTTGACTAAATTATGTGGCAAGAAAACAAAATCTATGCAGCTTAATTTACCATATTTTGTGATAGTATTATTTCATTATTTTGTAATTCTTTCAAATTATTACTGTCTGGGCAAAGGTTACACTTAATTAGTAGCAGTTCTGCATCCAAATACAGCTGTAAGTAACTGAAAGGTGACTAGTCAACCATTGCAATGGACTTAGAAGTGTATGGAAGCACCTGTTTTTGCATTTTCAGTAACTTTTGATCAGTTTGAGCTAGAAAAAAATGTGGGGCCGATTCACAGAACTAATCTGAGACAAAATCCTAAACTTACTACTTTTGGTATTCACAGAAGGCACTTACGATTGTTGGTATTCACAGAATGCACTTACGACTACTAACTTTACATCCGCAATCGGGCCGGAAATTCTGCACTCGGGCCGGAATATCCGTATCCGGAGTGGGAATCCCCCATTTGTGCCGGGATTTCTGCTCCCGGGCCGGAATTTCCGATTCCGGGCCGGAATTTCCGATTCCGGGCCGGAATTCCCACACTTTGGCCGTTGATCATTTTCCTCAAGGGTAAACACCTGTCCAAGTGCCTACCATCCCCCACCATGCATCAGCTGACACACTGCAGCCAATCCCAGCCCTGCAGCATGTATGAATGCAGAGCAGACACACACAAACCCTTTCAACTTGTCGCTGAATGTGTTTGTTGCTCTGCCCCTTGCCATGCGGCAAGAAGACTTGAGGAGGAGGAGGAGGAGGAGGAGGAGAGTAGAGAGGATCTTCAGACAAAGGATCAACCTATTTGGGATGTCCAGCCAAGATGTCAGGGCACAGATACCATTTCGCTCCAGAAGTCATCTTGGAGATGGTATGTGAGTGGAAGCAGGAACTTGACTCTGTGACCTGCAGCTCCCATGCCATTCCAGCCTATCTCAAGATCCTTTCTGCTCTCCATTTCTTTGCCACTGGGTCATTCCAAAGGGTCTCCAGTGACCATGTGGGCATTTCCCAGGCAAGCCAGTCGCAGTGCTTGCATCAGGTACTGAGATGCATCACTGCAAGAGCCCACCACCACATACGAATGCCCCATAAACTGGCCATGAGACAAAGGGCAGCTAGAGATTTCTATCTCGTTGCTCGCTTCCCACGTGTGCTGGGTGCAATTGATTGTACCCATGTGGCCCTTCAGCCACCCCGTCGCATTGCACACATCTTCTGCAACAGACACCGATGGTATTCCATCAATGTGCAAGCTGTCTGTGATGCCAGTGGGAGATTCATTGATGTGGAATGCAGTGTTCCCAGGCAGTACCCATGACAGCTTTGTATTCCGCATGTCACATCTTGCCCGGCAGATGGCTGCGGGAGAATTTGGCAACATGTGGCTACTGGGTAAGTACCAAGCATTAAAAATGAGGGATATGTGTAATTGAAATGTCTGTATGCCACCTTACATTAACAACTATTGTGCAATAAGAATCATAAAGCAACATACGCGGTCTCAACAGACACTGCATGTACCAAAGTATAGATCATGTCCTGTGTAAATCAAAGAGGGAAATTTAACCAATTGCCCTTTCTTCCCTCCTCAGGCGACGCTGGGTATGCACTCTTCCCACAACTCCTCACCCCTTACAGACGTGCAAACACTGTACCTCAGCGTAGGTACAATAGGGCACACATACGGACTCGAGCCATCTTAGAGCGCACTTTTGGTCTGTTGAAGTCGCGATTCAGATGTCTTGACCATACAGGGGGTGTGCTGCTGTACTCCCCTGAAGTCGTGTGCAAGATCATATTAGCCTGTTGTGTTTTGCACAACATAGCTTTAACGCATGGCTTACACATACCTCTTGTACCTCGGCTAGCTGTGAATCTGGGAAACCGGGCCATTGCACATAACCGAGGTCAGGGTATGCAAGTCTGTGATCAGCTGGTTGCCACGTCTTTCACATGAGCAACCTGTTGTGTCATGGACAAAATGTGGTTTGCAGTCTGTTGTCAATGGTGAAAGTTGGATAATTACGACTCTGTCCTAAAATTCCATCCTGAGACTACTTTGCAAGCCACACTAACTGCATGTAAACCACAGCTGTTGACAGTAGTCAAACGATTGACCGTGCTTCAGGTCATGTGCCCATGTCAGCGATCAGTGTAGTGGGTGTCCCTAAGGAATCTATTGACGCAGATGAAAAAATGTACATGTTCTGAGGGACCTTCCTGGACCTTATGAGGATGGGTTTCTTAATCACAAAAGGGCATAACTATTGCATTCTCAGAGCCTTTGCCCTCAACAGATTTGACTCCCCCACAAATGATGGGCCCACAACGTGAGTGACAATGTTATGGGTGAATCTGGCACTATGTGTCTGTGATACACAGCACTGCTTCCCCCCAATTTTCCGTAACACAACACACAACTCTTAGGTTGAGCACTAAATATGGACTACATGTACCATAATGCAAAGTAGGAGAAAACTGAATGGGGTTTGATGTTGTGTTAGCCCCCCCCCTTGTCTGAGCCAAAATGTCATTAAATGGTCCGTTCCCTCTTTTGTTACATGTCTATGATTCTCTCTTGCACTGTCATTTCAGGTTTTTCCACTACAGAACAGCAGGATGGCAGTGGATTTGATCTGTGATTGTGGATAAATCAGAATGAATACAAAATGGCTGTCAACAACGTCCTGTGATGTATTTCCTGTCTCCCACTTCCTGTATATAATTTCCTGTATGAAATAACGATTTCTGGATCAATTTCTGAGATTATGGCCCGAAAACGTAATTTTTGGTTTTGGAGCGTACGACGCGCATGCGGACCCGACGGTCAAGAAACGGAAATTACGTTTTCGGGCCGTAATCTCCGAAAATGAACCGGAACACATTATTTTATACAGGAAATGATATACAGGAAGTGGGAGACAGGAAATACATCACAGGAAGCTGTTGACAGCCATGTTGTGTTCATTCTGAGTCATCCTCTCTCACAGATCAGATCCTCTGCCATCCAGCTGCTCTTTTCAAACTTATTTCCCCCAAAACGGCTGAGGGTTATGAGGAGAAAGAACCCCCTTTCACTGAAAGGGAATTAGACATCTTGGCTGAGGGGGTGCTGTCCAAATTTCTTCAGCTATATGGGGGGCCAGAGCACCAGCTGAGCAATGCAGCCCGGGCCAGGCTATGGGCCGACATTGGTGAGCACTGCAGTGCAGTGGGCGTTCACACCAGGAATGCGAGGGCATGCCGCAAGCGCTGGGAGGACCTAAAATGCTGGGCCCGGCACAAGGCTGAAGAGCTACTGGGCCAGTCTTCCCAGTACCATGTGCATCGTCCTCGCCTCTCCCCACTGTACAGGAAGGTCCTGCGTGCAGCTTGGCTGACCATCCATGCTCAGCTGGAGGAACAGGAGCAGCAGAGACCTGGTAAGTGCATTATATGCAATATGTGTCTGGAAGTATGATGTGAGTGAAGACAGAGCTGTACCATTGTATGCCCCATGCCTCCATTCACCTATTCTGTGTCTATGCAGCAGTCATCATGAAGCAAAAGGCTCACTGTGGCATATGTACTGTACAGGGCAGAGTGCATTCTGGGAGTTGTAGTTTCTTCATGACAACTGGGGAATTGAGACACACGCGTGCATTTGTACTGAAATTTGCACTGCCAGCACCACTAACAGTGAACCAAGGGAATCATAACTGATGTGTGCATTGGATGAGGAATGGTACAGACACTGTCCAGTGCGTGTATGAGAGGCCAATGGGTATTGGATGCTGTGACTTGCATTGCATTTGTTGAGTTTGGGTTCTGATTGAGACAGATCATCATGTGCCTTGGAGTCAAGACAGACTTTGAGATCCTTGCCTCACTCTTAAGTGTTTCCAATTTTGCCAAGTGTGTCCACTGACACACGTCTTACCCTCAGTGGCTTGTATGCCATTTGTCATGTACAGGTAGCTGTAACAATGACCCACTACTGTTCACTGGTGCACAGCACTACCTTATCAGTCACCGAAGCCAATATGTGGCACTGGATTGTCAGCTTTTGTGAGGGAATATCAAATGGCTAGACTCACAACGTAGCAAACCAAATAGCCCAGACCCTATGTGGATGTGTGACCCACAATCGTCATTTGTCTTGTCCCATACAATGCTACACAGCAGATAACATTTGTCCAGACGTAAAAGTGCTGAGACTCCATATCACAGTCCCTTTTCAATACCTTCTGGACTCTCTCTTTTTGTAGACTGGGTTTGGAACCTGCCCATGTAGCAGTGACAAGACACACAGATCAATGCCAAAGTTGAGGGTTGGTCAATACAGTTGTGTAAGCCACAAATAATCTCGTGAGATGTCACTGTCAGACTCAAATCAGGAGATGACAGTGAACATACATGTAATGTAAGTTCATAAACACTGGCAACTGTATAGTGTGATCAGAGGAAAACAAAGTCTGACCTTGGCTCATCTAGGTATGTGTCTTGTCCTGACGTGTACAACCGCTACATCATGGTTTTTCTTACATTTCAGTGGGCACAGCTGGCCAAACGGAACAACATCAGGACCCGGTTCGGAGCAGGACATCTTCGGTGCGCCGGCGGCTACGACCTCTTTCAACAAGTGAGGAAGAAGAAGATGAGGCGGGACCCTCAACATCAGGAGGCAGGGGGATTGCGCCCACCCGGACTGACCAGGAAGACAACTCTGGTGCTATGGACCGGGTGGAGGCTGTGGACATTGAAGTGGGGGGGAATAACTGGACAACTCTCGCCAGGGGGGGTGGAGAGCTACTCTCCCCTGGACCATTCACCAGTAAGTTCTGTTGAGGTGTCCCCGGGGCAGGCCACTACCCAACCTGGGCCTGCCATCACCCCCTCCCTACCTCTAGAGGC
Organism: Calotriton arnoldi; assembly: GCA_963921515.1. Lineage (NCBI taxonomy): Eukaryota > Metazoa > Chordata > Amphibia > Caudata > Salamandridae > Calotriton > Calotriton arnoldi. Next base: position 149,164 of record CAWUFW010015021.1, read on the forward strand.
CCCCATTCCATTGGGGCCTCCAGCTGCATCCCCTGCAACCTGTCCCCCTCATCGTAGCTGCCAGGTCGACCCCAACATTGGCTCCGAACCTGATGCACCACACCCCTCATGTTCCACCCAAACCCCTCCCTGTGTTGTTCGTTCTGTGGCTGTCCCAGAGGACTTGATGTGGGTATGTGAGGGTCAGCCAGACATGTCCTCTTGCATCATGTTGCAGCTGTGTCTAGAGATACGCATGATGTGAGAGGAAATTGCTGGAGCTCTGGTCACCCTCACTGCCCATGTCAATTCCCTGGCTGCAGCCATGTCGTCTTTTGTTTCCTAAACTCCTTCCCACACCACCGTCAATGTCTCCCCCTGTCCGTTGCCCCACACTGTTTCCCCCATACTCCTCATGTGTCCCGACCCCGTGTGGTGCCTGTTCCTGCACCGGCCAGACATGTGCCCGCATCGGACTCGGAGGATCTGGACATTGTGGTATTAGAGGATGACCAGAAGGACACTTGACCTGTTGGACAGAATTTTCTTTGTGGACAATTATTTACTTTTCCCCTTGTAAATAGACTGGTTCCCCTGACGCTCCCTGACATGTTATATTTGTGTTACCCCAATCCAAGTTCCCTTCTCCTTCTGTATTAAGATCATCATTTGTTTTCCTTTCTCCCTTCCAAACGGACTGTTGTTGTTTTTCAAATCACACACTTCTATTTACATAAAATATATTTTTGAATCCTACTTTCTTTAACTTGTTTGACTTCATTGTGAATGTCTTGTACAAAATATGGACATGTATTTAGTGAGTCATCTGCTCTGCACATTATGGCTTGTTGCAATGATGAGGTTACACTTGTAAATGTGTCACACATACACATACATCCTCACATCTCTAGGCCACCAAAATTGGTATACATTTGACTATCAGGACATGATACGCAACAGAATCTTGACTTGTGAAGATAATTACTTTTTATTTACACATATTCACAGTGGTCAATTAGTTTTTGGGATGTTGTCAATGGGGATCGTGCTTGCGACTTCGCAATTTCGCAGGTGATGATCGCTGTGAGGGATCATGTCTGGCTTGTCACCTACGTGTAGGTGGGTGTTGTGCATGTGCCTGTACAGGGTGAAGTTCATGTGCAGGGGCAGATGGTGTATGTACAGTTGGTGTTTGTGCGTGGACAAGGGCTGGTTGTGCAGGTGGTGGGAGTGCCTGTTCAGGGGGTTTGGTTGTGCAGGTGGTGGGAGTGCCTATTCAGGGGGTGGTGGTGGTTGTGCAGGTGGTGGGAGTACCTGTTCAGGGGATGGTGGTGGTTGTGCAGGTGGTGGGAGTGCCTGTTCAGGGCGCGGTTGTGGGTGTGTACCCTTGCTGTGGTTCTGTGCAGTTGGTGGTACAGGTGTGTGGGTGTGATGTGCTGCAGGCAGATGTGATGGCTCCCCTCCCTGCGCTGACGATGAAGGGAGACTTTGGATCACTTTCAGCATGACCTCCATCATCTTCATGGCCAAGGCATGGTGTCTTGCACTCTCTTCCCTTTGGATGGATATCATGTCTCTGATCTTCTTGGACATTTCTTGCCAAGTTCTATCTATCCTATCCATAACATGGGTCAGTCTGTCTACCACCTGAGGGATTTGGAGCATGTCCTGCAGGGCCTCAGACATGTCTGACAGGGTAGCCCCTATGGCACAAATGTCCTGCTGTTGGAAGAAGTCCTGCTCCCACTGGCCACCATAGCCTGGTGCAGTCCCTCTCTGCAGGGGTCGGCCATGGATGAGACCAGCAGGTCCAACAGCAGGGGGGGTGGCAGGTGGAAGCCTGTGGACATGAGAATGGTGCCCAGGGGATACCTGCACCACAACAGGGTTGGTACTTCCCCCAGATGGTGGAGAGGATGCCTGGGATACACTGTATAGGGAGGAGCATGTAGGGGAACCACCATGTCTGTCCTGGATGTGAGGGCTGTAAGGGAGTGATGTCTGTGTTGGGATGCGTGTGAGCTGTGGCTGGTTAGATCTATGCTGGGGACAGGCAATCTTTCGTTTTGGAGGGGGCTGAGGCACTTTGCTGGGCGGAGGGTGTGATGCCTTGCAAGATTTGGGCAATGTGGGAAGATTTCTGTCCATGGCATCAGAATCGTCATCCCCAGAGAGGATGGACATATAGTCACCATCATCTTCCAATCCTTCAGCCTCAGGTACTTCCTCCTCCTCCTCTTACGCAGTACTTGCACCCGACATAACTGCTTGGAGGAGCAGTGGATTTTCCCCTCTGATTGCCCGTCGCCCAACACTGGTGGAAGGTCCGTCCTCCTCATCGTCATCATCCCCTGGAACACAGAGGTTGCAACCATATTAGTAATTGACCTAGCATAAGATGTGGTGCAACACAAGGGTTGGATTAACTGTACTTTGCATCAACAGATGACGTACATGTGACCTGGTTTGGGTACCCCTACAAATGACAGCTCACACCATAGCACTGAGGTGTTAAACAGAGATGTACATTGCACAATCAAACTCACCAGCTCCAGCCACAACTTTCTGTCCCTTTGCGATCCCCCCTGATGTCAACTGCTGAACGATGCTCCTCATAGGTTTTGTTGACAAAGCTGTCCCCGATCCAGCAGCTGTAGACGGAAGTGACACCATTCTCAATGATCTGCATTACTAATTTACAAACAGGCACATGTGACACTTATAATATGTATGTAACTTTGTAAACAATGACTGCAGAATCTATGCAGAAGGGGATTTTGATCTTTGTCATGGCTTAGTGATCTATGATATGGAAACACTTGACGCCACAATTACCTGATGGACAGGTGCGAGAGGGTTTCACTGCTGCAGCCAGGATGTCATGCATTTCCCGGAATGGTGTTGTACGCTGCACCGGTGTCATCCTGTCAGCAGCTGTGATGAGACATACATGTCCATATTTCAGACACCAGATGGTAGCTATGAGCTAACATGTACATGTCATTCTCAACGACCATTGACAGGATATTCATGGCCAATATGCAGCATGTTTACCTCATGGACTTTACATGTGGGCCCCTGCTCACATGCAGCAATTGCCAGCTGTTTACTCCACACAGCACTGACATCAATGAGATGACACATCAACAGACAAACTTGTATGAGAAGGTTACTGATATTTCAAGGAAGGGGATAAATGAGCAGGACTCCTCCGCATTACATTGATTACACCTTCACATTAAGACTAACATTTTTCATGAGTATAATGTTGTCTGTTGACAAGTCGAAAGGAGTGTACATCACCAGGCTGACCAGTATCACATTTGCACATCAGTTCAAACATTGCATTGCAGAGTTCATGTGTGAGATGTACAATAGTCAGGTACATAATGTGACTCATTTGTGCTTCTCTACCCATGCAGTCACAAAGCTCATTTTGGAATGAGAGATCACACATTTGTTATGTCCATCCTTTGAGTGTCCTCTGTTTGCATACTCCATTTCCAATATCATGGTAGTACTTAGCTGACAACGGATGGTGTCTTGTACAGCAGACATCCTAACCTCATATGTCAACCACTCACTTATATATGTAAATACAGTAGAAGAGGAGGCAAGCAGAATGCAACATTTGACTAGGATCCCACATTGTGGGTAAGTTGAGAAGCTTTGATGGTTGCCGCCTGCACTGGATTTGCGTTGTGCTTTTCAGCCAAGTGATTTGAAAAATTCACTTCCTGAAGATTCACCTTAGCAGCCCATACACCCATCTCAAAAGAACCCAACTGGCATCATTGCGAGCCTCATCCACACCAATTTCAATATGATTTTACCACTGATATTTGCAAGAGAGTTTTCATATCATTGAATTGCAATCCAGTTATGTGTAGGACACTTCATATGACACTATGTACTATTTTATGTCCATTCTGCACTCACTTGGCATACATTTTGTGTCATCCTTTCAGTAGCCACCATGGTGTGATCTGGTATGTGGTTAAATGCCATGTGTAAGCATATTGGGATGCAGGACAACAGTGTTGTACAACACATACAACATATAGTGGAGATTAAAGGCACATTTCATGAGCATTCAGGTACATTATTTTTGGGTTTACTTACCATGGCCCAGCACCTGCCCAGTGTGTGGTCCCTGACCAGATATCACAGCCATCCTTGTAGCAGAAGTCAATGTGGGTGTTGGAATCTGGGAGGACATCATTGGACCTACAATGATAAGTGTGTTTGCAACTTTACATTTCTGCTGCCACATGTGATGCACTCAATTTCAGGCACAAAGGATAAGCACAAGCAGGTGTGGGCACTACCGTTGCAGAAGTGTGTAGCACTAAATATCATGAGTGATCCCACATTTAACTTATAATGGCTCCACTGCCTAGAAGCAACGTCTATCAAAATGACATGACTACAAATCATGAGGTAAGGTCCACTATCGTGTTGTGTTAATGGCCAAAAAACAAGCCATCCAATGAAAACATATATAACCAGCTGGGTGGACTGGACAATTTCATGTTTAGTAAAAACATTCTAAGTTCGACAGTGGATGCATTCTCAATACTCCTGACAATAGTATCTCACTTCTTGTTCATCATTGTCATATTTGTTAACATTGGATTTCTTGATTTGGTCTACAAAAACAATTACAATATAGTGGGGACTCCTTTTTGACTTGTTGTGGCACTCAATTCCAGGATTGAGTTCCCAGTTCTGGAACTGTTGGTGGAATACATGTAATGTTCCCAAATTACAAAGGTATGATGAGCCTAGATTTATTATAGTTTGTCTTTCGCTATTCACAAATGTCATTTGATAAAGGTAAATGTCCATTAAGAACTCCAATAGTTGTAAAGCTAGTTTTTCCTCTCCGGTTACCTTTGATATCCGGGCCCTATATGTCCCTCTGTTGTCTGCTGACAATATATGCATTTTGACCATCTCCTGACCAGTTTGACTTACCAGTTAGTGAGGGTGGTCAGCGTTGCTCTGGATGATGTTGTTTCCCTTCCAGAAGATGCAGGGAACTCTGCTACTGAGGTTGTTGGTTGTCTGTGCTCTGGCTGAATGTGTCAATAGGTGAGAAGAGAGAAAAGTCACCAAATGGGAAATGTACATGTGGAACTTGTCAGACATTTCCTCATATCTCCTGCATGCTAACAGTATTGTGCAGTACTGCCACGGCTGGTGCAGGTAGGAGCAGTGGGGCGTTGGGGATGTAATGGCGTGGCAGGGTGGGAAATAGACAACGGAATATGTGAATGAAATGTTTTGAGATAAGGATTCTCTCACCTTCTGCTTTGTGATTTTGGCTGGCACAAGGTGAGTTACTTTTTGGATAATTTGTATTTATTTTTCCTATTCCGTTGTCAGTTGATTTTCCTCTGCACCGCAACCCCCTCCCCATTACGTTCTTGACTGACCCATCTGTGTCTGGATAAGTGGAAGGGGCACTTTGTCAATTGCTACTTAACTGTGTTAGGTATATACGGCAGCAGTACTGGGCTCATGTTTTCAATAGTGGGAGAGGGATTTGCTATTTCTAATACAAAGGATTCTGGGACTTGTGGTGCAACATACAGAGGGAAACACATGAGCCTCTGACTGACTATATTTGTATATAAACTTTGGAGAACTTCCTTACTCACAATGGCAGTGCAACACAGACAATCTTTTCATATACCTATTCTTGTCATCCCATTTACCTGGTACCACGTTGCGGACCTCACTCACAAGCAGCCCATGGAGCATGTGGGGGTGGATTGTAGTGAGGATGTCCTCCTCAAGTGGGGTGAGACGTAGGTGGATTCCAGATTGTGGGGCAGGGAGAATCCTGTTCAACTCGATCCCGGAGTAGTTCTCCTTCACCCTTGTCTTTTCGTCCTGCCACTTCTTCTTGATGTCCTGGACTGTGCACCTCTCCTCCCCCAATGATGTGACAGCAGTGGCTAGATGCTGCCATAGAGCTGCCTTCTGGGTGCCACTGGTGCAGTAAGGTGGGAGACCATATAGGCGTTTGTGGTGCCTCACAACGAACTCCACAATCATGGTGGTCTCCTCAGTAGTGAAGTTCTTCTTCCTCCTCATTTGGTACATTTTCCTCCAGCAAGGAACAGCGAATGAAAACAGGAACTCTCTGTGGCCAAACATGTTCCTTGAATGTGTGCTGCTTTTATATGGTTTGTGGTGCTGGTCTTGCAGTTAGTGTTAATTGACTTCAGCTGGAGCATGGTGGGGGATGGTAGGCACTTGAAATGATCATCAGACCCAAATGCGGGTATTCCGGCCTGGAATCGGAAATTCCGGGCAGGAATCGGAAATTCCGGCCCGGGAGCGGAAATCCCGGCACAAATGCGGGATTCCCACTCTGGGTGCGGAAATTCCGGCCCGATTGCGGACGTAAAGTTAGTAGTCGTAAGTGCATTCTGTGAATACCAAAAGTAGTAAGTTTAGGATTTTGTCTCAGATTAGTTCTGTGAATCGGCCCCTGTGTTTTTTGTTAAAAAAGCAGACTGTGAAGCAGATGATGGATTAGGTGACAAATGCAGAAAATCGGGAAAACGCTGCAGCCACAGAACCGCAAAGTAAAAGAAATACTGAAGGATGTCAATTTGTTTCTAATTCACAAAAACATGAAATACCTGTAAATAAGCTGTACAAATGTTTCAACATCTACCAACAGTTATGAAAGCACAAATGAAGCACATTTTGTTTTAGAATTCTGAAGGTGTAAAGAAACAAAGATTTTAATAGGATCAAAACAAACCTTGTTGATGCACAAGCGATAAGTATTGTATTGTAATTCACACTTCTGTAGCGCTTAATACGCCTATGTGTGACACTGAAGCACTTTCATACATGGTCAGCAAACTACACTGTACAGGGTGATGTGTGGTTCGAAGCCTGTTGTCTTTGTTTTGTGATCCTGTGTGGGAAGTGTTCCCATGTCTTGCATATTGACCACTGAGGTGCGTTTTTCATGTTATGAAACACAGCATGTAGCAGTGTGGTGGATGATGAGATGAGACACAGACATGCAATTTATGGTTTTTTAGTATGCTAGCAGCTATGAACAGCTCTGCCGGTCCTTTATGGTATTTCTTATGATTATAGTCAGTTTAGCTGGTTAATGCACTGGGTTGTCGAATCAGAAATGTTGGGACAGACTGACTTATATTTCATGCAACGCAACACAGCAAGGCAACTTGCTGTGCTGCATTGTGTGAAAGTCGAACAGCAGAAATGTGCTATGTTTACAAAAATCCAACCACTGCTACTGCCACACCCTCAATAGAAATCAGGGCTTAATATAAAACCCATAAGAAATAGTGTTAAATGAATTTCAATTATACAAAATAGTTAAAATATAAATAAATATAATGTAATGTGAAAAGATACATAAACATTATACATATTTATTATTTAAATATAAAATATATTACCATTTTTGCATTAAAACTTAATGTAGCGCTACATTTTATTGAATAAAATTAAACTATTTTTAATTAATTCTGTGTATCACTAAAAATATATATATTTTTTATTTTAGGCTGGAATTTATGTTAATTTAAACTTCAGAAAATATATGTAATTTAATTTAATTAACACTAAATAAATAAGTAATTCAAAATTAAGTTAATTGTGTTGCAGCATTTTGTGCTTTATTCAACATGTATAATAAATATATACAATTTATTTACATTGATATTTAACATGAAAATAGTAAACTTTTTTACTTTTTCCTATACTTTACCATAGGGGACTATCAGTCTGTTTGGAGATCTCAGTATGGAAAAGTTTATGGAAAGGTTCACTACACTTTTCCACTTGGAGATCTCTTAATTTATCGGAGGAAATCTCTGTATGGCAGAGGGAAAAGTTCTTTATACTTTATTATACAGAGCTCTCTACATCGGTGGCAGAGATCTCCATATATTAAAGTATGGGGAAATTTTAAAGCCTTTATAAACCTGGAAAAAAATTATAAAACTATTATATATTAAATATTAATATACATGAATTTCATGCATTTTTAAAACATAGGTCTAAAAATGCTACAGCAATATCAACTTAATTTAGAATTACATGTTTAATAAATGTACATATATTAGTTTACATTAAAGCCATTTTTCTGAATGTTCAACTAAAAAATATCTTCCAAACTAAAGTAAAAAACAGGTTCATTTTGCATTAATAATTATTATAAGTGGTGTACAGAATGATTTAAAAGTAATTTCATTATATTTAATATCATTTATTGTTACATTAATTGTTGAATTCAAAAAAGGTTATAAAATATTTTATGATCACATTTTTTCAAATCCAATTATAAAGATTTATATTTTTAACTGCTTTATTTTAATTTAACATTATCTCCTATGGGATTTAAATTTTAGTGCCTGCCTCCATTACTTTCTATGGTGGGGCATTGCAGTACCACTGGTTGGCCATGTGTGTGCTGGACTTATCAGAGTCTTTTCTCATTAGCAACTCATGCTCGTAAATATGGCCCCAGACCCTTTTTCAGTAGGTGGAAACATGCTAGTTTACACTTTAGAGTAGCTTTAAACTCAGATTTTGTGAATAGCCCATAGTAGTAAAATTACCCAAAAGTGTAATGGTAAATTACTCAAAAGTGTAACTTACCTTTGTGAATTTTGTAGTTTATATAGTGCGAGCTTGACCCGAAGGTATTGGAGCACTTTACATGAGCATCAGTTACATTACACAAGGACACATTAATTGTTGGTAGGCATGAGGAGATTAAGTAATTTGGCCAAAATCTCAGGATGTTGAGCGGATGCCGAGTTTAGAATCTGGGGCCTGATTACGATGCTGCAGTCCAGCTACCCGTATTAGGATGCGACCGCCTTCAAGGCGGTCGCAATCTATATATTTTCTATTTTGGCATGTCCTGTGGGCTGCAGCACACGCCGCAGTCCAAAATATACACTTTTGAAACATCCCTGCACTATCTAGCAGGCACCATGCTGTGCCTGCCATATGGTGCAGTGCCCCCCAGAACCTATAGCGGAGGACTAGGGGAGAAGGTGGCCAGCTAGAGGCCCCCAAAGTCACTTTCTGCCTGTCTTTTCATGGCGGATGAACCGCCATTAAAGGACAGAAGGAAAGGGACATTGTGATCCCTACGGAGGTGCCTGAGCAGGCACTGCCACTATTGTAGGGATTTCAGTCCCTTCAACGGTCCAACGGGCTCCTTGATCCCGTTGGATGTATGACGGATGGTCTCTCTGCCAGCCCACCATCCGCCCGCCATTGTAATGCGGCAGGTGGACCTGCAGGGGAAGATGGCGGTGGGACCACCACTGAAGGCCTGACGGTGGTGGTCCTACCACCATCCCAATCAGGCCCTTCGTTCCCAGCTCCAAAGTCGGCAGCTATGGTCGTTACACCTCATCGTCTCCGCAATAGCCTCCAATGAGTTAATTAATAAGAAGCTGTAATTTGAATAATACAATTCTAGTCTACTTCTCTTCTGCATCTCTCACAAAACAACATGTTGTTATTAATGTGTCATTAAGATTAAAGAATTTTGCATCAGAAGCATCATTGACTGGCCATTTATGATCAATGTTGACAAAAAAAGTTAGCAGTATTAGTCAATATTAATGGATTTATTGAAAGGAAATTCCTCTTTTTGCACGATGACCCCCAAAGTTTTGAACTGATGCTGCTGGTTTTTAAACTCTGAGAGTGCACTGAGGCCTGCTAACCAGACCTCAGTGCCAGTATTCTAATCCCTTATAAAGTGTATGTTGAATTGGTTACCCCCAATTGGTATAAGTTGATTCACTTATAGGTCCCTAGTATATGGTATCAAGTGTACCCATGGCATGTAGGACAGAGTGTCCCCTCCCGGGCTGTAGCACTAGTTGTGCCCCCCTGTGTGGGACAAGATACAAAATGGCTCCCATTGTGCCACCGCAGCCTTGAAGAGCAGTTTGTAACTGCAAGTTCGACCTTGTCATTTAAACCAATGGCAAAGCCCCCACTTCCCTTAACAATATTTGTAAGTCTCCCCTAAGGAAGTCCAATGGAGCCCTGAGGCAGGGAGCTATATATTATTAAGTAGGACATATTCTTTTTAATCTGCCTAACAGCAACACTTCCAAATTGTCATTTTTGCTGTGGAAAAGTTAGTAGCCCCATTGGCTAAAACAGAGTTACTTGCTGAGCCCTCAGCCCTGCTAACTTCTGAATGGGAAGTTGGTAGCCACAATTCCTGGAATTGTCACCAACCGCTGCTGGGCACCTCAAGTACCGTTTTTCAACGGCTAAAAGTTGCACCTGAGTCCATTGGACTCAGGAGTGTCATCTGAGCCTGGAATGGTCACCCCCAGGGGACACAAGTTTCCACCAAAGGATACCACTGGACCCCTGTGTACAGAGACTGGCAGTACAGCAGCAAAAGGCATCCTACTGGCTCAAAGAGGACTTTGAGGGACCACGTCCTCTGTAGCCAAAGTTGCCCCACCTGACCTGTGTACCAAGGAATAACCTCAAGGACATCTCCGTCGACTGCACAGCGTCCAGAGCATTTTGAGCATCTCTCCTTCTCCTGCATCCTCAGCATCAGGACCAATCCATTAAAGTCTATGGAGGTCATCCTGTAGAGTTCAGAACTGGACTGGAGACTGCTTTGGTGGCAAGGTAACTGTTCAAATACTCCTTAGTGGACCCCTGACCTTCTCCCAGCTAGATTTTGTTGCCCCAGCTTGGCCAGAGTAGCTGAACACAACTCTTCCAAGCTTTTCAAAAGTTCCAAACACCACAGTTACCAGTGCTTGTTTGCAGTTGAGCTGAGATTTACGTTTTCTTTAAAAATCTATAGTTCCAGAACCCTCTGGTGGATTTTGATCATATTGGTCTCAAGAAATTCATAAAAATATAATCTACCTTTTTATTGGTGTTGCATTTATTTGTTTTGATGTTTATTTGTTTTATAATTTATCAGTTATTAACTTGGATTTCTTTAATCAAAAACTTTCATTAATACATGGTGATGTGCATGATTTTGCCTTGCATCCATTACTTCTGGTGACCTCCTTTCATGATTGGAAATATGTTAATTTTGTCTAAATTCGATAGTAGCCAAATACTAAATTATACAGCAAAACCTTTTTTTTTTAAATATGGTCAATTTGGGGTGACACTTTAAACAATATTGTCAACTGAGGCCTCAAGAACACCTCCATCTTCTCACCCAAAATCCTTTGAGGACACACCATCTCTTAGGTAATGCATATCCCTTCTACTATTAAAGCACTGGCCTCTGCAGAGCTGAGGTCGTTAGCTCCACATAAGCAATGTCAAGAATCATTTCACACTTTGTACATCATAGGGAAGCCACCAAATATGAAATCAATAGGCTTTTTAGCCCATAGGTCATCTGGTCCAAAGGCATAGAGGCAGCGCAGCCAAACATGTATGTATTATAGTATTTTAATGATTAACACAACAGAGGGCACATAACAGAGAGCAATAAAGCCAGCATAATAAATACTGTTGCAGTTTACAGTGCCCATTTCATTTTACTGTACTGTAACACAAATTGTGTTCGTGTTTGTGACTTTATTCATATTACTGAACGGTTCTCTGGGTCCTATAGATTCACAGGATACTGGGCAATCTTTCTAACAAGTAATACCTATTGCCTGCTGTCTATGGAATCAGCTACCATTTGGAGTGCACCTAAAGCCAAGACTTTCAGCGGGTGTCAAGGGACGCGACTGAAGGTAAACTTTACCCTAGCACACAAGAAATATATATGGGGATTTGGTACAGGGCAGTGCATCAAGTCACCTTGCTGCGCTGCCATGCGTCAAAGTGAAAGGGCAGGAATGCGCTGTATCTATGGCATATGGCGCATTCATGTTGTTTCCACCTACGCTGGTGCAGTTTCGGCAGCCTAGCGTCAATGCAAGCACTCTTGCACCATGGTGCAAGGTGCCTTAGTTGCATGCAGGATTGTTTTTATGCAGGTAGGGGCACATTCCTGCACAAAAACAATTCCAGGAGGTGTTTTCCTATCTCTATGTTTGCTTCAGAATGGCGAATACATAGAAAGAGGAAAGAATAGGGAGAAATAAACAGATTTTGGGGCATCCCCATGTTTACATGGTCTTGTAAATTTTGGGATACGTCAAAATCCATAGGTGTTGCATGGGAACTCCCATGGCAATGGCCTGGGAACACCTCCCTTGTGCAGAGATTTGTGCTGCCTTGCCTTAATCCATATCTCTGAGGTTATTCAATGTCACACAAAGTGGCTTTGCATGGCCTCGTAAATAAGATTTGGTGGTTTTGGGCGGCTGTTGCATCACAAAAACTGATGCAATGGAGGTGCAAGTGACACGTAAATATGTCTCATAATGTTTTGCCAGGGTGATAAATGTCTAAGACTTTGGGGCTTATTATGAGTATGGCGGTTCTGGGTCCGTGTACTCGAAGTGGCAGTCCGACCATCGCCAACCCTGCGGGTCCACCCGCCATATTCTGGGTGTAGCAGCCAGCCCGTAACAGGATCATGCCTCCGCCGGGATCCAGGATCTTGCGGCAGAGGCAGAGCGGAAAGAGGCAGGGATATGGTGGCGATGATGGCACTGCCGAGCATATTCCGACTTGCAAATCTACCGCCCATTTCATATGAGGGGTGTCTTGAAAAGGGTGGCAGAGATGCAGGTAAGGGGGGCCTAGCAGGGCCCCTGGCCAAATGTGGGCCTGCGGGTGCATGTGGGGGGGCACATGTTGTGCCCCTCTGAAAATGCACGCTTGTTCTTGCATGGTGTGGCATGCATGACATGGTGCATGCCCCACTGTGCAGGAACGTGCTACAAGCACCCTCACAGCGGCGGTCTGCTGTTAAGGCTCTCCTATGAGCCTAACACAGCTGCCGCTGCGAGACAACCGCAGTACCATCTACCCGCCCTGGATTCAACTCGGAATCCGGCGGGTGGGTGCACCACAGGCTTGGCTATCCCCCTGTGGGGGCAGCGGAAGCAGTCTACAGGAGGACCGCCAAGCTCGTAATCAGGCTCTTAAACTCCCAATCAATGTTCTAATAGCAAAGTAACAATCTTTCAAATATCCCTATCATGAATTATGTTTAATACAATTGACATACATGCAATATTTCTGATGTGGTGGGTGCTATTTGATAGGGGTGGGCAGAACTCATGATAAAAAACTCTGCCACACGGCAGTTGGCGGAGTTTGGCCATACCTTTGCATTACAAGCGTATTGCGGAGTGGTCAAAACTTTGCAAACTCCGCAGGTGGAGCTGAATTTATCGCCTACCCCTACTATTTAGCCGGTCACTGGGTAAATACTGAATGTTCACTCCTTCTATGCATATAGAAAACAAATTACACTTTTTACCTGGTTGCTGGCTACATAGCAGAGTTTATGTAGTTTGGATTGCCACCATACAAATAGCATAGAAAATTTACTGTCCACTTATCTGGCTACTGACTAAATAGCAGAAACTACGGAGGGGCACATTTACTATTTTTTCATGAATCACAGCGAAGCAAGAAAAAATGCTGTGCTGCTGTGCTGCATTGTGTGAAAGGGAGAGAGCAGAAATGTTCCATATTTACAAAGATATGGAGCATTTCGGCTCTCTCCTTGCACTGGTGCAATGTGTGCTGCCTAACACCAACGCAGGAACGCTTGCATCATAGTGCAAGAGCTCCTGTGTTATGGGCATGATTGTTTTCTGCAGGAAGGGACACCATCATGCAAAAAAGCAGTTCCTAGAGGCATATAACACCTTCTATGTGTCCTGCAAAATGCAGCACAGATGGAAAGAGGAAGTAACTCGGTGAAATGAAGATATTTCTCCCTGTTACACCACTGTTGGGTAGCTGCACCATCTTGGCACAAACCCAGGTTTACAAGTCTTTGTAAATATTGGTTTGCATCAAAATACATGGGTATATGCATGTGAGCTCCCCTGCTCCACCCATGTAACGCCTACCCGAAGCAAAGTAACACAGGGCAAAGCTATGCCCTGCCTTGTGTTACTTTGTATTGACAAAACCATGCAAAGCCACACAAAGTGGCTTTGCATGGCTTAGTAAATGCCCAAAAAGTTTTTGGTGTCGGGTTGCACCATAAAAGTGAAGCAACCCAGACACAAAATCATAGTAAATCTGGGACTAGGTACTTAGCCAGTACAATAGCATGTAGAAAAACTACACCTTTACCCTGGCCAATATTTCATACCATTTAGCTTCTCAGCTGGTTCCCTAGGTTTTGAACAATTTGTACAGAATCTGTCATATTTAATAGGCAACAGTAAAATAGCATAGTTTCCCTGCTGTTTGCTAGGCCATCAGCCAAATATTGCAGAATCTTTCCTAATTACCTGATCAGCCACTAATTGCTTAATATGCAACATCTCTTCTATTTTCCATTTGCCAGCCCCACAGTACAGATCCCATGCTATTTACCTGGCTACTAGTTAAATGGTGTTATTTCTATGCTATGTTCTCAAGTTGCTGGACAGGTAGTATAGCATTTTTGAAGAACGCCTGGCTGTGGGCCAATCGTACATCATCGCTACTCATGCACCAGTCTGCTAGCTAAATAGTACAGAATCTCAGCTCTTTGGCTTGTTGTCCTCATTTGCCATGGGCTAATACTAATAGTAGATATTATGTATTATTCATCCATCCCTGGGTAAATACCAGAGCTTCTGCTTTACTCAGCCAGCAGCTGTATATACAACATAAATTATTTCCTACTTAGTCACAAAGTCTAGCATGTAGCATAGAAAAGTCACTATTTACAGGGCAACATATAAGCAACACAGAATCTATATTGTTTAACTATTAAGCCTATAAATAGTGGAAATATTTTACGATTAAGCAAAAATAACTTTACTGTTTATATGGTGTTTATTAAATCCTAGAGAATTTAAGCTGTTTAACCTGCTAAAAGTGAAGTTTTTCATTTTGACTTGCTACCACTAAATAGTTTATAATCGCTGCTAGTTTGCTAACAAGTAAATTGGGAAGTTTCTTTGCACAGAGTAAATATGAACATATGCAACAGTATCTTCCCCCAAAAAATGAAATACACTTTTTAAAATATGCATCATTTATTGTCATTATTAATATTTTAATAAAAATGCAAACATATGGACAGATAAAATCTGAAAAATTTGAGCTGAATAAAGGCTGCAGGTTAATAAAGAAAAAGTATCTATATATCAGTACAAGTATTGAAAATTTGTTAGACGTTGTACCTCTCTATCTTTAAGAGAAGATTAGGACGAACAAAGTAGTTGCCCCAGTCCAGACAGATGAACTGTAGCGTGAAGTTTCTGTGCCTGATCATAAACATTTTGTACTCTACTTTAATGAAGAATCAAGAGCATTTGCAAATTTGGGTATATATGCAGGACTGTTAGTTTGGTTGTATGTTGGAATTATTACATTTTAAATATCGAGCTCCCATAATACTAAATGAGCAAAATATTGTCAAGGTAAAGAAATATATGTAGTGGAGAATAAATGTATTATACATAAAAAGCCACACACACACACACACACCCCACACAAACACACACACATATATTACCCTGAGGCTTTCACCACTGGGTAGTTATAGTTAGGGCCATATTTCCATAGGCAAAAAAGTTTTTGGTTTGCTTATAACTTTGGTGACGTTCGATGAATCTTTATGAAACTTTTTTTTTAAAAAGGCTCACCCAGCCAGCTCCTTCCTGAGAAGTTTCAGACTGGTCTGTTTAGTGAGGGCCGCGAAAAAGAAGGTGTCCTAAATGCATTTCCCCTTTAATTTTTCCTATTTTTAAAATATGTTTATTAGAGGTTTTACTATTAAACCCACAAGAGGAGAGTGCAAAAGTATTACAAATCCCAAAGTTCATTTCAACGATCCATAAAAGAAGTAGTTTAGAATGGAAAAATTGATACAGGCACAAGATGGTATGTACAAATGGTCATTTGCAATGATTAGAAGAAAATGGCTTGGAGTATACAGTGCAGAAAGTGCCATTGGCATTAGACAGTGCTAGGTATAAAAAATACATATTCATGTCAACTATTCTGTTCCGATAACCCATAATATCATATATTACACAGGCAAAGGAGTGACTCAAGGGGCAAAGGCAACATACAAATAATACAGCCCATAAAAAAGAAGAGGCATGGGATAGAGAATTCGTACAAGATAATTAAAAACATCTTGTTATGAGGAATGTACTGAACACAGGCCTAATCATTCTCCCCCTATCAGTGCACGTGTCCCAGCCCATATATG
This sequence comes from Calotriton arnoldi, assembly GCA_963921515.1. NCBI lineage: Eukaryota > Metazoa > Chordata > Amphibia > Caudata > Salamandridae > Calotriton > Calotriton arnoldi. The sequence continues at coordinate 165,467 of CAWUFW010015021.1, forward strand.
AAGAGGGTGACATATCTGCTCTTTCCCTAGCTTTCCTGCCCTTTCTGATATAAATTATACTCTAGATTATAAATTGACAGTAAGCGAGCTAACCACTGATGAAATGTCAGGGGGTGTGGGTTACGTCATGCTGAAGCAATGCAAATATCAAGAATGGCCATCGCCATAAAAAGAAAAAACTGCCCTGACTTCCTGACCATTTCATTATGTGTACCCAACAATATCAATTGGGGGGGGGTCAGAGTAACGTGAAGGGACAGTGCAGTTTCCATGAAACTGGTTACCTCTTTTTTTAATAAATCTAATACCGGGCAAGAGCTAAACGTATGCATCAGATTTGTTTCTTGACTTTGACAATAGGGGCAACAGACTCCAGAATTCCCTTGCCATTTGGCATTTTGGATGGCATATAATAAAGGTCAAAAGGTGTTTTAAAATGCTGCACAATAGAATATGACCTAGCTCCAGAGACTCTTAAAAACAACAGTCAGCAGTCTCTATTTTCCTCTGACATTGTGCAGCATGTTTCTTTCCAGAATATTAGGCATCCACCCCCAAAATATTCATAAATTTAGATAAGAGTACGTCTGGACTTATTCCCCAGGGTCTCCATTAAGGGCACCTTAACAAACCCGTCCAGCTCCCTTCACTTTTTTAAAATAAAATCATGGATCTGAAGATATTTGAAGAATTCCTTCTTATTCAGCCTGTAATCCAGCCACAATTCTTCAAATGATACAAACATGTCTCCTGTAAAAAAAAATCCCCTTGTCTCCTAAGCCCCCGGGCCTCCCATCTAAGACAACATGGGTCTCGGAACAATGAGGAAAACCATGTATCCCCCATATTGGGGTATAATGGTTGAGTTTGATAATTAAAAAAAAAATCCTCATGGTTGCACAGATCATTAATGGCATGCAAAAGTTCCTGAACTTAGATTTTTTTAAGTAGCTTGGTTCAATTATCTTTAAAAAATCATTTTTAGCATCCTCTCCTATAAGTAATTCATAAATGGAAGGAGTATTATCTCCACCATTGGGGTTTCCTTCCCACCAAACCAGTCTCATATATTGCAGAGCGGCCGCCCATTGCTAAAGTTTAAAATTGTTAATGGCCCAGCCACCTCTTTCCTTAGATAGCATCAGGACTTTAGGAGCCCTTCTGTCTTAAGCCTATGACCAGATAAATCTGCTGACCATATCTTCCATCAACTTAAACCACCGATTTTCAAACTCAAGTAGGATTGCCCTGAATAAATACAGCACCTTGGGTAAGAATAGCATTTCAACAACATTACAGCACCCGATGAAAAACATGTGTAGATTATCCATCCTCCATAAATCTCTTTTTACTTTAAAAAGCACCAGAGGTAGGTTGGATTCAACAATCTGATCAAGGTCTGCCATAATATTGATCCCCAGATAAACTGACTCACTTACAATGTGCACATCAACAGGTTGTACATATTTATTGAACACTACCTGAGTCTTTGACTGGTTTAGGGAATAGCCAGATGGTTTCCTGAATTCTAAGGCTTCTTTTCCAACCTCCTGCATTGATATCACTGGCTCAGATGTCATGACTGCAATATCATCTGCATAAGCCAAGATCTTAGTGCTCCTGCTATGAAATCACATAGGCTTGATGCAAACATTAGACTCCAGCCTCCTGATCAGAGGTTCTATGTAAAAGGAAAACAGTAAAGAGGAGCAGGGGCATTTTATGAAGACCCTCACCCACCAACCTAGTTGTACCTCCTCATATATCCGCCTTGTAGTTTTTAATACTGCCAAGGGCCCATCATTAAAATCATTTAGTCATACGGGACCCATTGGACTGCTTTTTAATTCACATCACCTCACTCTCACAAAACAAAACCAGCTCCGCTGTAGTCAGGCATTGAAGCACACCCAGGGTGCACTCGGCGCCTTGGGTGGGACCCGATGATGAAGCATGCCACAACTAGGTGGGTGAGGGTCTTCATAAAAAACAAAATGTTTTTCTTCCAGACATTGACATCTAGCTTCCACTAATGAGCTAGTTTTCATTGATACTTACTGACTTTAAATCCAGACATTAATATGAGAATATGCTCAAACACTTTTTCATCCTTTGCCCCTTCAGTGCCATATAATACATCATAGAAGTCCCAAAACGCTTCACAGTGTCCCTTGGGGTTGGTAATGGAGTGCCCCATCTATCCTTGATTTCAGTGATCTCTCCATATGTTATGCTCTGCCTAGTGTGCTCAGCGAGCAGATGACCAACTCGATTGTTATATTCATAGCAATCCCTCTTTGCAAGACAAAAACTTTTCTGCCACTTTATTGGCAGGGATACTGTTAATGGCCCATTTAGCTAGGGAGAGATTATGTTGGGCCACTACTAGGTCATCTCCTCGTGAAGCAGCAGCAATGAGTTGTGCCTCATCATGCGCCAACTCCCTAAACAGTGTTTTCAAATTCTGCATTTGCGCCTTCTGAAACTAAGGGGCTCATGATGAGGTCGGGCACAAAGCCTCTGTCCGACAGTTGTAATCTTCTCGACCGCATTTGAGCCCTTCCGACGGAATCAGTCGGTTTACAGTCCGACCACCTAATTACGATGTTCGCGGTTGGAACGTAAACCGGCTGGCCATTCTGACTCGGTTCCGACCGACTAGCGGAGTATTCCTGTCAGTCAGAACCACATCATAACCCCCTATGGACCGCATTTCCGCCATCGGGATTACTATGTCGGTTTCCAACAGCCTTTCCATGCCGGCCTTTCCGACATGGAAAGGCTGTTGGAAAGTGACTTTGGGGGCCCTTGGCAGGGCTCCCTAGCCCCGCAGCCTACAGTTGGTGACCGAGGGGGTACCTAGGGTACTTCCTTGTAAAACCCTGCACTGTGTGGCAGGCACCATGGGGTGCCTTGCAACAGGGTGCAGGATTTTACACACACACACCATTTCCCCATGGGAGCCTGTGAGCCCCTAAGTGTCTCTCCTTTGACACTTGCCATAAAAGCATCCCAAACTACCCCAGGAGGGGCACTACCTCGATTCTGTTAAAAAAAACTCTGGGATCCAATTTTTGGGCCTATATATCTCTGGTCATAGAGTAAACCTTTTTCGAATGTCCAGACCGGCACTGACCCTACGCCGCTAATGTTTGGTATTTCAATGACCAAGGGATTTTGATCAGACATAACTCTTGGATATTTCTCAATTAACATTCCCTGGGCCAAGCTGTGGGATATAAATAAATAGTCCATACGGATGTGTTTTCTATGTGGGGCTGAAAAAATGTATATCCGGGGTCCAGTGTACTCATTTTTATGCCTAACAACCACTAGCCCATGACTACTCTTAAGATGTTGTAATGCCCGAAATACTTTAGGCTTTCGATCTAAGTTACAGTTAACTGCTAAATCAAGTAGCACTCCAGGCAAATTGATATTCAAATCGCCGCACATTATAATTGGTGCTGGCCATAAGGCCAATTTGTTATTAAAAAATCTAATAATGTCGGATCCTCTGTGTTTGAGCAATACACAGAGCCAAGTTTGATTGCGCTCCCAGTCAATTGACATTCAGCAATCACCAATCTGCCATACTTGCCAGATGAGGGCTGCTTAAAGCCTCAAATATTTCTGCGGACTAAAAAGGCCACCCCTCGAGTATTAGTACTTTGCGTCGTGCATGCACCTAGCATAAACCCAAAAAGTACCTTTTCTCACGAGCCATCTGTATGCTTTTCTTGCATACATAGAATATCCACTCTGAGGACTTTTTACATTATTATTCAAGCTACAGATGTTAGACTTAGTTGTGTAGGTCTGATTCGTCTAGTACCTACAGAAAAATTGATTTATCCTTCATCAAGACTCACCCTACCTGCAATCTAAAGAGATGCCAGTTAGGATCATTTTATTTTCCTTCCTCATCTTGAATAATGCCCCCCACCCTGCCACCCCTGAGCTCCCCTCTAAAATAATAAATGAACAAAATATTGCCAAGGTAATATATATTGTGGAGAATAAATATATTAATATTAAAACCACACACACAGACACACACGCACAAACACGCATGCACGCAGGCACACGCATGCACACATATTACCCTGTGGCTTTCACCACTGGGTAGATATACTTTGGACCACGTTCCCATAGGAAAAAACATTTTGGTTTGCTTATAACTTTGGTGCCATTTGATGAATCTTCATAAAACGGTCCAAAAAAAAGGTTATCCACCCCAGCTCCTACTGGGAAGTTTTGGAGTGGTCTGTTAAGTGGGGGTTGAAAAAAAGGAGGTGTCCTAAATGCATTTTCCAATCTTAGGACTTGGAGATGCAGTCCTCTCTCCTAGACAAACGTTAAAAAAAATATGGGGGGCAGGGTGGGGATACCATGCCCCTTAATCCTGGTGGGGGGGCAAAAACATCAGTCAGTTTTTTTTATCTGTGTAGTGGATCTGTGGAAAATCTGTGGATTTGCATCTCTAATTAAAAAAAACTGGTAGACCCCTGCCTTTTAATAAATCCCTTTGGGGTGTGCCTGGGCCCGACGGGATGCTGCATTTATAATTTTTAGGAAGAGGGTGTATGCCCCCCTCCCCAAGCTTCCAAAAGGGCCCAGGGAATTCATCTCCCAGGGCAATATCTGAAATACAAGTGAGGGAGCATGTGGCCCACCTCTTTGAGCCTCCAAGAAGCACCAGGGACCACATCCCCTGGGGAGGTATCTCAAATGAAGTTGATGGGGGCATGCAGCCTGCCTCCCTGAGCCTCTGAGAAGCCCTGGGAAACACATTGTCTTGGGAATGTGCCCCCCCACCCAGAGCCACACAAGGGCCCTCGGGACACATCCCCTGGTCCAGGTGATTTTTGGGGAGAAGGGTGTTGGTCACCTCTCTCTGAGCCGTAGACCCAGAGTGTGGTACAGCAATGTCCCGGGGAACCCATACCAAGGACAATTTGGTACCCTGTCTGGGAGAATATGGGCATACCCTGCCTACACTCTTCCAGGCAGGGAACACAACTTTGCGCACAGTCTCTGGATGATGTCATGAGTGATGTCATCAATGATGTCATTGACCATGTCATGAGTGATGCAGTATGTGAAGTCATAAACAGTGTATTGGGGGACATGAGTTATAATTAGGTGAGCTAACTATAACTGATGAATTTTCCTGGTGTTGTGTTATATTTCATATAGGTACCCCGATATAGGTCTAGGTAACAACATAACCCTTCACCTACATTCTCTCCTATACTACATCCATAACGGAGTTGAAGGACTGACCTTTTACCCAGTTACAATACTACACACAAGTACGTAGGGTTTTTTCCTGGACACTGGCCTTATAAATTATGCATGAGGATTCTTAGTTTCCTGGAATCACAGCAGGACCATCATCTCCTGCATAATAACTGTGTATAAAGTTCATTTCCGACATCATCCTAAGTCCGACACTGGCACAGGAAGGTAGAACCCCTGGGGATACCTTAGGGAAAATAAACACCACATCTTGCTGAGATAGAGAGAGGAGATCACGACTTCCATGCCGACACACTGACGTGAGACGCTGAGGTTCCTGCATGCAGATACTCCAGCTCGCAGTGGTCTGACATCCCTCACGGGGTGTTCAGCTCGAGACCAGAACAGGGTCCCGCAGGCTAACATCAGGTAATGGGGTTGGCTTTATTCTAGAGGGATTCTTGGCTCTACACCTACTCACATGCTAGGTACACTTAGGTACATCTAGTTAGGGTGCATTGTAGGAGTACGCATTTTATTGCCATGTATTTTATATACTCGCCTATATTTATGATTTTAGCAAAATGGTAGAAACCTACCATCTGTTTACTTTCTTAGTGCTGCTACTCATTTATATATGCTACTGTCTACTGGTGATTTCAGCGTACTTATTTTACACTAGAATAACGACTGTTCAATAAATACTTATTGAAAACGTCCCAACCATTTATTCTGTGTATCTCTCTGAGAACAAGTGAGCACGCGTGACTGAGCGAAAAGTAAGTTACTCTTTCCACGGTCCTGAGGGATCAGGGTTGTCATGTTCGATAGTTGCCAAGAACTATTCTCTCCTTGGTAAGAGGAGGTTAAAAGTGGCATTGCAAGCTAGCTGGCACACAGGCCAACATACCCGGTGGGGGTGTCTGGAATCAGTCTGGACACCAACCCCACAGTGTATGTTGTCTAAACGTGCAGATCCTATATAAGTCTTATAGGAACTACACGACAGTTGTACGAGTGAAATCTGTGCCTAACTATAATGTCCCTGTGACCTTTGGTCTTTTCAGTGAATTTCAAAGTTTTTTAAAATTCTATTACCTAACTATAACGCCCCTATAACCTTCATTTTTTTCTGTGAATTTCTAGTTTTTTTATTGTATTTCCTAACTATAACGTCACTGTAACCTTTGTTTTTTTCAGTGAATGTCTAAGGTTTTTTCAATTCTATTTCCTAGGTATAATGTCCCTGTTCTTTGCTTTTTAAAGTCATTTCCTAAGGTTTTCTAACATAGCAAAGAGTTGACTCAACACTTTTTTCACTTTACAGTATAGTATTGAATAATGGTGCTCATTCCAAGTTTGAGGCTGATCAGTGAAGGTTTGCTAGTGAAATATAGAAATGGGGAAGAAACTATTTGTGTTTTACTTTGTCAATTTCATTAGCACATATACATATAGTCTCATAGTGAAACGAAAGTAATGTAAACACTGTATAAAATAAGGATTAAAGTAGCATTATATTTAGAATAAAAAAAAAAAGTTTTATTGTTTTCTAAATAATATTTTTACAAAATGTTCTGTTTCCTTGGCGCCATCGACATTTCCCATGCCTTTGTTAACCACGTAGACTGCATGGATTTGAACATGTTCTAATAGACATCTATTTGGATAGTGTAGGTGATGCTTGCCTTTAAGGGTTTTCTAGTGGGCTGTTTTAACTCGTATTTTTCTATTTAGGTTTCATCAAATGTATGTATTTAATGTATTTTCTTTGATTGCGTTGCCGTTGGAAGTCAAGCAACGTCGCCATCCTTGAAGAGCGTGTGGTTTTCAGCATACTGTAAAACACATATATTTGGATAGTATAGGTGATGTTTGCCTTTACGGTTTCCTAGTGGGCTGCTCTAACTATCATTTTTGTGCCTGTCTTTCATAAAATGTATGTTTTTAACGTATTTTCTTTGTTCGCGGGACCGTAGGAAGTCGTGGCGACGTCCCCATCTGCAAAGAGCACGTGGTTTTAAACATAGTGTAAAATACATATATTTGGATAGTGGAGGTGAAGTTTGCCTTTAGGGGTTTGCTAGTGGGCTGCTTTAACTAGTATTTTTCTATGTGACTTTCGTAAAATATATGTTTTTATTGTATTTTCTTAGTTTGCAGTGCTGTCGAAAGTCGCGGCGACGTTGCCATCCACGAAGTGCACGTGGTTTTCAACATACTATAAAATACCTATGTTTGGATAGTGTAGGCGTTGTTTGCCTTTAGGAGTTTACTAGTGGGCTGCTTTAACTAGTATTTTACTATCTGGCTTTCGTAAAATGTACGTTTTTATTGTATTTTCTTAGTTCGTGCTGCCGCCGGAAGTCGTGGTGATGTGGCCATCCACGAAGACCATGTGGTTTTGAACAAGTCTCAAAATTAAATGTGCAGTTATATTGTGGTGCAATACAAACTTTGTACTCCCACCAAGCAAAAGCAAACACTCGTTTCCAGCAAGCGGGAGCGGTCCAAGTGCTCCCACTTGCTGGAAGCAGAGGTTTCTTCTCTTTTCCTGCTCGCAGGCAGGAGAAGAGATGAAACTATTGCTCTCACATGCAGGGAGCTGAATTTACAGCAGCTCCCTGCGTGTAAGAGCAATGCCAGTCCCTTGCTCACTGTGCCACTGGAGTCAAGCTATTCTGGCTAATGAGGGGTAATACCCCGAAACCGGTCCCAGGATGCTTGTTTCTGGTCCAGGGAGGACCTGGCTTGGCAGTTCGGGCTAGACTGTTCCCATGAGGAACAGGGTCAAGACTGGATTTCATATGGCTGGGTCTAAACTGCGGTGGCATGGTGAGAAAAAAACCAATGGATTTAACCCAGATTGACTGGGGGTGAATGCATTATTTATTCATCAGTCTGTCCTTCATTTTCTTGCACAGCACAGCTCCCGCAAGGGGCGGTTAGCTGGCCTTGAGGCTCCCCCAGGGGTTCCCATTGTGCACACTGGGAGTCTTGGGTTTGACCAGGGCATCCAGTGAGAAATGGCTGGGCCCCGGTTGCTGGGGTCCCTGGGGCCAAAATCAGCCTGGGAAGGGGGGCCATGCAACCCCCTTTCTCATTGAATTAAGCCTGGGGAGGGGGACCATATGGCCCCCCTCCCCATCCAATAAATGCCAGTCCCCAGGACTGAAATAGGCCTGGGGAGGGGGGCCGCACTACCGCCCTCCTCCATTATATTTCAGCCAGATCCCATGGGATGGGGTCCCTGGGCTGAAATCAGCCCAAGGATGAGGGTCTCTGGGCTGTTTAGTGGAGGAGGGGCACAGCCCCCTCCACCATTAATTCATGGCAGGGCCTTGGGGGATGTGGTCCCTGGGGCCGTTATGGCCCTGATGCTCATTTCACAAAAATTAAACCTCAACAGTAAGCAATTATACATATAAACATAGCAGGTGCCCCATTGTTGCTCCCCTTTTGTAAAGGATATATGATCCTAACTCTTGGGCATGGCGAAGGCAAAGCAAGTGTGTTTTCTTGGAAATTCCATATTGAAAAATAATCTGAAAACTTTGTGGAGGTGACTGCATCGTTAATCCGTTGGGACACAATCTGTAGGTGACTGTGATGAGTGGGCTCTTTGTTGTCCTGTCCTGGTGAGAGCAGAATCCATGGTTCTCCCTCTAAATTACTGCAAGTATATAAAAATGTGCAAATCATTTGGAAGCTTCACCCATTTGGCCCCACCCACCTTAGTAGTATGCAAAGACTTCCTGCCTTTTGAAAGGATGATGTACAGCTCAACAAGTGGCCCCCAGCGCGTTTACCCACCATTTTTGGTGACAAGTTCTTGATGCGCAGAAATATGAAGACATCGCCACCAGACAGACCCTTAGGATTGTTGTCTTCTATATAGGAGGATTCATGTTATCAAATATTTCTGGATAAAAACGCACCAGGAACAATCCCATTGCCTAAACACGCACAAGGTCACTGGTGACTTTCCCTCATGCTCCATTACGCAGCTGCAGTGTTGAATACGTACTGGGCGTTTACCCAAGGAGGTACCACTTAGTAATTAACCAATAGAAAATACTTTACTTAGGGTAAATATTTTGTGTGAAACTGTGGACGTCTGTTGGATAAAAGGGCAGGTGCTGTTTTTTTGTGGCTGAGTCACTCACACAGCTACTGACACACCCACAATGACATTTAGATACCCAATCACACACTCAGGCACTCAGGCACTGACACATCCACTCAGAGACTGATATACCCACTCACAGACCCACTCACACACACACTCACAGATGTACTCAGACACTAACTCAGACACTCATGCACCCACTTACAGACCCATCCAGACACTCACACAGCTACTCATTGACCCCTTCAGATACTCATGCACTCACTCACAGACCCGCTCAGATACATATACCCACTCACAGACTCACTCAGACACTCATGTACCAATGCACAGATGTATGCAGCAACTCACAGCCCCACTCAGAGGCTCAAACACCCACTCAAAGACCCACAAAGACACTAATGCACCCACTCACAGACCCACTCAGACACTCATGCACTCACTCACATACTAACATACACACATGGAGACAATCGCAAACTCACTCAGACACATTGAGATATTCACTCAGATACTCATGCTCCCACTCACTGACCCACTCAGACAATCATGCATCTACTCACAGACCCAATCAGATACTCATGCACCTAGTAACACACCCTGTGAGACACATATGCAGCCACTCACAGACCCATAGACACTCACATACTTACTCACACACCCATTGAGATACCCACACACTTATGCATTCACTCCCACACCCACTGAGACACTCATGCACTCACATACACTCACTCTCAAAGGATACAGGCTACAGTTAAGAAATAAAACTTAAATAAACCCTTAAAATTCACTTTTATTTTATTTAAAAAAAAAAAATAAGGTGGGGGCAGCCTATCGGCTTGCCTCTGTGGCCGATTTCGGCCCTTGGAGCCCCATCCCCAGGGCTCAGCCTCTAGTATGGGTGCCTCTGCAATCCCTTCCGGCTCCCCACCTCCTGTGGGAGTCAGCATTGCTTTGATAGAGACGGAGCTGACAACATGCAGCTCCCTCTCTGTCAAAGCAATTGTGTTCTACCTCTAGCAAGCAAGAGCATTTTTTGTTCTCTCACTTGGTAGAAGCTGAGTACAGTTTGCTATGGCTTGGCGGGAGTGGGAAAGCTCCGGCCAAGCCATAGCGAACAGCTTTTTCCCTTAATTGGGCACCCCGGGACACAGTAGGAGATGTCCCTGGGGGGGTGGCGGTCCCCAGGGCCATGTATGACTCCAGGAGGGGGGCCATGTGGCCTCCTTCCAATCTTTCCTTTAGTCCCGGGGAGGTGGCAGTACTCAGGGCTGCAGGGGGGCCACGTGGGCCCCCCCACATTTCTATAATCTATAATTTAATTGCCCTGGGGAGGTGGCGTTCCCTGGGGCTGCGGGGGGTGGCGTGGGTCCCTGCACTTTTATAATTGATTGCACCTGGGAGTTGGCAGTCCCCGTGGCTGTGGAGGGGCCACACAGGCCCCTCATTTCTATAATTGATTGCCCCAGGGAGGTGGTAGTCCCTGGGGTTGCAGGGGTGCACGAGCCTCCTGCATTTTTATAATTTCATTGCCCTGGGTAGGTGGACGTCCCTACAGCATACTATCACATATGACCCCTAGATTTGGCCCAGCCAGGCGCTTTTTTAAACACAAGTGCTGTGGATTTGTTGCAACCTTGCGGTAATTTATTTTTTTTAATTGTTTTTTGCCATGCTGGGGTGCCAGAGGGACCCCAAGACCATGGGTTGGGGGTCAGGGTATTCCTACCCTGCCCCCTTTTCTTTATTTTTGCTTTTTATGGGGGCTTGGTGAAGCTGAGTCCCAAGATGGCTGCCAACACTTCCTGGTTGAAGTGCTTGCAGCCAATTTTTAATGATTAATCTCAATGTCATTGTGAAATATCCTCGGCCACAGACATATGAATTTTTTTCTTCTTAAATTTCTCAGAAACTAATGAACTGATTTACACCAAATAACAAAAAGCACAATCTTCAGAACAAAATCTAACTTTCTGCCAAGCTTGTGTAAATCCATCCAATCGTTCGGGCTGTAGTCATGTTGACAGGTCCTATGAGAATTAACATTGCAAACGCAACCTTTTTTCAACCACATTTTCCTCAGCCCCCACTTTGCGAATCACCCCGAAACAAGAATCACCGGCAAATTTTTTGGGAAATTTCGTGAAGATTCGTCAAACAGCACAAAGTTATAGGCAAGTTAAAAATGCTTTTTCTATGGAAACATGGTCTTAACTAACTATAACTATCTACTGGCGACCCGTAGGTAGTTATAGTTAGGACAGGGTTTCCTTAGGAAAAGCGTTTTGACTTGTCTATATCTTTGGTGCCGTTTGATGAATCTTCACGAAATTTTCCCCAAAAAGTGATTCTAGTTCAACATGGAAAGTTTCGGGGTAATCCATCAAGCAGGGGCCAAGAAAAAGGGGGATCAAAAGAAGTGCGTTTCCCATGTTAATTCCCATAGGAGTTTTGAACACGGCTTCTGCCCAAACTGCAGAATGGAATTACGGCAAATTAGGCAGAAATGTAGCTTTTGGTAAACAAATTGTGCTTTTTGTTATTTGGTGCAAATCCGTTCAGTAGTGTTTGAGAAATTAAAAGAAATCCAAATTTGTATATCTACGATCGTGGCTAATTTGTGAATAATGACAAGCTTGTGTAGAGAAATGCAGAACTCTGATTGGCTGCCAAAACTTCAGCAAGTAAGTCAGCCAAGTCCCATAAAAAAATGTGGAAAATATGAAAAGGAGGCTTGGTAGGAATATCCAGACCCTCAAGTCAAGGTCTTGGGGTCCCAGAGGGACTACCGGCATGACAAAAAAGCCTTTTTCTAAACAATTTTCAGCAAATTCACAGACTCCCATGCTTGTTTGGTTAAGGGCCCCAGGTGAGCGAAGTTCCAATGGCAGTTTCTAAAAAAAGGAGGTGGTGCACGGGCCCCCCTCCTGAGGATCTTTGGGGCACAGGGACCACCACCTCCCTGGGGCTTTTTATTAATATAGGATGGGGGCCAGGCCGACCCTCCCCACAGGCTCAAATGAGCCCGAAGGACCCCCACCTCACCAGGGCTTTACTTAAATATAATTATGTGAGGGGGTGCATGGACCCCCCTGGGCTTGGGGACCACCACCTGATCCGGGGCTTATGTTAATATGGTGTGGGGGCACCTAATGGGACTCCGCATGCCCTGGGGACCATCATCTGCCCTGGGCTTTCTTGTTTTCATAAGAAGGAGGTGGGCCGAGTGGCCCCTTCCCGCACCGTTCACAGCCCTGGTGGCCACCACCTCCCTGCGGCAGCCTGTGCAAATAGAAGGAGGGGGGCAGCCCAGCCCCCCTCCTGGAGACATACATGGCCCTGGGGACTGCCACCCCCCACGGCCGGCTCCTGCTATGTCCCGGCGGTGCCCACTACCGGGACATAGCTGTTTGCTTTTGCTTGGCGGGAGCTTTGACAGCGGGCAGGAGGTGTCAAAGTACTCCCTCCCCCTGGAAGCAGAGGTTTCATCTCTTTCCCTGCCCACAGCAATGCGGGCAGGGAAATAGGCAAAAAGATTGCTCCTGCATGGAGGGAGCTGCCATTCGAACAGCTCCCTTCATACAGTGGCGGTGCTGGCTCCCACAGGAGGTGGGGAACTGGCTTGGACCGCGGGAGCATTGAGGCTCCCCCCACAGCCCTGGGGAAAACGAGGCAAAAAATAAACGAGCAGAAAAAGGCAGAATAAAGGTCAGAGACAAGCAGAAAGAGGCAGAATATTGGTCAACAGCAAGCTGAAAGAGGCAAGATAAAAGTGAGTAACAAGCAGAAAGAGGCAGAATAAAGGTGAGAAACAAGTAGGAAGAGGGAGAATAAAGGTCATCAATGAGCAGAAACAGCTAAAATAAAGGTCGGCAATGGGCAGAAAGAGGCAAAAACAAACTTGAGAAACGAGCAGCTAGAGGCAAAACAAATGGCAGCAACAAGCAGAAAAAGGCAAAATAAAGGTCAGCAACAAGCAGAAAAGGCAAAATAAAGGTGAGAAATGAGCAGAAAGAGGCAAAATAGAGGTGAGAAAAAAGCAGAAAGAGGCAGAAAAAAGGTCAGAAACGAACAGAAAGAGGCAAAATAAAGGTCAGCAATAAGCATAAAGAGACAAGATAAAGGTCAGCAACAAGCAGAAAGAGGCAAAATAAAGCTGAGAAACGAGCAGAAAGAGGCTAAATAGAGGTCGGAAACCATCAGCAAAAGGTAAAATAAAAGTGAGAAACAAGCAGAAAGAGGCAAAATAAAGGCCAGACATCAGCAGAAAGAGGCACAATAAAGGTGAGAAAAGAGCAGAAAGAGGCAAAATAAAGGTCACCAATGAGCAGAAAGAGACAAAATAAATGTGAGAAACCAGCAGAAAGAGGCAAAATAAAGGTGATAAACCAGCAGAAAGAGGCAAAGTAAAGGTGAGATACAAGCAGAAAGCAGGAAAATAGAGGTCAGAAACCAGCAGCAAGATGCAGAATAAAGGTTAGAAGGGAGCAGAAATAGGTGGAATGAAGGTCTGAAACGAGCAGAAAGAGTCAGAATAAAGGTGAGAAGTGAGCAGCAAAATAAATGGCAGCAACAAGCAGAAAGAGGCAAAATAAAGGTCAGCAACAAGCAGAAAAAGGCAAAATAAAGGTGAGAAACGTGCAGAAAGAGACAAAATAGAAGTGAGAAACAAGCAGAAAGAGGCAGAAAAAAGGTCAGAAACGAACAGAAAGAGGCCAAATAAAGGCCAGACATGAATAGAAAGAGGCAAAATAAAGGTCAGCAACAAGCCGAAAGAGGCAAAATAAAGGGCAACAACAAGCAGAGAGAGGCAAAATAAAGGTGAGAAACGAGCGGAAAGATGCTAAATAAAGGTGAGAAACAAGCAGAAAGAGGCAAAATATAAGTCATAAACCAGCAGCAAGAAGCAAAATAAAAGTGAGAAATGAGCAGAAAGAGTCAAAATAAAGGCAAACAATGAGCGGAAAGACGCAAAATAAAGGTGAGAAACAAGCAGAAAGAGGCAGACTAAAGGCCAGACATGAGCAGAAAGAGACACAATAAAGGTGAGAAACAAGCAGAAAGAGGCAAAATAAAGGTCACCAATGAGCAGAAAGAGGCTAAATAAATGTGAGAAACCAGCAGAAAGAGGGAAAATAAAGGTCAGCTAGGAGCAGAAAGAGGCAACATAAAGGTGAGAAACAAGCATAAAGAGGCAGACAGAGGTCAGAAACGAGCAGCAACAGGCAAAATAAAGGTGATAAATGAGCAGAAAGAGGTAAAATAAAGGTCAGAAACCAGCAGCAACAGGCAAAATAAAGGTGAGAAATGAGCAGAAAGAGGCAAAATAGAGTTCAGCTATGAGCAGAAAGAGGCAAATTAAAGGTAAAAAACAAGCAGAAAGTGGCAGAATAAAGGTGAGAAGGGAGCAGAAAGACTAGGAATAAAGGTCAGAAAGGAGCAGAAAGAGGCAGAATAAATGTGAGAAATGGGCAGAGAGAGGCAAAATAAAAGTGAGAAACGGGCAAAAAGAGGCAAAATAAAGGTGAGCAATAAGCAGAAAGAGGCAAAATAAAGGTGGGAAACGAGCAGAGAGAGGCAGAATAAAGGTCAGAAATGAGCAGAAAGAGGCAGAATAAAGGTCTTAAATGAGCAGGAAGAGGCAAAATAAATGTCAGAAACAAGCAGAAAGAGGCAGATATAGGTCAAAAGGGAAGCAGAAAGAGGCTGAATAAAGGTGAAAACAAGAGGAGAAAGAGACAAATAGAGGTCAGAAACAAGCAGCAAGAGGTAGAATCAAAGTCAGGAGTGAGCTGAAGTTGCAAAGTAATGGGCGGAACGAGAAGAAATAGGTGGAATAAAGATCAGAAGTGAGCAGAAAGAGGCAGAAGAAAGGCCAGACATGAGCAGAATGAGATACAATAAAGGTGAGAAATGAGCAGAAAGATGCAAAATAAAAGTGAGAAAGCAGTGGAAAGAGGCAAAATAAAGGTAAGAAACAAGCAGAAAGAGGCAAAATAAAGGTGAGAAATGAGCAGAAAAAGGCAGAATAAAGGTTAAAAGGGAGCAGATATAGGCGGAATAACGGTCAGAAACGAGCAGAAAGAGGCCATATAAAGATCCGAAGTGAGCAGAAGGAGACGGAATAGAGGTCAGACACGAGCAGAAAGAGGCAGAATAAAGGCCAGACACAAACAGAAAGAGGCAAAATAAAGGTCAGCAACAAGCAGAAAGAGGCAAAATAAAGGTCAACAACAAGCAGAAAGAGGCTAAATAAAGGTGAGAAACAAGGGAAAAGAGGCAAAATAAAGGCCAGCAAAGAGCAGAAAGAGACAAAATAATGGGTAACAATGGGCAGAAAGAGACTAAATAGAAGTCAGCAATAAGCAGAAAGAGGCAAAATTAAGGTGAGAAACGAGCAGAAGAGACTCACATTCACACACATGCATACACATCTATTCAAAGACGCACATACCTACTCACACACTCCTGTACCTACTCACAGACCCACGGAGACTCACACACACACACACACACACACTCATAGACCTACTCAGACACTCATACACCCACTCAAAGATCCATTCAGACACTCACACACCCACTCACAGACCTACTCAGAGACTCTTGCATACTCTCACAGACCCACTCAGATACTCATCCACTCACGCACACACCCATCCAGTCACTCATGATACCATTCCCAAACTAACTCAGAGACTCATTCACCCACTCACAGATCTACTCAGAGACTCATGCTTTCTCTGACTGACACACCTAGACACTCACTCACCCACTCACAGACCCATTTACTGACTCACAAAACTACTCACAGACCCATTCAGATACTCACACACCCACCCACTCACTCAGAGACATATCCATTCACTCATAGACCTTCAAAGACACTCATGTACCTACTCACAGACCCAGTCAGAGACTCATGCACTGACTCACAGACCCAGTCAGAGACTCATGCACTGACTCACAGACCTACTCAGACACTCATGTACCCACTCACAGACCCACTCAGACACTCATGCACCCACTCACAGATACACACAGGTACTCCTACACCCACAAACCCACTCACACACCCACTCAGCGACCCATACAGCCACTCACACACACACTCCCCTACTTATACAGCCACTCACACACCCACTCTCAAATGTTACAGGTTAAAGTTAGGAAATAAACATTTTTAACATGTTGAATTTTACTGAAAAAAACAATGGTTGCAGGGACATTACAGTTAGGAAATAGAATTTAAAAAACATAGAAATTCACTTAAAAAAGCAAAGGTTATAGGGATGTTATAGTTTCAGGCTCAAAACCAGTGAAAATTGGCAGTTATAGTTACCTGAGCAAACTATAACTTACGCCCCTGCAATGCAACGCTTATGACCTAACACATTACATCACTCATTGCAAGGCTAGTGACATCACTGAAGACATCATTGATGACTTCTCAAATGACACTCACTCACTAATACAACCACTCATTGAGCTATTCAATCACCCATATAGACACTCATGCACCCACTCACAGACCTATACAGCCACTCATACATCCACAAAACCACTCACGCAACCACTCATATACCCATACAACCACTTACACACTCACTTGTATACCTATACAACCACTCATATACCCATTCACATACCACACAGCCACTCACACAACCACTCACCCACTCATGCAGCCACTTACACAGCCACTCAATCTCCCATACAGCAACTAACAGAGCTACTTACTCACTCATACAGCCACTTACACATCCATTCACTCATCCACAAAACCACTTACATCCCTATTCACACATTGATACAAGCACTCACAAACCCGCTCACTCAACTATACAGCTACTAACACAGTTATATACTGTGTAAAACAGCCACTCAAATATCCACTCACACATCCACTCACTTACCCATACACCCAGTTGAAAGGCCACTCACTTCCCCATACATCCACTTATATATCCAGTCACTTACTCATAGAGCAAACCATACAGCCAACACAGTCACTAATACAACCACTCATACACACACTGACCCACCCATACAACCACTCACAGTCACTCACTCACCCATACAGGTACTCACACACCCATTTATTCACCCATACTGCCACTCACTCACACACCCATACGGCCACTCAGACACCCACTTCCACACTGATTCAGTCACAGTGCCGCTCAGATGACATATATTAGAAACAGTATCACTCATTAGTGGCACAAAAAGAATAGTAATTTAGCTTATACAGTAGCTTAGTATGTAGTATATATATCTTTAACTCTCAGAAACTTTTATGAAACACTGACTGAATGATGTCATCAGTGGTGTCTTCAATGATGTCATCAGTGATATCACTGGCCATGTCAGTAATTTAATATGTGAGTAGGTCATAAGCCATTCATTGTGGGGTATACATTATAGTTAGCTCAGGTAACTATAACTGCTGAGTTTCACTGGTTTTGTACAAGAGAAATCTGAGCCTAACTATATTGTCCATGTAACCTTTGAATTTTTCAGTAAATTGCTAAGGGTTTTAAAATTCTATTTCCAAGATATACCGTCCCTGTAATGTTTTTTCAGTGAATATATATATTGGCTGTCATCAGCGATGTCACTGACCATGTTGTGAGTGATGTAATATGTGAGGTCATAAGCAGTGCATTGCAGGGGCATAAGTTATATTTAGCTGAGCTAACTATAACTGCTGAATTTCTCTGGTTTTGTACGAGTGAAATATCACCCTAAATATAACGTCCCTGTAACCTTTGTTTTTTTCAGTGAATATCTAAGGATTTTTTTATTTGATTTCCTAACTATAACAGCCTTGTAACCTTTTGTTTGCAGTGAATTTCTAAGGTTTTTTAAATGCTAATTCCTAACTATAACATACCTGTAACCTTTCGTTTTTTCAAGTGAATTTCTATGTCTTTTTAAATAGAAGTGGTGTTTGAAGAATGGTGTGGAAAGGGGGTGGGGCCTCTGACCAGCTCTCAGGAATCCCACTATGTAGGACTTACAGAAAGTACCAGGAGGGCTTCTTGGTCCCCAAGGTCCCTTAGCATCCAAGCGATCTTTATTCCCCAAACAGTAGTGTGCCAGGAGACGCGTTTGCAGAGTGGTGCAGAAAGGGGGCATGGCCTCCGAAGACCCCTTAGCAAACTGACTGTGTAGGACTTGCTGGAGGTAACAGGAGGGGTAGTTTGCCCCCAATGACCCTCAATAGCCAAGGGGACTTCATCCCCTAACTAGTACTGTACCAGGAGGCACATTTGCAGAGTGGTGGAGAAAGGACGTCCTTGATGATTGAACAGGTAGTGCCTGTATGATTCTATGAGTGCCATTGCCAAGGACACACTGCGAATACTGGGTGTTTTTGACACAGTATAAAACATATATATAGACATATCTTACATAAAGTTTCACTGTCGCTATTTAGTAAGATACTGAGTTAACTTTCCCCTTTGTATACATTTGTCGAAATAACTACATCAAAAATGCATTTTCCTACTTCACAGCAACACCGAAGGTCGCAATGACATCAGTAGTCACAAATACAAATAACAAAATGTAAAACAGATATTTAAACATATTTTGCACAAAGTTTGAGTCCAGCTGTTTAGTAACATAATTGTTTAACTTTATTTTAACAACACATTTAACAAAAACAACAATTTCAAAAATAACTTTCAACATCTGAACTCACGAATTGAACATATCTACAAAACAGCCATAAAACTACCCATTCTTCACCAAACTGAACAGAATCAAAAACTGCTCCAAAACTAATACAATGCACACTCTGTGAAAAGATCCACTCTAGAGAGACGAATAAAAAATATTCATGTAGGATGACGTCCATGGTGTATCATCTTAAAACCTAACATAGAATTCATCTCTAACTGGCAATCAAGTAGAGGGAAGATGGAGGACCATCTACATCAGTGGTACCAGCAACAACAGTTCCCAGAAAGAAAGTCCCTTCACAGGTGCAGACTACTGCAACAGATATGGCTCCAGAGTTTTCAAGAATGGCCACGTATTGCATGGACTGTACTGTTGTTATAACTGCTGGTGAGCAGTGTGTTACAGCTATTCACTATGCTGCCAAAAATCATACATGGTATTTTTTCCCCTTTTATATTTTTTCACATTTCATAAGAGGAGTTCATAGTGAGCAGGAAGAAGGCAATGCAATGCTGAAGGACCCTTGACTTCAATAGCAGCACAACAACACTGAAGCAGAGAGTCCATTCAAAAGTCCAATTTCAACTTCAAGATTTGACTCCACAGTTTTCCCGATGGCATCATACTGCATGGATTGTGGAGTTGTAGTGAGTGCTGGAGAACAGTCCATAACGGCCCTTTGCAATGCTGGAAAGAATAATAAATATTGATTTTTATTTTTATTTTTGGCTCTTCATAGTTTTTCTACATTAGCAGGCATTTTATTAGCTTACAAAATGGGTATTTAATATCTATGTGTTGTTCATTTTATTATCTTCCAATTTATTCTAACACTACTTACAAATAACTTGCTGTATAGATAAGTCAAACTGTCCCTCTACAAATAAATACACAGGTAACTTTTGCCAGTTAATATAATTTCCTTTTTTCCTTTTTCTGAATATAAATCAACAGTGTGTGTTCAAATCTTCTTGTAAGTGCATCAACAACATATACAAGCATACTCTGCTTTTTACAGTACACTGTTAAATTTTGTAATCTCTTTTTTAAAACTATCAACTGTAATATATGTGTGCTGTATTGGAACTCCTCCTCTTAACAGCTCTTCCTTTTCCCTAGAATCCTGCTCAGGGCCAAGGAAATGAAACTGCACATCACCACAAGCCTTTTCTACATCTGCCACACTACCATGCAAAAGTGCTCTATTTATTTCTAGTAAACATAAAGCAGGAAATTCACATAATACAGCCTCCTACCGAAAGTTCGCATTGTTGAGTGGTATCACTTATTTTGTGTTTTAAACTTTGCCTTGGAGAGATACGTAGGAATTTTCTTAATATATCAATGGGTCGCTGTCTAATACTAGAAACACTACTACAATTTCAGTTGTATACAGTACCCTGACTACGCCTTCCTTGTACCTCTTCTGCAATAACTTGTTTTACATTCCTAAGTGCCATCACCTCTTTTGCTATAGGACTACCATTCTTCATTTCATAACATCGTACTCTTTAATCGATAGCATGAACTAATTTGTTATCGTGGTGATAGCTTTCTTCATTAAAGAAAGCCTCTGTGCAAGAAGTATGTATCCATTGTCCACTAAAAACTGTACAACAGTTACTTCTATTAACTAATCTTTTCTTCTGGTTTTGTCTCCTCATGCAAAACACTATTTTGTCAAGAGTCTTCATTCTATTTAGAATCAAAATGAAAAGCTTCCTCTTCCAAAGCAAATGCCTTATCAACTACTCTCTCAACTCGTTCTTTCTGTTTCACTACATCTCTCCTTCTTCTACTCTTTTTTAAATGTAACACTAAATTTACAAGGCTACGTAATTACTAGTGCATGAGCAGAGCCTGAGAGTTTCATCAATGCACGTGTGTGCCTCAGTATTTCAATGATTGCATGGGTTGTAAGTGGGTGTTTAGATGGCTGCATAGGTTCTGCGCAAATGTTATAATGATTGCATAGTTACAGCCTTGTTAATTGAATAAGTCAATAGTTAGTAACTAGGGGGCTGATTACGATGGCGGTCATAGTCACCTCCGCGGTGCTGGCGGTGGTGGAAAACGTCAATTTAGTCTCTCTGGAAGCGCTCATCACGACCTCCATATTACAATAGGCAAAGATAGCCCATTTTCCGTCCATCACGGTGTTTGTGGATCCGGCAGAAATTTCGTTCTGCAACGGTTCTGGATGGAGCCAATAGAGAAAGGCAGCCGTGTGGAAGGATGCTCCTACTACCCACCAGATTATGATGCGTCAATCAGGCCATCGGAACATGACGGTAAAACAAGCTCATCAGAGACACAACTACAGAGTGGGAAACTCGAGTCAGAGACACCTCTCCACGTTCCTGCACGTCATGGATCCTGATCTACAAGCCCTGCTGCTGCTCTACCTGATCCACTACCAGCAAATATGACGCTGTTGCGGACCACAACAGAGGTAAGCCCAAAACATCTCCCTGCATGCAAGCCCTTGACAGCAACAATACACAGCAGTCGCTCATGGATAACTTACCTGTCAACATCGGACACCCTGATGGACACAGGAACATATACCACAGTTAAGGTACCCATGTCTCACACGAAGGTACATTGTCACCTCAGCATAGGGGAAATCCACCTTGATAGAAATTATATCATCTAGCCTGGCAGTGGTGGTCATGTCACAGCAGCGGTGAAGCGGTGGGCAAACTTGCCTATATGGATGGAGAAGTTCAGGCTATCAAGATCCTTATATCATCCTCCAGCCCACAGCCAACCAAAATGAACCTCTAAATAGCACAACATAGCTACTGCGAGGAGTGATGTGCAGGCCCAGTGTTCATAGTGACATCTCAGTAGGATCATGATAAAATGGATAAGCAACAGGAGTGACAGATGAGGCAAGAGTCACCTGAAAGGGACAATGGCGATCATAGCAGTCAAATCAGGGTTAGACCAGATCCAAGGAGGAATAGAGGAGGCAAGAGAAAACAGGATGTGTTTTGGGAGTTCACAGTAGCACAATAAGTTGTGGGATGAGTCAGAGACCAAAGGCAGCTGACAAATTAAGAGAGCTACCACTGCCATATAATCACAGGTCAGCCCACACCCTAAGCAAACATTGACAGGATCATTCCATACAATGGCAGACCATACCATGCAACACTGTAGAACATTTTTTACTTGAACTGCAAACTTAAAGTAAACACCAGTGGGCATTTGTCTAATTTCTGTACTGCTGCACTAAATGACCCCATGTTAGTATGTCCTGTACATCAATAACACTGACTACACTGCCACTCCACTGAACTCCTCCAAACCATGACTCCACCTCTCTAAATGGAGCACTAAGTCGAGAATCTGGACTGAATGCCAATGTGTCATGAAGAGGCTATCTTGAAAGCAGTGAACTCTGACCTAAGACCAATGGCAAACCTCCTCTTCTTCACACCTGCCTTCCACTCATGTGAATAAATGTGATTATTTAAATAAATAAAGAGTCCTTGTGCAAATTACAAACCTTTTAACGGGTTAATCTGTATGTCAACTCCATGATACAGCTCTCTGTAAGACTACAAAAACTCTTACTTTGCTTCCTCCACAAACTATAAGTCACCAACACTGTATAAGAACAATTAACATTATAGTATTAGCAGCGTAGTCCATAGATGGTTGCACAGGTATAATATTCTCAATTAGTACCCTGATCTGATATGCTCAAACTTTACGTGACCCCACTGCTTAGAAGTCACTACAAAATACAATTCTTCATACACACAAGATGAAAAGGAGCCTATAGTTATGTTATATCCAATTGTAAAATACAATCAGTTTCATAGATCCATCCAATCCAAATATATTGAACAGGGAGTCTTGGTTCATCTGTTTCTAAATTCACTTTATTGCAGTTTTAAATTACATGCGTACATCAGCCCAGCCAACGCGTTTCGTCCAACAGGACTTCCTCAGGGTTGGGTAAATTCCTCAAAGGAATAGGTGTGTTATCCTTTATTCCAATTATACTGGGTGCTAAGTGTCCCCATAGTGTCCTTATTCCCGCATGATAAAAGGTTAAATGCCTTCTTGTGATCTGCCGTGTTTCCTGTCTGGTCTCAAATGCCAAGTCTTTTATCTGTGGGTAGAATTGGAATAAAGGATAACACGCCTATTCCTTTAAGGAATTTACCCAACCCTGAGGAAGTCCGGTTGGACGAAATGCGTTGGCAGGGCTGATGTACGCATGTTATTTAAAACTGCAATAAAGTGAAATTGGAAACAGATGAACCAAGACTCCCTGTTCAATATATTTGGACCGGATGAACCTATGAAACTGATTATATTTTACAATTGAATATAACATAACTATATGTTCCTTTTCATCTTGTGTGTATGAATAACTGTATAAGGACAAATAAACTATTCAAAAGTGGAGCGACCTGTTCAAGAAATGTCTGGAGAAATGAGTGGTAGCATATGTTCATGGAATGTAAGAGGTATCATATATGACACTACACTTAGGACATCAACTAATCTATGTGTGGCACAAAGATTCAAATTGTATGAAAGATATCATCAGTGTAGTATCACTGTGATCCAGCAATGCAAGTAAGCCATTGGAGCAGAATGAGATGACCTGTCATCAGGCATCCAGTGACCAGCACTTTATTTTTCGTAACTAATATTTCATGTGTATGCCACTGGCACACTAATCATGCCTCACTGTGACCTTGCCTGACAATCAAACTCAAAAAGAACCTTCATACTTACCCCTCACCTACCCATCTAACAGCTTCCCTGCTCTACAACTGGGACAATCTCTGATAAAGGTGCAAATCTACTCCTACGGGTTCCCTGCTACACAATGCTACATCCTGGTGTGTACCTCCAAATCTCTGAGCTCAGGTCAAGGATGTCTGATGTTATCCAGTACTCAATGCAACTGCTAAAGACATTTATCACAGACCACCCCAAAAGAAGTCCTACAAGCATGGCCATGTGCAGCAAAAGAGTGGATAGCCCAATCTGCTCCCAGTCCTCCATGGAACAGATATAGTCTCTCCTGTGGCTAACTGCTCAGACTGCATAATCCATCCAAAGAAAATGCTACATAACCAAATGACACATATAACCCTAAAGGGTGCTGTATCCAGACAAATCTGGCAACACTGCCATAGACACTCCAGAGGTCACAAAGGGACCATGCTGTCAGTGTGCCTCCCAAGCATTCCCAGGCACAATCCTGACAAGTGACTGCTCAAAGATAGGGGGCCATAGCACAATTGGGCACACCAAACCAGCAAATAAACAATACTCCACATTGCCTTATGTGACATGGACACAAGAAATGCACAGTACCAAATACTCAACCATCTCAATGCATTTAAAGACACACTCCTTACACACAATGTCCTGCAATAACAACATTACCCACACATGCACATGTCTGTAGAAAGAGCAAATACAGCCCAAAGACTGCATCCCTCCCCAACAACTTCATAACCTATTCACATCCTAACACTTACCACAGCAAACTGAGCTGGACATCAGGGGGCCTCACACCTGTCAAGGATAATGCATCAGCCGCTGACAGCAGTGCATGCACAGTAAGCAGTGTGTGAACACCACTACAACCAGGGACAGATATATCTAAAATCACCATCATGAACAAGAACATCACAAATCATCACAGCACACAGGATGAGTGGCAGTGCCTCAGCAAACACCTAGACACTTTCGATATCACCTGCTGCTCCACAACTTGGGCAACCACATATGCATGGGACAAGACTAGAGGCCTGTGTTGTAAAATCAACTATACAATACAGGATTACCCATGACTGCAATTAAGTAGACTCAAATAGCACATGTCAAATTGGGAACAGTGCTGGGGGGCACAATGGTTTTGGACACAAATCATTCTCCCATAGTATAGTGTCACACTATGGAGTGGTGGGCAGGGTCAAACACCTGCATGGCATAGAGTGGAATATTGTTGAGTGAAGTGGTTACAGGAGTATTGCACAGGTGAGGAAAACAGAGAAAAAGGACATAGTAGAGTATCTCACATTGTGTTGGCCTCGAATGGTCTTCTGGTGACTGTAGTGTCATACAGTGGCGACAGGTACACTGTAACAGCACACAGTGGAGTTACAGGGATTGGACTTGTGTACAGGACTGGTATATATTGGAATACTACATAGTGGAGTGGATAAAGTGTAATGTGACATCAATGTATGGCTAATGGCACATATTAGTTATGTTTGCCAGAGTCAGTCAGCACTGTGATCTCAAAGGTAAGCAAGACCTATGTCTGATACCCAAACTCTCACCTCACACATTGGAGTGACACACTCTGCATACTCCCAAATGATGTGGCCCACAAGTAGGTGTACCCTAGGACTGCGAGGTCACACTGACACACTGCACATTGCTCCAGCAACAATTTCAACATGTGCACACAACCTCTTGCATGTGTCTGAGCGGAATATAGCATGCTACAACGCATGCAATCACATTGCATTCCTTAACAACGCGGTCGTTACAACGACCGCGTTGTTAGAACGCAATTACATTACAACGCAAGTCATTACATCGACTTGCAGTAGATGACGCTCTAACATTAGGAATAGTATAATTTACTATTCCAGCTCCAGCCTACGCATCAGTAGGGAAGGTGGTGGAATAGTAAATTATACTATTCCTTATGTTAGAGCGCCATCTACTGCAAGTCGATGTAATGACTTGCGTAGTAATGGCATCGCATTCTAACAACGCGGTCATTGTAACAACCGCGTTGTAAAGGTATCGCGGTCTAATGACTGCGTTGTAAAGGTTGCGTCCCGTCTGAGCATGTAAACTAATAGGCACTCATAAACTGAATCGTACATGTGCGAAAGGGTCATGCTCAAGGGCACATACCCAATAATACATCATCTTGTGACATGACAATCACACTGCATGAGCAGTCAAGTGCACACATGTAAATGTACCCATTTGACTATAAAGCCATACCTATCCAAGATAACTTTACACCTACACTGGTGTTTACACATCAAGATAGATCCCTCATATACCATGCACCCTGTCCACCCCTCAAGTCATCATGTAAATTAACCCTGGGCGTGAACTCTGCTCCGCTCACGGAGTTTGCAGAGTTTTCCGAACTCCGCTTTATGCGGAGATCGCAGAGTTCCCAAAAACTCCGCTTTGCGTTGCGGAGCGGAGTTTTTTTCCTCGCTCACGTTCGTCAACGCCATATTGGAGAGCACGAGCGAGGAAAATCCATCTCCCGGCAAGATTTTTCCTTGTTCGCGATCATCAACATCAAGTTGGCGAGCGCAAGCGTGGAAAATCAACCTCCCGGAGAGATTTCTCAATGCGGGGGGGTCAGATTTCTCATTGCGAGTGGTTGCGTATGCTCGCGAACACTCGCGTTGAGAAACTGTCCATTCGCTTTGAGAAAGCTGCAGCTCGAGTAAAAATCTACTCAAGCGGCAGAAAGGAAAGCAGCGCCCGCTTGACCTGTGCATGGTGCCGTTCGCGATGATTGCACTGTGCGGACTAGCACCCGGCACCGCAAATCACCGCAAACTGCATTTTTCTATTGCACTCCGCCACTTGCGGAGCTCTGCGTAGCGCAGCTGAGTTTTTTTTCCTCTTTGCGGAGTTAACTCCACGAATTACACCCAGGGTTAATGTAAATCAAAATAGCTGTTGTTGATGTAGAGGATCCAAATATGACATGTGTTCAAAAGTAGAGGCAAGAGAAATTAATGTAGAGGACAAGAGTAGACCATCACAGATAAGCATCCTGGCCCCATTAACCCTCTGACTCAATAAGCACATTACCTGCTGCAACCTCTGGGTACACCTGCAACTGCAAATTAAGTACATACCACTGTGAATGTTGCATTCAGAGCATGGAACAGATGATCATATACACAGACATTGTTCAGCATCATTAGCAAGGCCAGCGACAAAGCTCCTAAAAAAATATAACGTTAATACATAAACGCTGTCTTTGTAATTAAAGTGCCAAACAACAAGGCCAATGGCCAGTCCAAAATAGAGTCCACACTTGTGTGCATGAAAACGTGAACTACAAACTTGCAACACAGTCCATTGCCATGGAAATCTCCCCAGGATAGGGGCATCAAATGGGCAGTTCAGGCACCGCTCAGGAAGGATTGGGGTGGAAAGGGGGAGTCTGGTTCAAAATTGGAGAGAACTGGAACTGGGAGGGGGATGACTGTCTGGGGTAGTGGGTGGACTGGACCTGGGAGGGGGAGAACTGGCTGATGCAGTGGGATCACTGGATGTGGGAGGGTGAGGGCTAGCTGGACCAGGTGGAGTCGTGGCACAGGGAAGTGGAGAAATGCTGGGGGGGAGGGCCAGTGGATGATGTTGCATGTGGAGGGCTGGCTTTGACTTGTTTGGGTATCCAATATCCACTAAGCGTCTTCGGCCAAGGGAAAAGTGAGGTGGCCACAACATCCTCTTTCTTCCCAGAAAGTTGTGCAGGTGGTGGTGCTTCTTTCTGGGGGGGATTTCCCAGATCTTGTGGTACGCTCTAGGGGCGGGTGGCCTTTTCCCCTCCTTTCCCTGTTGTGGAGGGACTTTCAGCTCTTTTGTCTTGTGGCAATGCTTCTCAGGGGGGTGGGTGGGAAAGGAAACTTTGGCCAACCCAGCCCTCTTAACTTAGGGGGCAGAAGTGGTAGACCACAGGTCCCAGGCAGCCAGGTTAAGGGTTTTGGAGGCTTTGGAATGAGGTATGGGGATGGGAGGGCTCTTGGAGGAGAGGAATCTGAGGTATGCGATGTGGATGCATGTTTTTTGGCTTTATGTTTCTGAGTGTCCTTTGATGGTGTTGCGGTTGTGATGTCATGTGCACTTTTTCCCTGTTTTGGGGATGGTGTGTTGTGTCTGTGTGCTTTGAGTGGTGTTGTTGTATGCTGTGTGTGTATGTCTGGGTGCCTGAGTGCTCCGGTGTGTGCGTGCTCTGGTCAGGTGGGGGCACTGGGAGGGTGGAGGTGGAAGGGACAGGAGCTAGACTGGGAGGTTGGTACCGCTGAATGGCTGCTGTCACTGTGGAGGTTAAAGACTGGACAGTTCTGTGCAGGCCACCCACGTCTGAATGAATGTCCTCCATGAACGCAACAACCTGTGACAACTTGTTGCCATGATCCTGGAGTGCATTCCGGAGTGCAGTCTGACCCGCAGACAGCTGCCGCAGGATGTATATGGCCTTCACACTGTGGGCAGCAGGAGAGACAGGGGCAGGGGCAGCGGTGCGTTGGGGGGAGGAGACTCCATCCTTCTTTGGGTTGCTGGCCCAGATACCAGTTTGTGGAGCAGCAGGGAGGGTGGACACAGGACGGGGTATGGCCGACGAGGAAGCACATGTCGAACTTCCTGTGTCCGCCAACATCGTGGAGTCACCGCTGGAGTGCGAAGATGTTGAGCTTGGTGTTTCTGGTCCGGAATCCTCCAGGGCACTCCTGTCCCCCTCCAAGACACTGGTCCCCTCAGTGTTGCTGTACTCCCAGGGACCAGTAATGCCAGCTGCTTCCCCAATGGTGTCGGTCCCCTCTCCTTTTCTGCTCTCGGTACATGCTGTAAGAAACAAAGACATAGGTTTAGTAAAATGGCCTGGTCACAAAGATGATATGAAATACAAACCGAATTCATTTGACTTAAGACCCAAAATTTACTTGTACTTGCACTGGCTGCATAAGCCCAATCTTTTGCCTGATTACATGATGTATAGAAACATGATTTTTTGACATTCATGCTCCATGATGCGTTGACACTGCCAAATTGCTGTGCATGTGTCAATATTTCAACATCACATCCTATTGTATGTAGTCACACCTACATGCCTTGTGTTAAGAGAGCTACACATCCAATTGTGTTGTGTTTCTCTCACTTGAAGAATAAGTTCCCTAAACACCACAAATACAAACTGAAACATGACAATTGTTAAGTTACCTTACATCTTTCCTACCAACTATATTGGTACTGTAGCACACCTACTGGTGATCAGTGAAAATAGACTTGTAGATGCATCACTGACATGGAAGTGCACTCCACAAATATCTCAATGCACCCTAACATGATGCTCACTGCTGTGGACTGCCAGTTGATGTCTTTGAGACTTACACCTCTGCATAATTCACATGGACACATTTCTAGGGATAAACTGTTACGAAGCACCATGTACTAGTGTTGACAAAAAGACAATGCACATTTGTATGACTGGGGCAATATGACGCAAGGGCCTTGCATGTCGTGACATGTCACATACCAACAATATTTCAATGTCAGGGCAAGCCTTCAATGATCCAAGGCATCAGAGTGCCTTTTGTAGATGAAGCTTTGAGTGGCCTCCATAAGGACAGGCAATGTGTGCCAAAAGCTAGTGTCTGTCATCTGACAGGTCTACATTGTGCTGACGTCATACACCCAGGACACATCAATGTCACAAGAGATCACTCACTGATGTAAACCAGTAGCCACAACTTGACCATGCACTGATGCATATGTACACCCCTCCACAACGCACACACAGTAAGTACTGCCACTCATAGTGACATTGGCTTTTTCTATCATAAGTTACAGTACAACACTTCCAATACATCACAATTTGTCATACACACTGATCACATACAACCATGTAAAGCCCTAGTGCAAACACAATCTCCCAGTAGCCATATATTGCTCCATAGCTTCAACATTCCACTGTCTAACCATCACAGACATGTTGCCATGTGCACAATGAGCAAATGCAGATCATCCAATGCATCACAGCACTCATCACTATCTGCACCATCAGCGCATGTGTGCAGTTGCTGTCATTGTGGCAGGGAATGAAATAATGTGATGCCATGCTGCTGATATTTGTCAAAATGTGTCGCTGTGATGCTGTCATCTGTATCATTTGGATGTACACAACCCATGGGACAAGTGTAACCTCTGCTAACTCACTGCACCCTGAGTCTCCATTTGTCCATGTCTCAATCCACTTGCACATCATCACATGAGTCACAATACTCTGGGAGCCACACAGCACACACAAGGCTGACAAGTGTACTGTGGTAGACAATTCACACAACTTCTTTTCCTGCGTAGGAATGGTTCAGTTCAGACACCATTTTCCAGATGGAACATGCAAACATGTCAAGATGATTTGCACTGACATTTTGTCATGTATTCCATACATGAGAATCCAACTGTTGTACACATCCAGCACCTCATGCCATGACCACTGAGGCAACTTTGAACAGATTGTATCACACTTGAGACATCTCTGAGGTTCCTGGGTTGCTCATGACTGGGATTAAGGCAGTCAGTCATGCACTAAGACAAACTTAGTCTAATACTCACCCCCCACAAACTGCTGTTGGGCCCTCAAGCATCCAGCCAGCTCTGGCTGTGTCACTTTCAGGATATGGTCCATTAGTGGGATCATGGTCCGGCGCGCCAACTTGCCACTTCGAGGGACCAGCCCCAGCGTCATTTCTGCAACATTTTTGCTGAGGCGACAGATGTCATCCCAACTCTTGTGGCAGTGAGAATGGTGCCGGTTGGAGACCCCCAGGGTCCGCACCTTGTGGGCGATGGCCCTCCATATGGCCTTACTCTGATGGACCTTGAGCTGTAGGCATGGGAGACAAGACAAAAACGTTATAAACAGTATCTCGTGGACCATTGTGTGCCAGTCCAGAAGCATTTAAACACATACCACACACATTGATCAATGAACAGCAGAGTCTAAAGACCATGTCACTTACTACACTCTGACCAAGCTTGTTGAGTACAATGTCAACATCTTTGAGGATGGACCAACTATCTGGGAATCTCATACACATGCAGAAGGCATGCACTAACATCATGGTGAAACGGGGCCTCATTTGTGATGCATGAAGTGAGTGAGCCTGACAGACAATACACTGTAATTGATACCTAGTGGAAATACTCATTGTGTCTGACACTACATACCCCTTAACATTCAGGATCATTGCATAGCAACACGTGTTATGGAGGTCATGGTAAGGTCCCTGACACTACATTCTCTCACTCAAGTGACAAGGTGAAGGCCTGTCTGGTGTACTCTTCATACCTCTATATGCTTCTTTAAAAATAGGAGGGTGTGCTACTCATATGTCTTGCCAAGTCATGTGCGTGATGTGGCCTTTATACATTGTTCATTCACAGGACAGGCCTTTAGGGTTTTTCAGACGCAAATTGTGGTCCATCACAAGATTCACATGCATGTAGAATGGGAATGATGACAAAGTACATACACATGTGAGACTCTACACATAATGGCACCAAAACAAACAAGGATGACATGTCCACTGTACTCAAGTTTCAAGTTTATTTGATTTAGTTCTCAGCTGAGAACCACAAACAATCAATACATGATATAAAATTTTAAACAGTTTAGTTAAAAAGGAAAAGTTTTCGTTCTAATACAAAGTTAAAATAGGTTTTAAAAATGTATAAAAATTGTAGCAAACAAACTCATTTGGTGGAGCCTTACATAGTGTGATCAATTCCTGTACAGAGTTAATTCTACATTTAATATAAATTGAGTAATCACATGTCCACTGTACATGTTGCAGATGTGTAAGAGGTGAGTTTCCACTAATCTAGACAGATATAGGCCTTGAACTCTTGGGCAGACTGGACTCATCTCCATAGTGTCACTGTCAACTCATTACATCCACTTATCTGTACCCTCTGCCCAATCAACAGGTACCATCTCCCTAATGTTTAGATGTAAACTTACATATTTGTTTTGTGACATCTCACAGGAAATAGGTGCACCAAGTGAAAATTGCTCCAGTCATCAGTGTAACTGTACTAGTGCTAAACAAAGTTATGTACAAATCATCATTGCAGCAGTCAGGGATCAGGGGGAATAAGGCTCTACACACCATTACCGTGAAGTCATTCTGCTAAGCAGAGTCTCACACATTAATATTGCCCATGCAGAAAACAATATCTGTGATGGAAGTGTCCAAGGGAGCTGCACCAGTGACAATGGTGCCATCCTCCCCACATACTCAAGTGCAAAAATGTGTACGTCATGCATGGGCCATGCAGAGGTGCAAATCTAAAGGCATATACATTGACCTGCACTCTGAGGCACATACTAGTGTCCAGTTACATAGGGTGATACAAAAGGGGATGATGGACGGAACGTTTGAGCCAATCAAACACTCACCCCCAGTCAACTGATCTGGGTTTAATCCATCATCATTCTTTAGCTCACTCCACCACCCCAGTTCAGACATGGCCATATGCAAATCAGTCTGACCCTGTGCCTCATGGGAACAGTCCAGCACGAACTGCCAAGCCATGTCTTCCCTGGACCGGAAACAAGCATCCTAGGACCGGTTTCTGACATTCCAGCCGTCATCAGCCAGGCTTGCTTGAATCCAGTGGCAAAGTGAGCAAGGGACCCACGTCTGGGCATACCCCCGCCAACTTAGGGCGAACAAAGCGATACAAAAGGGGATGATGGACGGAACGTTTGAGCCAATCAAACACTCACCCCCAGTCAACTGATCTGGGTTTAATCCATCATCATTCTTTAGCTCACTCCACCACCCCAGTTCAGACATGGCCATATGCAAATCAGTCTGACCCTGTGCCTCATGGGAACAGTCCAGCACGAACTGCCAAGCCATGTCTTCCCTGGACCGGAAACAAGCATCCTAGGACCGGTTTCTGACATTCCAGCCGTCATCAGCCAGGCTTGCTTGAATCCAGTGGCAAAGTGAGCAAGGGACCCACGTCTGGGCATACCCCCGCCAACTTAGGGCGAACAAAGCGATACAAAAGGGGATGATGGACGGAACGTTTGAGCCAATCAAACACTCACCCCCAGTCAACTGATCTGGGTTTAATCCATCATCATTCTTTAGCTCACTCCACCACCCCAGTTCAGACATGGCCATATGCAAATCAGTCTGACCCTGTGCCTCATGGGAACAGTCCAGCACGAACTGCCAAGCCATGTCTTCCCTGGACCGGAAACAAGCATCCTAGGACCGGTTTCTGACATTCCAGCCGTCATCAGCCAGGCTTGCTTGAATCCAGTGGCAAAGTGAGCAAGGGACCCACGTCTGGGCATACCCCCGCCAACTTAGGGCGAACAAAGCGATACAAAAGGGGATGATGGACGGAACGTTTGAGCCAATCAAACACTCACCCCCAGTCAACTGATCTGGGTTTAATCCATCATCATTCTTTAGCTCACTCCACCACCCCAGTTCAGACATGGCCATATGCAAATCAGTCTGACCCTGTGCCTCATGGGAACAGTCCAGCACGAACTGCCAAGCCATGTCTTCCCTGGACCGGAAACAAGCATCCTAGGACCGGTTTCTGACATTCCAGCCGTCATCAGCCAGGCTTGCTTGAATCCAGTGGCAAAGTGAGCAAGGGACCCACGTCTGGGCATACCCCCGCCAACTTAGGGCGAACAAAGCGATACAAAAGGGGATGATGGACGGAACGTTTGAGCCAATCAAACACTCACCCCCAGTCAACTGATCTGGGTTTAATCCATCATCATTCTTTAGCTCACTCCACCACCCCAGTTCAGACATGGCCATATGCAAATCAGTCTGACCCTGTGCCTCATGGGAACAGTCCAGCACGAACTGCCAAGCCATGTCTTCCCTGGACCGGAAACAAGCATCCTAGGACCGGTTTCTGACATTCCAGCCGTCATCAGCCAGGCTTGCTTGAATCCAGTGGCAAAGTGAGCAAGGGACCCACGTCTGGGCATACCCCCGCCAACTTAGGGCGAACAAAGCGATACAAAAGGGGATGATGGACGGAACGTT
This sequence comes from Calotriton arnoldi, assembly GCA_963921515.1. Taxonomy (NCBI): domain Eukaryota; kingdom Metazoa; phylum Chordata; class Amphibia; order Caudata; family Salamandridae; genus Calotriton; species Calotriton arnoldi. Next base: position 199,382 of record CAWUFW010015021.1, read on the forward strand.
TGAGCCAATCAAACACTCACCCCCAGTCAACTGATCTGGGTTTAATCCATCATCATTCTTTAGCTCACTCCACCACCCCAGTTCAGACATGGCCATATGCAAATCAGTCTGACCCTGTGCCTCATGGGAACAGTCCAGCACGAACTGCCAAGCCATGTCTTCCCTGGACCGGAAACAAGCATCCTAGGACCGGTTTCTGACATTCCAGCCGTCATCAGCCAGGCTTGCTTGAATCCAGTGGCAAAGTGAGCAAGGGACCCACGTCTGGGCATACCCCCGCCAACTTAGGGCGAACAAAGCGATACAAAAGGGGATGATGGACGGAACGTTTGAGCCAATCAAACACTCACCCCCAGTCAACTGATCTGGGTTTAATCCATCATCATTCTTTAGCTCACTCCACCACCCCAGTTCAGACATGGCCATATGCAAATCAGTCTGACCCTGTGCCTCATGGGAACAGTCCAGCACGAACTGCCAAGCCATGTCTTCCCTGGACCGGAAACAAGCATCCTAGGACCGGTTTCTGACATTCCAGCCGTCATCAGCCAGGCTTGCTTGAATCCAGTGGCAAAGTGAGCAAGGGACCCACGTCTGGGCATACCCCCGCCAACTTAGGGCGAACAAAGCGATACAAAAGGGGATGATGGACGGAACGTTTGAGCCAATCAAACACTCACCCCCAGTCAACTGATCTGGGTTTAATCCATCATCATTCTTTAGCTCACTCCACCACCCCAGTTCAGACATGGCCATATGCAAATCAGTCTGACCCTGTGCCTCATGGGAACAGTCCAGCACGAACTGCCAAGCCATGTCTTCCCTGGACCGGAAACAAGCATCCTAGGACCGGTTTCTGACATTCCAGCCGTCATCAGCCAGGCTTGCTTGAATCCAGTGGCAAAGTGAGCAAGGGACCCACGTCTGGGCATACCCCCGCCAACTTAGGGCGAACAAAGCGATACAAAAGGGGATGATGGACGGAACGTTTGAGCCAATCAAACACTCACCCCCAGTCAACTGATCTGGGTTTAATCCATCATCATTCTTTAGCTCACTCCACCACCCCAGTTCAGACATGGCCATATGCAAATCAGTCTGACCCTGTGCCTCATGGGAACAGTCCAGCACGAACTGCCAAGCCATGTCTTCCCTGGACCGGAAACAAGCATCCTAGGACCGGTTTCTGACATTCCAGCCGTCATCAGCCAGGCTTGCTTGAATCCAGTGGCAAAGTGAGCAAGGGACCCACGTCTGGGCATACCCCCGCCAACTTAGGGCGAACAAAGCGATACAAAAGGGGATGATGGACGGAACGTTTGAGCCAATCAAACACTCACCCCCAGTCAACTGATCTGGGTTTAATCCATCATCATTCTTTAGCTCACTCCACCACCCCAGTTCAGACATGGCCATATGCAAATCAGTCTGACCCTGTGCCTCATGGGAACAGTCCAGCACGAACTGCCAAGCCATGTCTTCCCTGGACCGGAAACAAGCATCCTAGGACCGGTTTCTGACATTCCAGCCGTCATCAGCCAGGCTTGCTTGAATCCAGTGGCAAAGTGAGCAAGGGACCCACGTCTGGGCATACCCCCGCCAACTTAGGGCGAACAAAGCGATACAAAAGGGGATGATGGACGGAACGTTTGAGCCAATCAAACACTCACCCCCAGTCAACTGATCTGGGTTTAATCCATCATCATTCTTTAGCTCACTCCACCACCCCAGTTCAGACATGGCCATATGCAAATCAGTCTGACCCTGTGCCTCATGGGAACAGTCCAGCACGAACTGCCAAGCCATGTCTTCCCTGGACCGGAAACAAGCATCCTAGGACCGGTTTCTGACATTCCAGCCGTCATCAGCCAGGCTTGCTTGAATCCAGTGGCAAAGTGAGCAAGGGACCCACGTCTGGGCATACCCCCGCCAACTTAGGGCGAACAAAGCGATACAAAAGGGGATGATGGACGGAACGTTTGAGCCAATCAAACACTCACCCCCAGTCAACTGATCTGGGTTTAATCCATCATCATTCTTTAGCTCACTCCACCACCCCAGTTCAGACATGGCCATATGCAAATCAGTCTGACCCTGTGCCTCATGGGAACAGTCCAGCACGAACTGCCAAGCCATGTCTTCCCTGGACCGGAAACAAGCATCCTAGGACCGGTTTCTGACATTCCAGCCGTCATCAGCCAGGCTTGCTTGAATCCAGTGGCAAAGTGAGCAAGGGACCCACGTCTGGGCATACCCCCGCCAACTTAGGGCGAACAAAGCGATACAAAAGGGGATGATGGACGGAACGTTTGAGCCAATCAAACACTCACCCCCAGTCAACTGATCTGGGTTTAATCCATCATCATTCTTTAGCTCACTCCACCACCCCAGTTCAGACATGGCCATATGCAAATCAGTCTGACCCTGTGCCTCATGGGAACAGTCCAGCACGAACTGCCAAGCCATGTCTTCCCTGGACCGGAAACAAGCATCCTAGGACCGGTTTCTGACATTCCAGCCGTCATCAGCCAGGCTTGCTTGAATCCAGTGGCAAAGTGAGCAAGGGACCCACGTCTGGGCATACCCCCGCCAACTTAGGGCGAACAAAGCGATACAAAAGGGGATGATGGACGGAACGTTTGAGCCAATCAAACACTCACCCCCAGTCAACTGATCTGGGTTTAATCCATCATCATTCTTTAGCTCACTCCACCACCCCAGTTCAGACATGGCCATATGCAAATCAGTCTGACCCTGTGCCTCATGGGAACAGTCCAGCACGAACTGCCAAGCCATGTCTTCCCTGGACCGGAAACAAGCATCCTAGGACCGGTTTCTGACATTCCAGCCGTCATCAGCCAGGCTTGCTTGAATCCAGTGGCAAAGTGAGCAAGGGACCCACGTCTGGGCATACCCCCGCCAACTTAGGGCGAACAAAGCGATACAAAAGGGGATGATGGACGGAACGTTTGAGCCAATCAAACACTCACCCCCAGTCAACTGATCTGGGTTTAATCCATCATCATTCTTTAGCTCACTCCACCACCCCAGTTCAGACATGGCCATATGCAAATCAGTCTGACCCTGTGCCTCATGGGAACAGTCCAGCACGAACTGCCAAGCCATGTCTTCCCTGGACCGGAAACAAGCATCCTAGGACCGGTTTCTGACATTCCAGCCGTCATCAGCCAGGCTTGCTTGAATCCAGTGGCAAAGTGAGCAAGGGACCCACGTCTGGGCATACCCCCGCCAACTTAGGGCGAACAAAGCGATACAAAAGGGGATGATGGACGGAACGTTTGAGCCAATCAAACACTCACCCCCAGTCAACTGATCTGGGTTTAATCCATCATCATTCTTTAGCTCACTCCACCACCCCAGTTCAGACATGGCCATATGCAAATCAGTCTGACCCTGTGCCTCATGGGAACAGTCCAGCACGAACTGCCAAGCCATGTCTTCCCTGGACCGGAAACAAGCATCCTAGGACCGGTTTCTGACATTCCAGCCGTCATCAGCCAGGCTTGCTTGAATCCAGTGGCAAAGTGAGCAAGGGACCCACGTCTGGGCATACCCCCGCCAACTTAGGGGCGAACCAAGCGATACAAAAGGGGATGATGGACGGAACGTTTGAGCCAATCAAACACTCACCCCCAGTCAACTGATCTGGGTTTAATCCATCATCATTCTTTAGCTCACTCCACCACCCCAGTTCAGACATGGCCATATGCAAATCAGTCTGACCCTGTGCCTCATGGGAACAGTCCAGCACGAACTGCCAAGCCATGTCTTCCCTGGACCGGAAACAAGCATCCTAGGACCGGTTTCTGACATTCCAGCCGTCATCAGCCAGGCTTGCTTGAATCCAGTGGCAAAGTGAGCAAGGGACCCACGTCTGGGCATACCCCCGCCAACTTAGGGCGAACAAAGCGATACAAAAGGGGATGATGGACGGAACGTTTGAGCCAATCAAACACTCACCCCCAGTCAACTGATCTGGGTTTAATCCATCATCATTCTTTAGCTCACTCCACCACCCCAGTTCAGACATGGCCATATGCAAATCAGTCTGACCCTGTGCCTCATGGGAACAGTCCAGCACGAACTGCCAAGCCATGTCTTCCCTGGACCGAAACAAGCATCCTAGGACCGGTTTCTGACATTCCAGCCGTCATCAGCCAGGCTTGCTTGAATCCAGTGGCAAAGTGAGCAAGGGACCCACGTCTGGGCATACCCCCGCCAACTTAGGGCGAACAAGCGATACAAAAGGGGATGATGGACGGAACGTTTGAGCCAATCAAACACTCACCCCCAGTCAACTGATCTGGGTTTAATCCATCATCATTCTTTAGCTCACTCCACCACCCCAGTTCAGACATGGCCATATGCAAATCAGTCTGACCCTGTGCCTCATGGGAACAGTCCAGCACGAACTGCCAAGCCATGTCTTCCCTGGACCGGAAACAAGCATCCTAGGACCGGTTTCTGACATTCCAGCCGTCATCAGCCAGGCTTGCTTGAATCCAGTGGCAAAGTGAGCAAGGGACCCACGTCTGGGCATACCCCCGCCAACTTAGGGCGAACAAAGCGATACAAAAGGGGATGATGGACGGAACGTTTGAGCCAATCAAACACTCACCCCAGTCAACTGATCTGGGTTTAATCCATCATCATTCTTTAGCTCACTCCACCACCCCAGTTCAGACATGGCCATATGCAAATCAGTCTGACCCTGTGCCTCATGGGAACAGTCCAGCACGAACTGCCAAGCCATGTCTTCCCTGGACCGGAAACAAGCATCCTAGGACCGGTTTCTGACATTCCAGCCGTCATCAGCCAGGCTTGCTTGAATCCAGTGGCAAAGTGAGCAAGGGACCCACGTCTGGGCATACCCCCGCCAACTTAGGGCGAACAAAGCGATACAAAAGGGGATGATGGACGGAACGTTTGAGCCAATCAAACACTCACCCCCAGTCAACTGATCTGGGTTTAATCCATCATCATTCTTTAGCTCACTCCACCACCCCAGTTCAGACATGGCCATATGCAAATCAGTCTGACCCTGTGCCTCATGGGAACAGTCCAGCACGAACTGCCAAGCCATGTCTTCCCTGGACCGGAAACAAGCATCCTAGGACCGGTTTCTGACATTCCAGCCGTCATCAGCCAGGCTTGCTTGAATCCAGTGGCAAAGTGAGCAAGGGACCCACGTCTGGGCATACCCCCGCCAACTTAGGGCGAACAAAGCGATACAAAAGGGGATGATGGACGGAACGTTTGAGCCAATCAAACACTCACCCCAGTCAACTGATCTGGGTTTAATCCATCATCATTCTTTAGCTCACTCCACCACCCCAGTTCAGACATGGCCATATGCAAATCAGTCTGACCCTGTGCCTCATGGGAACAGTCCAGCACGAACTGCCAAGCCATGTCTTCCCTGGACCGGAAACAAGCATCCTAGGACCGGTTTCTGACATTCCAGCCGTCATCAGCCAGGCTTGCTTGAATCCAGTGGCAAAGTGAGCAAGGGACCCACGTCTGGGCATACCCACGTTCCGTCCATCATCCCCTTTTGTATCGCTTTGTTCGCCCTAAGTTGGCGGGGTATGCCCAGACGTGGGTCCCTTGCTCACTTTGCCACTGGATTCAAGCAAGCCTGGCTGATGACGGCTGGAATGCCAGAAACCGGTCCTAGGATGCTTGTTTCCGGTCCAGGAAGACATGGCTTGGCAGTTCGGGCTGGACTGTTCCCATGAGGCACAGGGTCAGACTGATTTGCATATGGCCATGTCTGAACTGGGGTGGTGGAGTGAGCTAAAGAATGATGATGGATTAAACCCAGATCAGTTGACTGGGGGTGAGTGTTTGATTGGCTCAAACGTTCCGTCCATCATCCCCTTTTGTATCGCTTTGTTCGCCCTAGGTTGGCGGGGTATGCCCAGACGTGGGTCCCTTGCTCACTTTGCCACTGGATTCAAGCAAGCCTGGCTGATGACGGCTGGAATGCCAGAAACCGGTCCTAGGATGCTTGTTTCCGGTCCAGGAAGACATGGCTTGGCAGTTCGGGCTGGACTGTTCCCATGAGGCACAGGGTCAGACTGATTTGCATATGGCCATGTCTGAACTGGGGTGGTGGAGTGAGCTAAAGAATGATGATGGATTAAACCCAGATCAGTTGACTGGGGTGAGTGTTTGATTGGCTCAAACGTTCCGTCCATCATCCCTTTTGTATCGCTTTGTTCGCCCTAAGTTGGCGGGGTATGCCCAGACGTGGGTCCCTTGCTCACTTTGCCACTGGATTCAAGCAAGCCTGGCTGATGACGGCTGGAATGCCAGAAACCGGTCCTAGGATGCTTGTTTCCGGTCCAGGGAAGACATGGCTTGGCAGTTCGGGCTGGACTGTTCCCATGAGGCACAGGGTCAGACTGATTTGCATATGGCCATGTCTGAACTGGGGTGGTGGAGTGAGCTAAAGAATGATGATGGATTAAACCCAGATCAGTTGACTGGGGGTGAGTGTTTGATTGGCTCAAACGTTCCGTCCATCATCCCCTTTTGTATCGCTTGTTCGCCTAAGTTGGCGGGGTATGCCCAGACGTGGGTCCCTTGCTCACTTTGCCACTGGATTCAAGCAAGCCTGGCTGATGACGGCTGGAATGCCAGAAACCGGTCCTAGGATGCTTGTTTCCGGTCCAGGGAAGACATGGCTTGGCAGTTCGGGCTGGACTGTTCCCATGAGGCACAGGGTCAGACTGATTTGCATATGGCCATGTCTGAACTGGGGTGGTGGAGTGAGCTAAAGAATGATGATGGATTAAACCCAGATCAGTTGACTGGAGGTGAGTGTTTGATTGGCTCAAACGTTCCGTCCATCATCCCCTTTTGTATCGCTTTGTTCAGCCCTAAGTTGGCGGGGGTATGCCCAGACGTGGGTCCCTTGCTCACTTTGCCACTGGATTCAAGCAAGCCTGGCTGATGACGGCTGGAATGCCAGAAACCGGTCCTAGGATGCTTGTTTCCGGTCCAGGGAAGACATGGCTTGGCAGTTCGGGCTGGACTGTTCCCATGAGGCACAGGGTCAGACTGATTTGCATATGGCCATGTCTGAACTGGGGTGGTGGAGTGAGCTAAAGAATGATGATGGATTAAACCCAGATCAGTTGACTGGGGGTGAGTGTTTGATTGGCTCAAACGTTCCGTCCATCATCCCCTTTTGTATCAGTTACATAGGGTGAGCATTCTAATCACTCCAAAGAAGTCACACATTCACTTAACAGTACTTCTGGAGCACCATATAGCCGCACGTACTGGCCTAGAACCTCATCCACCAGGAGCTCCAACTCCTCTGTGGTGAAAGGAAGGACCCTGACTGGTCCCAGAGATGAAGTACAGCAGCAGTTGATGGGGAGAAATCACAGGCAGCAGTGTCTGTAGGCAAGTGACAAGTATGACCATTTCACATACATATATAGGGCCCTAGGGTGGTTTCAGAGTTATTCTGCTAATGCAATTGGTCCGCCTTGGTCGCATTTTCAAATTCTGTTCAATGGCTGTGACCGCAGTGGCTGAGCACACCTACCGCAATATTAAAAAATGAAAAGGTTTACCGTGATGGCAGCTCCCATTGGCTGCCATGTTATTCGCGGTATAGGGACAGAATATCGAGTTGGAAATGTCCACTTGTACTAATATCGAGTTTGAAATATCAAGACACAGAAATATCGACAGCAAGAATATCGTGGTCAAGAATATCGAGTTTAAGGTAAAACATATTGTTTTCAAAAATATCGAAGTCATTAATATCGATTGCAAAAATATAGTTGTTAAAAATATAATTTTTTTAGTTAGTGTTATGTATTTTAGTATGTATCTTAAATGTATGTGCTCTATTTTTTTGTCTAGGTATTGCTTTTGTTTTTTAATGTATGTGTTACATTTTTTGTAGTTATTAATTTTATTTTAATTACATTTTGCGTTTTAGTTCCGTAGTGGGTTGTGGGTTTATAGGGGAATAGGGTGGGAAGTAATTTAATTATAATAAATTAAATATGAATTTGTATTTATTAGTATTTACTTAATTTAGATTTTATAGTGTTAATTGTGGGAATTAATTTATTATTAATTAATTAATAATTGGCTGTTAATTTTTATTAATTAATTAATTGGTAAATATGTTAATTGTGTCATTTTTTTAGGAGCGGGTTGTGGGTTTATAGGGGAATAGGGTGGGAAGTATTTTAATTATAATAACATTATTATTTATTATTAATTAATAATTATTTATTTAATATTTTATACTGTTAATTGTGGGAGTTAATTTATTATTAACAATTTTTAATTGGTTGTTAATTATTATTATTAATTAATTGGTAATTATGTTAATTGTGTCATTTTTTTAGGAGCGGGTTGTGGGTTGATAGGGGAGTGGGGTGGGAAGTAATTTAATTTTAATACATTTATTAACATTTTTTATATAATATTTATTTAATTTTATTTTATAGTGTTAATTGTGGGAATTAATTTATTAATAATTATTTATAATTTTCTTTTGAATTGTTATTAATTAATTAATTGTTAATTAATTATGTTAATTGTGTCATGTTTTTAGAAATGGGTGGTGGGGTTTATAGGGGAATAGGGTGGGAGGTAATTTATTTTTAATTAATTAATTATTTATTAATTAATGGTAATTAATTAATTAAAATTTAAATATGGCAATTGTGTAATTATTTTGATGAGTGAGTTGTGGCGTTTATAGTGGTAAATGGTGGGAAGTAAATTTTTTAAAATTAAATAATGATTTGTGGTTAATTGATATTAATTTATTAATGTAAAATTAGTTATGGAAATTGTGTAATTATTTTTAGGTGTGTGCTGTGGTGTTTATTGGGGTAGAGGGTGGAAAGTAATTTAGTTTAAATTAATTAATTAATACTTGATCATTAATATTCATTTATTACTTGATAAATATTTTTGGTAATTTATTTTATTATTTTGTTTGTGTATTTTGGTTCTATAGGGGTAACGTTTGGTTAGTACATTAGTTTTGATCTGTTTTAATGTTTTTTTTTATTAATAATATTTGTTTAATTGATAATTAATTGTGTTATTTATGGAGGTACACATTTTTTTAAATTTAGATGTGTGTTGTAAATTGTGTGGTGTTATAGGGTAGGAAAAAAATATTACATTAATGTAATAATTAAAGTTTTTGACTATAAATAATTTCTATTACAAAATTGTTATTTGTTTGTAATTTATTTTTACATTTTCCAAAATTATTCTTTGTATTACATTTTTAGATTGTTTTAACATTATAATATGTTTCTATGTTTTGTAATTTTTTATATTTTTATATGTTTTGTTTTTTGTTTTTTAATTATTTTTTGTATTGTAGTTGATATTTTGTTTGTTTTTAAATTTGAATTTTCTTCAGTGGGAATAGTAATTTTTACCCCTCTGCTATCCAACACTTTCCCTACTGCTGCATTCGCAGGAGGGGAATAGTCATTAATACCCCTCCGCTATGCAACACTTTCCCTACTATTGCACTCACTGGAGTGGGAATAGTAATTTTTTCCCTTCCGCTATCCAACACTTTCCCTACTGTTGCAATTGCTGGAGTGGGAATAGTAATTTTATCCCCTCCGCTATCCAACACTTTCCCTACTGTTGCACTCACTGGAGTGGTAATAGTAATTTTTACCCTCCGCTATCCAACACTTTCATTACTGTTGCACTTGCTGGAGTGGGAATAGTAATTTTATCCCCTCCGCTATCCAACACTTTCCCTACTGTTGCACTAGCTGAAGTGGGAATAGTAAGTTTTACTCCTCCGCTATCCAACATATACCCTACTGTTGCACTCGGAGTGGGAATAGTAATTTTTACCCCTCCGCTATCCAACACTTTCTCTACTGTTGCTCTAGCAGGAGTGGGAATAGTAATATTTTCTCCTCCGCTATCCAACATTTTCCCTACTGTTGAACTCGCTGGAGTGGGAATAGTAATTTTATCTCGTACGCTATCCAACACATTCCCTACAGTTGCACTAGTTGGAGTGGGAATAGTAATTTTTACCCCTCCGCTATCCTACACTTTCCCTACTGTTGCACTCGCTGGAGTGGGAATAGTAATTTTTTCCCCTCCGCTATCCAACACTTTCTCTACTGTTGCACTCGTTGGAGTGGGAATTGTAAATTATTCCCATCCACTATCCAACACTTTCCCTACTATTGCATTCACTGGAATGGGAATAGTAATTTTATCCCCTCCGCTATCCAACACTTTCCCTACTGTTGCAATTGCTGGAGTGGGAATAGTAAGTTTTACTCCTCCACTATCCAACATATTCCCTACTGTTGCACTCATTGGAGTGGGAATGGTAATTTTTACCCCTCCGCTATCCAACACTTTCTCTACTGTTGCTCTCGCAGGAGTGGAAATGGTAATTTTATCCCCTCTGCTACCCAACACTTTCCCTACTGTTGCACTAGCTGGAGTGGGAATAGTAAGTTTTACTCCTCCACTATCCAACATATTCCCTACTGTTGCACTCATTGGAGTGGGAATAGTAATTTTTACCCCTACGCTATCCAACACTTTCCCTACTGTTGCACTCGCAGTGGGAATAGTAATTTTTACCCCTCCGCTATCCAACACTTTCTCTACTGTTGCTCTAGCAGGAGTGGGAATAGTAATATTTTCTCCTCCGCTATCCAACATTTTCCCTACTGTTGCACTCGCTGGAGTGGGAATAGTAATTTTATCTCCTACGCTATCCAACACTTTCCCTACTGTTGCACTAGCTGGAGTGGGAATAGTGAGTTTTACTCCTCCACTATCCAACATATTCCCTACTGTTGCACTCATTGGAGTGGGAATGGTAATTTTTACCCCTCCGCTAACCAACACTTTCCCTACTGTTGCACTAGCTGGAGTGGGAATAGTAAGTTTTACTCCTCCACTATCCAACATATTCCCTACTGTTGCACTCATTGGAGTGGGAATAGTAATTTTTACCCCTACGGTATCCAACACTTTCCCTACTGTTGCACTCGTTGGAGTGGGAATTGTAATTTTTACCCCTCCGCTATCCAACACTTTCCCTACTGTTGCACTCACTGGAGTGGGAATAGTAATTTTTTTCCCCTCCGCTATCCAACGCTTTCCCTACTGTTGCACTCGTTGGAGTGGGAATAGTAAATTATTCCCCTCCGCTATCCAACACTTTCTCTACTATTGCATTCACTGGAGTGGTAATACAAATTTTTACCTCTCCGCTATCCAACACTTTCCCTACTGTTGCACTCGCTGGAGTGGGAAAAGTAATTTTTACCTATCTGCTATCCAACACTTTCCCTACTGTTGCATTTCCTGGACTGGGAATAGTATTTTTTACCTATCCGCTATCCAACACTTTCCCTACTGTTGCAATCGCTGTAGTGGGAATAGTAATTTTTACCCCCCGCTCTCCAACACTTTCTCTACTGTTGCACTCAATGTAGTGCAAAATGTAGGTTTAAAAAATATTAAATGTTTTAATATTTTAATTTATAATATATTTTTTGTTTATTAATTTTTATGTTACAGGTGTATGTATATATATATTTATTTATAATTTGTAATATATTTATAACATTTTAAAATTAATTAATATTATGATGTATTAATTGTTTTTAAGTAAATATATATATATATATATTCACTGAAAAAACCATAGGTTTCAGACACGTTATAGTTAGAAATTAGCATTTAAAAACCTTTGAAATTCACTGAAAAAACCATAGGTTTTAGGGACAGTTATAGTTAGTTGGACATTTCACTCGTACAAAACCCGTGAAATTCCCCTGTTATCGTTAGTTCAGCTAACTATAACTCGCGCCCCCGCAATGCACTGCTGATGACGTCACATATTACATCACTCATGACATGGTCAGTGACATCACTGATGACATCACTGATGAGATCTCAAATGACATCACTGATGACATCATCCAGTGACTGTGTGTTTCTATAAAGTTTAAATATGTTTAATATATATGCCAAGGTGTATTGAAGAATGAGTGGGTGTATAAGTGTCTGGATGGATGATTTAGTAGGTGCGTGACTGACTCTATAAGTGAGTGATTAAACGTATCTTACTGAATGCATGGGTTAGTGACTAAACTGTGTGAATGTCTGTATCCGTCTATCTGTTGGTGTGTAAGCGGCTGCATGGGTTTGCGAATAGCTACATGAGTGTCTACATGGGTTATTGATTGGTTGTCTGAGTATCTGTATGGGTGCCTGAGTGTTTGTGTGGGTGGGGTGTGTGTGACTGCACATAGATGTGTGAGTGGGTGATTCACTGGGTGCATGGTTTCAAGAGTGCATCTGTGATGGACTGTTTGGGTGGGTGAGTGTGTGTATGGGTGTGTTAGTGAGTGAATGTATATCTTAGTGGTACATGTGTGAGTAACTAATATGTCAAAGGCAGTATATATGTGTGTTGGAGTATATAAATGGCTATAAGTGAGAGTGTGTGATTGTGAGAGTGGCTGTATGGATGAGTGTGTACTTGTATCAGTGATTGTATAAGAGCGTAAGAATGTGCTAGTATTTGTATGAGTAAGTGAGCTGGTGTGTGTATAACTGTATAGGTGAGTAAATGGCAGTGTGATTAATTATTTGCATGACTGACTAGGTGTGTGAGTACCTCTATGGATGAGTGGTGGTGTGTGAGTGTCTATGTAGGTGTATAAGTGCATATGAAAGTCCTGTACTGAGTGACCATAAGTATGAATGACTGTAGAGGTGAGTGAGTGGATGTGTGTGTAGACCTAAGAATCAGTGAGTGTGTATGTAGTTATTGGTGTTGGAGTGTCTATGGTTTTGACAATGGCAGTCTGTAATTTACAGTGGGTGTATCAAAAGTTATATTAGGGTGTGAGAAGATGCATCAAATTATCACATGGATGATGTCATCAGTGATGTCATTTGAGATGTCATCAGTGATGTCATCAGTGATGTCACTGACCATGTCATGAGTGATGTAATATGTGACGTCATCAGCAATGCATTGCGGGGGCGCGAGTTATATTTAGCTGAACTAACTATAACGGGGGAATTTCACGGGTTTTGTACGAGTGAAATGTCCAACTAACTATTACTGTCCCTAAAACCTATGGTTTTTTCAGTGAATTTCAAAGGTTTTTTAAATGCTAATTTCTAACTATAACGTGTCTGAAACCTATGGTTTTTTCAGTGAATTTCAAAGGTTTTTTAAATGCTAATTTCTAACTATAACGTGCCTGAAACCTATGGTTTTTTAAGTGAATTTCAAAGATTTTTTAAATGCTAGTTTGTAACTATGCCTACAGAGGTAGGACATGTGAAGAAAGAAGAAAAAACGCACAGAAAGAAGCAAAAGAAATGCAGAAAGAAGCAACAGAAGTCCACAAAGATGAAGAAAAGTGCAGGAAGAAGCAAAAGATGTGCAGAAAGAACCAACAGAGGAGCAGAAAGAGGCCTTGTTCCAAAATCATCCTGTGCCCACAACTTTTTCCGACGTGTACTGGTGGTAACTGACTCTGAGTAACCAGAGCCAGTGCTATGCTAAAACACACTTAGAATACAGTTAAAACACCTACATACACTAGGGAACACTATGCGTTGGGGTACCCCTGTGATTAGCATGACCTCCTCTGTAAGTCCCTAGTACATAATAGGGCAGGGGATTAAAACTACCTCTTAAAATGCGCTACAGGGCGTGTTTGCACAGTGGTGAAGGGAGGGGGGCCTGAGGTGACATGTGTGCAAACGCGCCCCGTGGCACGTTTTAAGTTGCGGATTAAGTCCCTTGAATCCTGAGTGTCCCTCGGGCCCAACTAGCCCCCACGTACCTACAGTTAGGACCACAGTGCTGAGTTGCAGAGAGGCGTTCCGAGGCCACGCACCTTTTTTCACCTCTCTGCAACGCAACTCTGTTGTGCTTACTGAAGGTACCTGGTGGGCTAGTTGGACTCCAGGGACCCTCAGGATTGAAGGGGACTTAATCCTCCAACTTAAAACACGCCACGGGCCTGTTTGCACACATGTCACCTCAAGCCCCGCCCCCTCCCTTCACCACTGTGCAAACATGCCCCGTGGCGCATTTTAAGTTAGGGGATTAAGTCCCCTTGAATCATGAGGGTCCCTGGGGTCCAACAAGCCCACCCTGTACCTCCACTATGCGCCTGGGAGCTGCGTTGCAGAGAGGTGTTCAGAGGCCACGCCCCTTTTTACACCTCTCTGCAACGCAGCTCTGTGGCGCTTTCTGGACGTACCTGGTGGGCTAGTTGGCCCCCAGGGACCCTCAGGATTGAAGGGGATTTAATTCCCCATCTTAAAACGCGCCACAGGGCCTGTTTGCACACATGTCACCTGAAGCCCTGCCCCCTCCCTTCACCACTGTGCAAACGCGCCCCGTGGCGTGTTTTAAGTTGGGGGATTAAGTCCCCTTGAATCCTGAGGGTCCCTGGAGTCCAACTAGCCGACCATGTACCTCCAAAAGCGCCACAGAGCTGCGTTGCAGAGAGGTGTAAAAGGGCGTGGCCTCTGTACACCTCTCTGCAACGCAGCTCCTGGCGCATACTGGAGGTTCCTGGTGGGCTAGTTGGCCCCCAGGGACCCCCAGTATTCAAGGGGAATTACTTCTCCTTCTTACAACGCGCCAGGGGGCGCGTTTGCAGACTGCTGCAGGGAGGGGGCGGGGCGTCCGGCCCGATGCCGGTATTTTTTTTTTTTTCTTTATTTTTTTTTGTATGGGAGGGGGGCTGCGTGGCCCCCCTTTCCGTCGGCCACTTTTGGCACCGGGGACCCCATCCCCCGGGGCCTGAGGATTATTATTATTTTTTTTAAACGGAAAGGGGGCCGCGTGGCATGCCCTCTTTTTAAAAAAAAAAAATATTTGGAGGGGGGCTGCGTGGCCCCCCTCCTCAGGCCATTTAAGGCCCCGGGGACCCCATCCCCCGGGGCCGGCCTTTACTTTTTTTTTTTACATTTTTTTTGGGGGGAGGGGGGCTACGTGGCCCCCCTCCCGGGCCACTAATGGCCCTGGGGACCCCATCCCCCGGGGCAGCCCACTCGTTGGGGACCGTGGGGCGGTCCCCAATCCCCCCATGGTCCCGCCGGCTCCCCGCGTCCCTCGGGAGCCGGCATTGCTTTTCCACATGGGGAGCTGCTGACATGCAGCTCCCCATGTGGAAAAGCAATCTGCTTTGCTTCATTGAAGCGAGAGCAGGTTTCCCTGCTCTCGCTTCATTGAAGCAAAGCAAGTTTGCAAAGACAGGATGGGAGCCGCGAGGCTCCCGTCCTGCCATTGTAAACAGCAGTGTCCCGAGGGTAGGTGCCCCGGGACACTGCAGGAGCCAGCCCTGGGGGGTGGCGGTCCCCAGGGCCACCACAGGCTCCAGGAGGGGGGCCGCGCGGCCCCCCTCCCCACATCTACATAGCCCTGTAGTGGAGGTGGTGGTCCCCGGGCTTCGGGGTCCGAAACGGACCCCCACATTTATTTTGTTAGTGCCCCAGGGAGGTGGCGGTCTCGGGGCGTGTGGGGGGGCTGGAGCCCCCCCACACAGGTCATGTATTTTTTTTAAAAAATAAGCCCCGGGGGGTGCCCCCCTGCCAGCATTATTTATTTAAAGCCCCGGGGGGTGGCGGTCCCCGGGGCTTGGGGGGCCTTAGAGGCCCCCCACATTAAATATAAACGAACCCCCGCATGCCCCCGGGACTTTGCCCACCCCGGGGCAAAATAGCCTCGAAGCGCGGGAGAACGCGCTTCGATTTTTTTTAATCACGGCGGGATCCACGCACCCTAAGTGCATCCCGCCGATTTAAAAAAAAAAAAATGCTTTTTTCTGCCCAGGGGGTCCTTGTGGGACCCCCTGAGCAGACCTAGGGGGTCAGGGTGTTTCTACCCTGCCCCCTTTTTTGCGTTTTGCGACTTCTTTCTGTGCCTCGGCACAAAATGGCTGCCAACACTTCCTGATTTGGAGTGTTGACAGCCACTTGACAGCCAATTAGCATGCAGCACGTGATCGGGAGGGTACGCGGATCCTAAGCGGCCATAGATATATATGTGATTTTACTTTTGATTTTCGCAGGAACTACTGAATGGATTTACACCATTTAAGCAAAAGGCACGACTCTGAACTAAGGGCTACCTTTTGGCAAATTTGGTGTAATTCCGTTCAGCAGTTCGGGCTGTAGCTGCGATGAAAGGTTCCTATGGAAAATTGCATGGGGAAAACACGTTTTGGGACCCCCCTTTTTTGTCGGCCCCCACTTGACGAATCACCCCGAAACTTTCAGGATAGGAGCGGACCTGAGCGGGCCATAAGTTTTGAGAATTTCGCGAAGATTCGTCAACCAGCGCCAAAGGTATTGGAAATAGAATGTTGCGAATTTCCTATGGAAAATAGGTCCTAACTATAACTATCTACTGGCGACCGCCAGTAGATAATATGACATTTTATATATGTATGTTTAATTTTTAAAAATTTAATTTATTACTTATAATTGCTAAAATTTACAAATAAATCTAAATAATTTTTTTAAAGTTAAATGTATTATTTAATTTATTTTACAATATTTTTTATACATATAAAGAAAATGATATTTTGTACATCGATATTTTTTACAACAATATTTTTTTTCGATATTTTTGTACTTACCATTATAAAGATAGGAGGTCGATATTTTTGACAACGATATTTATGTCCCGATATTTGTGTAAGTCGATATTGTGGTGGTCGATATTCTGTCAGTGATCCGTTATCCGCATAGGCGGTGTCACACCACGGGGGTCAGAATGTCCCCACCGCTACCTTGCATTTTCCAATTGGGGCCACTGCCTGTGACCGCAGTGGCTGATCACGCCTACCGCGATGTTCAAAATTGAAAAGGTTTACCGCAATGGCAGCTCTCATTGGCTGCCATGTTATTCGCATAGGGGGTGCCACATCTCGGGGGTCTGAATGTCCCCACCGCTACCCTGCATATTTTGTATAGGGGCTAATGCCTGTGACCGCAGTGGCTGACACCAACCGCGCGGGGAAACACATTGTGCGTTTGCATTCTCAATTTTAAAATTGCATCAGTAATCCCAACACAATTTTAAAAATGAATTGCACCTTGTAAAGAGATTGGAGAGTGTGACATTTACCTTTTGTCTTTCCACACATGTAATGGAATTACACATGGGATCAAATACATTGGTCTGTCCCGCCTCACAGGTCATTGTCATCCACGTGGGCATGTAGACACATTTCCAGTGGATTTGTGTTTCATTGTTGGGAATATCGAAATTGTGTAATGCAGACTCCTCACACAGGCATGATGGTCTGCCCATGTAATGTGCATATATTGATGTACACAGTGCTGTGTATTAATGAAGTCTTGTCGAGCTTACACTCACTGGCAGCATTTTGGTATGATGTTGTGCTTTTTTGGACTCAAGGTGGATTTTGCGGAGTGACTGCAGCTATATACAACTCTGCATCTACTCTGTTTGCCAGCTGTGATGTGTCATCTACCCACAGGGCTGAGTACACATGATTTAGCAATGTACCATATGCCTGACACATAGGCTAATTTTGCTTTAACAGTAGTTAGTATGTACACCCTAGCTACCTAATTGACTATAGGGGATCAAGGTGTGTATGCATGTCACTTGTGCATTACACTGATTCAACAGTTCTGTCTATTTTGTGGTTGTGTGAGTCATTGTGTACGCTATTACCAAAATCTCCTCTTTGCCTCTTTTCACACGTGTCCTCTGCCAGATTGCGAAGGAGAAGACCACCTGTGTATCGGCCTTTACCAGACCTGTTGACAATGGAGGATATAGACATCATAAAGACATTCTGTCTCAATCGAGTTACCCTTCAAGAGCTGTGTGCTCAGTTGGCGCTCCATTTAAGGCCTCACAGAACTTATCCAACAGCTTTGACAACAACAGTGAAGGAAGGTGATGGCCGCCCTGCATTACCTTGCCACAGGTTCGTTTCAGTCCACGGTGGCCATTGCAGGTGGGATGTCCCAACCTATGTTCAGCATAGTGTTGAGTGAGGTCCTGTCTGCATTGTTAACATACAAGGACAGCTACATCCAGTTTCCAAAGAGACATGATTTGCCAAATGTGAAGGGGGAATTTTATGACCTTGGTTACATCCCAAATGTTGTTGGATCCATTGATGGCACACACATTGGCCTTGTTCCACAACAGGCACAGGAGCACATCTACCAAAACAGGAAGCATTACCATTCTATAAACGTGCAAGTGGTATGCCAAGCCGATCTGATAATATCCCATGTGTGTGCCAAATTTCCAGGGTCTGCACATAATGCGGAACAGCATCATCCCACAGTTGATGGCAAATCTTCATCCAGAGAGAGCCTGGCTGGTTGGTGAGTGAGATGTATTAATATTTATGGTGTTTGTGTGACATGCTGGCCTCCTCCTCCTCAAATACTTCAATTACCTTGTGGCTCTGTGTTTCTCACAACTAGGTGACTCAGCGTATCCCAACCGGCCTTGGTTGCTGAGCCCACTGAGGAATCCAAGGACGCCAGGGGAGGTCCGCTTCAATGATGCCCATGGGAGGACACGTCAGGTAGTGGAGCGGGCTTTTGGACTCCTGAAGGCAAGATTCAGGTGTCTGGACAAGAGCGGTGGTGCACTCCTCTACACTCCCCAGAAGGTGTGTCAGATCATAGTCACATGCTGCATGCTCCACATCCTGGCGTTGCGCAAAGAGATCCCCTTGATTCAGGACGATGATGAGCAGCAGGTGCCCCCAGCTGCAAATCCAAACATGCCCAGTGACGATGATAGTGGCAAGGAGGAAAGTCTTGACCTGCCTTAACACCTCATCAACAACTGCTTCCCTTGAGTATAAGTTTCCATTGAGATACTATGACTGTTTCAGTTTGCTTTGCTGTTTGGGCAGAAGCATTGATGGTGTGTTGGGATGCTGGCTGTTGTTAGCACACTGCTGTGGGATACTTTCTGAATTGCTGTGTTTGTATTTCCACTTACCTGATGTCTATGTTGATGCTGTTGGTCAGTGTTATCTGATATGAATCTTATACAGTGTTGACCAGTAGTGTATTGTTGCTGTAGTGCCATCGTATGATGACTCAATGTTATCTTCTTGTTGTGTTGTTCTATGTCCCTCCGCCCTATCAATGGATTGTCACAATCTCATCTGGTGGTACATTTAAATTTGAGTTCACATTGTACTTACTCTGATAAACATACAACTCACACAAAGGCATGGGTGATAATTGTGTTTATTTTCATGCATATGATGTTTCTTGAAAAAGTGGGTGAGATATCAATTGTGCATACAGAGTGGTTCAGTTGTCAGTGATGGTAACAGAGAAAAATAGAGTAGTCACCACAATAGTGGAATTCCACAGTCCAACAGACTCATGCCATCAACATGGCAATGTGGAACAGGATGGTCAACAAAGTCAATGTTCTGTACAACACTGGTGACATTATGGCTGGCTCAGCGTCCTGGCTTGGTGCATTGCCACAAGATCCTCCCATGGTGTTTCTCCAATGTCCCCACCCGTGCTTGGTGGGTGGGGGCTCTACTGCAGGCTCAGAGGTGTCTGAGGAGTCATCAGCTTGCAGCTCATCCCTCCCTGTAGCCACTACAGAGGTGGTGGGAGTATCAGCAGGCTGGCCACTGGAGGGGGGAGGCGATACTTGAGCTGCATGTATGTCCCTCAGAACACCCATGAGCTGGCCCATGAGATCTACCAATTGTCTCATACGGGTGTCCATGAACCTCTGCAGCAGGCAGAGCTCACACAGTTCATCTATAACCTGGCCCGTCTGTCGCTGGTTCTGCTGGTACGCCCAAAGCACTCTCACAATGGTGGCCAGGGCTTCAGTCTCAGTGTCCTCCTGTGATTGGCCCCCAGTTGCCCTCCCACCTGCCCTGCACACCAGGACCTGTGGCCTTGGCTGTACACGTACCCGCACAGTGTCCCCAGCATCCTCGGTGTGGGTAGTGGTGTTGGTAACCTCTGAGACAGGGACAGTGTTGCAGGCAGCGGTGGTAATGGTGGTTGCTACACAGGTAGTTTGTGCAGGGCTCAGCGTTGTTGTTGTTGTTGCTGTGGTGGGAGTTGTGGTGATGGTGGGGCCAAGGAGGCCCTCAGACTGAGTACACCCTGGCAGGTCTGAAGGGCCAGGTTGGTGCTCCACATCCAAGAATTGGAGATAATCTACATCCGAGAGTTCCTGCCCTGGGAGGGGAGACTGGCTCTGCTGGTTGGTGGTGGTCTCACCAGCTGTTGATTGAAATTCACCTGTTGGATAGAGGTTACATTGGCAGGATGTTAGGTACATTCCACAACATTGGTGACACAGATTTTGATGTTTTAGTGGAGAAGTCCAAACTTTTTGCATTGAAAATACTAGTGATTTGTAACAGTTTTTCTGCAGTATGACATGATCTTGAGGTACATACATTACTTGTTTGCGAGGCGACATCTCAATGTCAAACATGTTACATGTACAGATTGTGTGTTTCCAAGGACATACATCATCTACCAACTTGGTGCTGATCCACTTTAGTTTAGGCATGGATGTTGACTTTTCCCAAAAAATACTTTATCTATGCAGACATTTCCTAATTTGTGTATGGCATTTTGCATTCACAGCATGTGGGTTGTGTTCTTTGAATGAGTGTCCATGCATGTATTGTGTGCATATGAGTCTTCATGCTTTGCTAAACTAGGACTTACACATAGCATTTTGCACATATCGTGATTGGGCTCTGCATTTCTTAACATGGGACTTTGTGATTGGAAGTGTGAGTTATACATGAGCATAGCTGTGTGAGCAGTGGGTGTGACATATGGAGCATTGGAGAGTTGGCTAACAAGTGAGGGATGTTGTAGGCAGATTGCTCCATCCTGTTCAGGGGTGATGCAAGTGAGCATAAGCTGGCTACCTACCTGTAAGGTAAAGCAGAGGAGTGAAATGGCTGCCACATGGCTCTGGGGTGGGGAGGGTATTCAATGCTGTTCAGGGTTGAGGCAAGAGAGCATAAGTTGGCTACCTACCTGTAAGGTAAAGCAGAGGAGGGAGATGGCTGTCACATGGCTCTGGGGTGGGGAGGGTGTTCCATCCTGTTTGAGAGTGAGGCCAGAGGGCCTTGTGAGAGGCGTAGTGTTGTTCTCATGTCCCAACAACCCCACCCTAGTAAGATGGCTACCTACCTGTAAGGAGGTACTGAGGAGTGAAATGGCTGCCACATGGCTCTGGGGTGGGGAGGGTATTCAATGCTGTTCAGGGTTGAGGCAAGAGAGCATAAGTTGACTACCTACCTGTAAGGTAAAGCAGAGGAGGGAGATGGCTGCCACATGGCTCTGGGGTGGGAGGGGTGTTTCCTCCTGCTCAGCTGTGAGGCAAGAGGGCCTGGTGGGTATTGGAGTGCTGGCTGCCTGGCCCCATACACCCATGGAAAGATGGCTACCTACCTGTAAGGTGAAACAGAGGTAGGAAATGGTAGCCATGTGAGACATGTGGTTGAAAGAGCGCATTGTACATGAGTTAATTTTTGTCTGGGAAGTGTAGCTCAATGGTTGTGCATATCAGTACATGACATTTGAGGGGATACATTTGTCAGTACTTACCAGTCTCCAATCCCCCAGCTATTCCTGTGAGACTCTTTGGATGCAGGATGGCAAAGCACCTTCTCCTCCCATTCAGTAAATGTTAGTGGTGGATTGGGAGGACCACTGTCAGCCCTCTGAGCCGCCTCATAGTTCCTGTTGGCACGGTATTTCACCCTGCTCTTGAGGTCATGCCACCTCTTCTTAATGTCACGCAGTGTGCACAGGGTGGTATCTACTGCATTGACTTTGTTGACAATCCTTTCCCACATTTGATTTTTTCTAACAAGTGGGGTCTGTTGGACCATGGCTCCAAACAAATGTGGTTCTACTCCAATTACCTCATCTACCATCACTGACAACTCACTGTCTGTGAATTTGGGCATTTTTTTCTGTGACATGGTGTATGCTGGGCAAATATAACACAAGTGCAAAGAGGAAGGTGGTGGTGGAGGTGTGAAAGGTGTGTCAGGTGTGTGGATGAAAAGTCTTGGTGTGTGGGGATAGGTGGGTGTGATGGTGTGCTGTGTGAAAAGTTAGCTCTCCTAATATCTGTGATGTCTAGCCCTTCAATGCTGTGGTTTTGCAAAGGATGCTGGTCAGGGAAGGGGTTGGTTTTATACTCTGCTATGTGGGTGTGTCCACCTGAGGAATGACCATCTGGTGTATTTTTCCGTTATGACATTGCATTGGACCATTTTTTATGTTGCCTTCGTGCGACCACGGCGGTCGTAACGACTTGCTCATTATGACAGGTCCACGATCTCATCATAAGTTGCCTTGCGGTCATGCTGCAGGTTAATCGGTTTTTTTATTCCGGAAAACTGCTTTTCCATCTGCCGCGGTCGGATTTTCAGGATTCCGGACCGTAGCTAACGGAGTTATGTTAAATTCCACGGCCGAGGTCGGATTGTATTGTAATGTGACCGCCGGAATTGCCGCAGAACATGCAGGTGTTTTTTTTCCGGAACCACGGCGGTCGGTGGACTTTTCCGTCTGCCATTGTAATGAGGCCCTAGGTGATTAGATGAATGTATACGTAGTGCCTGCATACTTCAATAACTACATCATTTTTGCCTGCCTGATTCCAAGACTACATGTGTAGGTTCTAGATAATTGAATAACTCCATGGATAGTGTAGACCTGATTTGATGGCTGCCTGAGCGGTGGCTGTGACTCCAAGAGTACCTGAATACTGCCTGACTGACTGAGAAAGTACCTTCATTGGTGTTAGATACATAAAAGTTGTCACTATATCTGTGACTAGATCATTTTAGAGTGGAGTGGAGTGGAGAGGTGTGGTGCAGCGGCCAGGGCAGCTGACTTCGGAGCACAGGGTTCACGGTTCGATCCCCAGCTCCGGCAGCAGCTCAGCACCATGTGACTCTGGGCAATAGCTCACTTAATTTCCACTCCGGCCCCCAGCGCCTTGAGACCCGTAAGGGTGAGTAGCTGCGCTATATAAAAACAGACTTACATTTTTTTTTTTTACATATGTTATCTCCTTCTGTCAGTATCAAACTACGTGTTTTACTGTATACATGCTTTTCTTCTGAGCTATGTGTGAGTGAAATCTAGGTATCACACTTGATATATAATTAAATACACGGCTCTCTAGAAACATACGTTGATTTGTTACTGAGCATGCACATGCATCAGTAAGTTTCTAAAAAATAAAACAAAATGTTCAAGTTTTTCAAAGCACAAAAACTTTTGTGAATGGCATACCCACATCATTTCTTAAATACTTCTGCATCGAAAACTTATATTCAGCATATCTCAAACAAAAGTTTCACTCGAAACTAAGCTAGCACAAGAATTCTCGAGGCATTCTCCCCTATTAACCCTTCTCAATTTTAAACAAAGCATGTTTAAAGAAAAACACTACCCTCACCATATACATGACATTTTCATCGGCCTTACTGAACATAGATCACCATGTAAACATATATGCGATTTCTTAATAGATGTACACCTTCAAGCCATATTTACCATAATATAGACCTCTCTGCATCTTTAAGAAAACTTAAAAGTCACACTTTATATATAACTATGCGCTTGCACAAGAACATATATCACCATCTAAGCATATGCAAAGTGGTCATATAAGTTACAAACCACATTAACAAAAACTTCCCAATACATACCTAACAAGTATTATGTCTTTCAAATTTTATATACAGGCGGACAACATGTTCTGATCTTTTATTTCTCACTACACTATTCCTGTTTAATAATGTTACTAAAAGTACTACAACTCCCAGAATGCAAATGACAGATGTTTCTATTCTGCACATGATGTTTAGACATTTAAAACATTCTTAGTTCCTCATTGCAACTTTCCACAAGACTATACTCTTATTTTTCAATAAAATACACAATGTAATGAACAGGCGCTAACTCATTTTTCTCTTATTCCCAAAACATTCACCACTAACCTCTTAAACACATACCCTCTAATACATACAGTTCATCTGATATATTTTTTCTCATCACTGTGATACTCCTTTTAATCAAACTCCCATATACATTTTCATTTCAAATGTACATTTTTAAAATAATTACACAGTTATATACATACCACTGAATTACGTTTGTAGATTATATTGTTGTTTTAGCTCTTTCTGCATAGTTTTGACACTGTTAAGATTTGTAAAAACTAAGCAGAAGAATGGTACACCACTCTCATACAAAGCAACTCTAAAATGGCAAGCTCTTCAACTTTCCACTCTTTCATCATGGGAAAAGGAGCAAATGAAATCATGTCTTTCATTTTAGACTACTGCATCTCCACTTGTGAATGGTTAGCATCTGTTAACCCTTTTCCTCTCTTTCAAAACTAGGGGGCCTATTACGATGGTGGTCGGGAAACCTCCCTGACCGCCATGGTAGCGAGAAAAGACCGCCCGCATGTACCGCGACATCACCGCCGGTCGAATTACAATGACCCGCTGTCGAAATCCGACCGCGGCGGTCTGATCGCGGGCATTAACATTGCGGCAGTTGCTGCTGCCCGCAGCACCGCCGCGATGCTGAAAGGAGCATGTCCTGCATTTCCCTGCACTGTGTGGCAGGCACTGCACAGTGCCTGCCACCTGGTACAGGGAAATGTAGGGGGGACCATGGGTACCCCCTCAGTGCACCCACACACCCCCAACACATGTGGGCCCCGCAACAGGCCCCTGGTACAGGGAAATGTAGGGGGGACCATGGGTACCCCCCCAGTGCACCCATACCCCCCCAACACATGTGGGCCCCGCAACGGGCCCCCGGAAGACAATCACCGCATGCCTTTCAATGGCTGTCTGACCCCTGAGGAAAGGCTGGCTACCGCCGGCATCATAATCCTGCTGGCGGATCCTGCTCTGCACTGCCACCATTATCCCGGTCCTGCTCCATCCGCCAGGCAGGAGTGTAGATGGCAACCAGCGGTAAAGCGGCGGTCGAAATTTCCCACCGCCGTGGTCACCACCGCCATCCTAATATGACCAGCGGTTTTCCTGGTTGCGATGGCAGGCGGATGTCCACCGCCGGTACGGCGGGCGCCACCGCCAGCCCGGCGGTGGACATCCGACCGCCATCGTAATAGACCCCTAGGTTCCTGTTGGTGCGTTTTCGAGATGTATTTGCGATGATCACGGAGAAATCGCGAAATTAATTGGTAATTCAAACGACAACTAGCTTCATTTTTCTGAAATTTAAATAGTACACAACAGTTTATTACATAGTCCTGAGTTGGAAATTAAAATGTGCCATTGCTTACATTGTGTCATCACTCCTCAACTTTAAAAAAAAAATTCTGTCTCTTTAACACCCTTCCCCATACAGTTTTAGTTCATTGTACCTAGCAACCCAGTGGAACCAATAGGTCAAAAGTTCACAGCACAATCTAGAAGGAACATGCTACTACCCAATAAGATACAGCAGGTGTGCTTTACTCCACAGATTCAAAAACATATCCATGTCTGTATTCCATTTATTTTCTCAAACAATAGCAAATAATAAGACTTTTTGCTAAGGAATCCAACACACTACATAATTTTATTCACTTTCATGCTGACAGCATCCAATGAAATATATATATAATTTTTTTTTTAAAAGACCTCCATTTTAAGTGCTTTTCCTTTGGAAAACTACCTCATTCAGCTCCAGCCTTCTCCTGACTACTATTGCTCCTTCACTTCAAAATGCTTAGAGCATGGATTGTGGGCCACAGCTATATCTATTGGGCTGAAAAGAGGCTGCAAAAAAGAGAGGTATTGACATGGATTTGGGTTTGCCAAATGTGCACATTATTTGCTTTGGACAGAGAGGGTTATCGTTTCATCAGTTGCTAGCTTTGGTTAAATCCATTATAGATTCCCAAGCTCCTCACGTCATGATTATGCACTGTGGAGGCAACAACCCAGGCACATTGACTGTGGTAGGGCTGGAAATCTTAATGAAAGAAACCTTTGCAGAACTGATGTAGCTTTTCCCTCACACTGTCTTGGTGTACTCTAATATATGACAAAGACAGAAATGGAAGTGATCAAATCAATTCTGTCCACAGATTGACAAAGCCAGGAAACACGTTAATAAAACTGTTTCTGCATTCCTCAGAGACCATCACATGGGCTGTATCTATAACAACAATCTCCGTTTTGACATGCATGGCATTTGTAGAAATGATGAAGTGCACTTTACAGATGAAGGCAACAGGGTGTTTCTAAGTAACCTGAAACTCTGCATCCGGTCTTAACTGTAGCAGCCATATATACACAATCAACACAACGGCTCTTGTCCGAGCCACCCTAGAACCCAAAATATTGTGAAGTTTTTTTCTAAAGGGTTTTTTTTCTTTTATTTTTGGGGATCTTTGCGACGATGTCGCAATCGCCGTAGACACGTCACGAAAACGGGAAACAAAAGCATAACTGTGTTCATACTTCTTTAAAAGCATGTTTAAACTAATATTTTTGTACTAAGTTTCTTTAAAAACCATCTTTCAGACCTATTTCCTGTTTTCACAGTTATTCGAGACGTTGTGGTGGCGTTGTTAACCGCGGCAATCGCCTCTTTCCCATAAAGTGAAAACACATATACGCACACACATTACAGTATTCTATACACTAGAGGTTTATTACTGTACACGTCAAACTCTTGTTTTTCTACTGTATTTCTAGAACAACCATCTCTAAAACCTATTTTCCTTTTTCGCAGTGAGGCCAGAGATCGTGATGACATTGGTAATCGCAATCCCCCCGGACACGTCGCGAGAGCGGAAAGCAAAAGCAGGAATTCAATAGCCACCACCATATAAAAAAATGATAACTATATAATTAATTCTAACCATCACAGTAGGTAACTCACTATATAAATAACTCTATAAACACATTTATCAATATCTCTATAACAATACATATGAATTATTCCCTGATATATTTTTTTATAATTCCACCAATATTCGCAGTGACGTTAATCGTCTTGATGTCCCCGCAATGGTACAAGGGGGGCTACGCTGGTGGTCGGGGTGTCATCGCGAATATTGCTCGCAATTAAAAAAAATCAATTTTGGACATATAACATTTGTCACTAACAACTCCATTTCTCAACCATGGGGTCAGAGTATTTCACCCTGACAACTTATGTGGACTTTCACACAGATTTTCAGATTCCCGATAGATAAAATGGCAGCCGGAACTTTCTATTCAGGTTGCCTTCAGCCAATCAGAGCATGCACATGCATTCGCGATTTATCGTGAAACCTCTGCGAAATATCCTCGGCCAGAGATATCACTATAAGTTTAAACTTACATTTCTCAAAAACAACTGAACGGATTTACACCAAATAAGCAAAAGGCACTTCCTTGAACCAACATCTACCTCCCTGCCAAATTTGGTGGAAGTCTGTTCAATGGTTCGGGCTGTAGACGTAGCTAAAGGTTACTATAGGAATTAACATTACAAACACAACCTTATTTCACACCCCAAATTATCGGTCCCCAATGCACGGATCACCCCTAAACTTTCCCAATCAATAGTACCCAGAGTCACACTTCTATTCATGCACGTTGGTCAAACGACACCAAAGTTATAGCCAAGTCCGAAAATACTTTTCCTATGATAACTAGGTCCTAATTATAACTACCTACTGGTGACCGCCAGTAGGTAATATATATATACCTTGTGCCGTCAATGGGCTGGTTTCGAGTGCGTCTCTAAACGGAGGTCGTTTGGAATACAATATATATATATATATATATATTCAAAACACGCACCTCTGCCAAAGAGAACGGAGACGCACTCAACTCCAAGCGCCATTCCTTATCAATCTTCAAACAATTCAGGTACTAAATAGGCCCGATGCATTTCAAACTTTTCAGTCCTTGTTCACGGGCCAATTAATGACAATCACGGTGTGCTGCACTTTCCATCCATTTATTTGCATGATAACAGTTGGGCTCATGTGAGCATCTCAATGACTTCCTCATTGCTGTATTCTGGGATTGGAAGTTCGCAGCACGACAATTTGGTAACCATCAAAACCTGTAATAGGTAAGTACATTGTCAATTTCATATGGCACATTACCCAGATTGTCTCTTCATATTTACAATTTCTTAAAAGTTTCACATGGGGCTATGCCCTGCAGGCCTGCTAAATATTGTGGTTGTGCTGTCTCCCGGCTGGCCCATCGAAATTTTCAAAACACACACCTCTGTCAAAGAGAACGGTGACACACTCAACTCCAAGCGTATATGTATATACTATATTGTGGCGGTGGTGCGGGGCATCTACAATAAAATATTTCACCTAGCACCAAGTAAAGGGTCCGGTTTCGTCTTTTCCATGCGGACTGGATGTTGTTGGCGAACTCCATTCGATATATATATATATATATATATATATATATATATATATATATATATATTTATATTATCTACTGGCGGTCGCCAGTAGATAGTTATAGTTAGGACCTATTTTCCATAGGAAATCTGCAACATTCTATTTGAAATAACTCTTGCGTCGGTTGACGAATCTTCGCGAAATGTTCAAACTTTATGGCCCGCTCCGGTCCACTCCTACCCTGAAAGTTTTGGGGTGATTCGTCAAGCGGGGGCCGAGAAAAAAGGGGGGTCCCAAAACGTGTTTTCCCCATTCATTTTCCCAGAGGAAACTTTAGCCACGGCTACAGCCCGAACTGCTGAACGGGATTATACCAAATTTGGCAAAGAGGTAGTTCTTGGTTCAGAAAGAACCCTTTTTGTTAAATGGTGTAAATCCGTTCAGTCAGTAGTCAGTAGTTGCTGAGAAAATCAAAAGTAAAATCACATATATATCTGGGCGGAGCCTAACCACACATGTCATCGTGAGATCTGATTGGCTGTCAGCACTTCATCCTGGAATTGCTGGCAGCCATCTTGGGACCAATATATATGATAGTACCCCATTGAAATGCATTGTAATGAATCAAAGATTTTGAGGGTTACCAAAAGGAGAACTATAAAGGGTGATAACAGACTTTAGTTACATTAGAATTCATTTGTTGATGGTACCATACTAATTTCAGGAATTGTGGTGTTTTCTAAGGTGATTTTACCCTGTGAAAAACCTTTGCTGGGATATCATGAATCATGTTTGAGAGAAAACTATTTTCACATGCTTGTCCCATACAGTTTAGGAAGGTGTTCCAGAAGCTAAAATGAGAGCATATTTTCTGTAAATTCACATTATCTTTCTCAGTCATGTGAGAATGAAGTCTGACATTCTCAGTAAAACATGTACATCCAACAACGGGCAGAGACTGTCAGTTGATTCCTTTGTGTTCTACTGCAGCTTCCCAGAGTGTTCTAAAGAACAACTAGAGTGCTAACAGCCTTACTTATGACAAAAGTATGACACACCTGAAGCCATCTTGATTGGAATAAACTGGTAACACTTAAAACATTTAATTTAAAAAGGAACACAATGATGGGATTCATTTTGTCATAGAAATTATGGTTAGTGCTGTAGAAAGAAAAATTAGGACATGTTTTAAGTGTGATCTCAAATATCTTCCTGTTATATTTCAACAGGAGCAGCCTGCCAGTTGATGCCTTTGTGTTCTACTGCAGCTTCCCAGAGTGTTCTAAAGAACAACTAGAGCGCTAACAGCCTTACTTATGACAAAAGTATGGCACACCTGAAGCCATCTTGATTGGAATAAACCGGTAACACTTAAAACATTTAATTTAAAAAGGAACAAAATGAGGGGGTTCTTTTTGAAATAGAAGTTATGGTTAGTGCTGCAGAAAGAAAAATTAGGGCATGTTTTAAGTGAGATCTCAAATCCTCTTCTATTTCATTAGAAAATTCTGTTTGCAGACTGAAACAATCACTTTCAATACCAGCAGCAGACTTCCAGTTAACTCCCTGGTGAGCAGTAGCTTTACTACAGTGATCTAATGAGCAACTAGAGTGCTAACAATCAGAATTTATGGCAAATGTGAGACACATCTGAATGCCTTCTTGATGGAATCAAAGTAAAAACTGAAAGCATTTCCTACTGAGGAGACTTCAGTAAATGAGGAAATTAGGAAACTTCATAACAAAGAAGTCTTCCAAGATGGCCACCAGAGAAGAAAGAGCCCAAATGTAGCACAAATATTACCCAGATGTAGCCCACATATAGCCCAATGACAAAAGTGTGCAAAACACTTTTTAGTTTTAGTTTTTTTGCAGTTTTATGTAGTGCAGACTGGTCAGGTATTGGAGCATTGCATCTTAAAACATGACCCCCTACACTACAAAAACACCACTGCACTACCCTAAACCCTAAAACACTACCCCCAGCACGACCCCCTACACTACACAAGCACCACTGCACTATCCTAAACCCTAAAACACTACCCCCAGCATGACCCCCTACACTACACAAACATCACTGCACTACCCTAAACCCTAAAACACTACCCCCAGCACGACCCCCTACACTACCCAAACACCACTGCACTAACCTAAATCCTAAAACACTATCCCCAGCACGACCCCTACACTACCCAAACACCACTGCACTACCCTAAAACATGACCCCTACACTACACAAACACCACTGCACTACCCTAAAACACTATCCCCAGCACGACCCGCTACACTACACAAGCACCACTGCACTACCCTAAACCCTAAAACACTACCCCCAGCATGACCCCCTACACTACACAAACACGACTGCACTACCCTAAACCCTAAAACACTACCCCCAGCACAACCCCCTACACAACCCAAACACCACTGCACTAACCTAAATCCTAAAACACTACCCCCAGCACGACCCCCTACACTACCCAAACACCACTGCACTACCCTAAAACATGACCCCTATACTATACAAACACCACTGCACTACCCTAAACCCTAAAACACTACCCCCAGCACGACCCCTACACTACACAAGCACCACTGCACTACCCTAAACCCTAAAACACTACCCCCAGCACGACCCCCTACACTGCCCGAACACCACTGCACTGCCCTAAACCCTGAAACACCAGCCCCTGCACGACCCCCTACACTGCCCGAACACCACTGCACTGCCCTAAACCCTGAAACACCACCCCCAGCACGACCCCCTACACTGCCCGAAGACCACTGCACTGCACTAAACCCTGAAACACCAGCCCCAGCATGACCCCCTACACTGCCCGAACACCACTGCACTTCCCTAAACCCTGAAACACCAGCCCCAGCACGACCCCCTACACTGCCCGAACACCACTGCACTGCCCTAAACTATGAAACACCAGCCCCAGCACAAACCCCTACACTGCCCGAACACCACTGCACTGCCCTAAACCCTAAAACACCAGCCCCAGCATGACCCCCTACACTGCCTGAACACCACTGCACTGCCCTAAACCCTGAAACACCACCCCGTGCACGACCCCCTACACTGCCCGAACACCACTGCACTCCCTAAACCCTGAAACACCACCCCCAGCATGACCCCCTACACTGCCCAAACACCACTGCACTGCCCTAAACCCTGAAACATCACCCCCAGCAAGACCCCCTACACTGCCCGAACACCACTGCCCTAAACCCTAAAACACCACCCCCAGCAAGACCCCCTACACTGCCCGAACACCACTGCCCTAAACCCTAAAACACCAGCCCCAGCACGACCCCCTACACTGCCCGAACACCACTGCATTGCCCTAAACCCTGAAACACCAACCCCTGCACGACCCCCTACACTGCCCGAACACCACTGCACTGCCCTAAACCCTGAAACACCACCCCCAGCACGACCCCCTACACTGCCCGAACACCACTGCACTGCCCTAAACCCTGAAACACCACCCCCTGCACGACCCCCTACACTGCCCGAACACTCCTGCACTGCCCTAAACCCTGAAACACCACCCTTTAGCACGGCCCCCTACACTGCACGAACACCACTGCACTGCCCTAAACCCTGAAACACTACCCCCAGCAAGACCCCCTACACTGCCCGAACACCACTGCCCTAAACCCTGAAACATCACCCCCAGAAAGACCCCGTACACTGTCCGAACACCACTGTACTGCCCTAAACCCTGAAACACCAGCCCCAGCAAGACCCCCTACACTGCCCGAACACCACTGCACTGCCCTAAACCCTGAAACAACAGCCCCAGCAAGACCCCCTACACTGTCCGAACACCACAGCACTAAACCCTGAAACACCACCCCCAGCAAGACCACCTACACTGGCCGAACACCAATGCACTGCCCTAAACCCTGAAACACCACCCCCTGCACGACCCCCTACACTGCCCGAACACCACTGCACTGCCCTAAACCCTGAAACACCACCCCCAGCAAGACACCCTACACTGCCCGAAAACCACTGCACTGCCCTAAACCCTGAAACACCACCCCCAGCACGACCCCCTACATTGCCCGAACACCACTGCACTGCCCTAAACCCTGAAACACCACCCGCCTGCACGACCCCCTACACTGCCGGGACACCACTGCACTGCCCTAAACCCTGAAACACCACCCCCAGCACGACCCCTACACTGCCCGAACACCACTGCACTGCCCTAAACCCTGAAACACCACCCCTAGCACGACCCCCTACACTGCCCGAACACCACTGCACTGCCCTAAACCCTGAAACACTACCCCCAGCAAGACCCCCTACACTGCCTGAACACCACTGCACTGCCCTAAACCCTGAAACATCACCCCCAGCAAGACCCCTACACTGCCTGAACACCACTGCCCTAAACCATGAAACACCACCCCCATCAAGACGCCCTACACTGCCCGAACACCACTGCACTGCCCTAAACCCTGAAACACCACCTCCAGCACAACCCCCTACACTGCCTGAACACCATTGCTCTGCCCTAAACCCTGAAACACTAGCCCCAGCACAACCCCCTACACTGCCCCAACACCACTGCACTGCCCTAAACCCTGAAACACCACCCCCAGCATGACCCCCTACACTGCCCGAACACCACTGCAGTGCCCTAAACCCTGAAACACCAGCCCCAGCAAGACCCCCTACACTGCCCGAACACCACTGCACTGCCTTAGACTCTGAAACACCAGCCCCAGCAATACCCCCTACACTGCCCGAACACCACTGCACTGCCCTAAACCCTGAAACACCAGCCCCAGCATGACCCCTACACTGCCCGAACACCACTGCACTGCCCTAAACCCTGAAGCACCAGCCCCAGCACGACCACCTACACTGCCCAAACACCACTGCACTGTCCTAAACCCTGAAACACCAGCCCCAGCACGACCCCCTACACTGCCCGAACACCACTGCACTGCCCTAAACCCTGAAAGACCAGCCCCAGCACGACCCCCTACACTGCCCGAACACCACTGCACTGCCCTAAACCCTGAAACACCAGCCCCAGCACGACCCCCTACACTGCCCGAACACCACTGCACTGCCCTAAACCCTGAAACACCACCCCCTGCATGACCCCCTACACTGCCTGAACACCACTGCCCTAAACCCTGAAACACCAC
The DNA here is from genome assembly GCA_963921515.1 of Calotriton arnoldi. Classification (NCBI taxonomy): domain Eukaryota; kingdom Metazoa; phylum Chordata; class Amphibia; order Caudata; family Salamandridae; genus Calotriton; species Calotriton arnoldi. The sequence goes on from CAWUFW010015021.1 coordinate 233,043, forward strand.
CCCCTGCACCACCCCTACACTGCCCGAACACCACTGCACTGCCCTAAACCCTGAAACACCACCCCCTGCACCACCCCCTACACTGCCTGAACACCACTGCATTGCCCTAAACCCTGAAACACCACCCCCAGCATGACCCCCTACACTGCCCGAACACCACTGCACTGCCCTAAACCCTGAAACACCACAACCCTGCACGACCCCCTACACTGCCCGAACACCACTGCACTGCCCTAAACCCTGAAACACCACCCCCGCACGACCCCCTACACTGCCCGAACACCACTGCACTGTCCTAAACCCTAAAACACTACCCCCAGCACGACCCCCTACACTACACAAGCACCACTGCACTATCCTAAACCCTAAAACACTACCCCCAGCATGACCCGCTACACTACACAAACATCACTGCACTACCCTAAACCCTAAAACACTACCCCCAGCACGACCCCCTACACTACCCAAACACCACTGCACTAACCTAAATCCTAAAACACTACCCCCAGCACGACCCCTTACACTACCCAAACACCACTGCACTACCCTAAAACATGACCCCCTACACTACACAAACACCACTGCACTACCCTAAAACACTATCCCCAGCACGACCCCCTACACTACACAAGCACCACTGCACTACCCTAAACCCTAAAACACTACCCCCAGCATGACCCCCTACACTACACAAACACGACTGCACTACCCTAAACCCTAAAACACTACCCCCAGCACGACCCCCTACACTACCCAAACACCATTGCACTACCCTAAAACATGACCCCCTACACTACACAAACACCACTGCACTACCCTAAACCCTAAAACACTACCCCCAGCACGACCCCCTACACTACACAAGCACCACTGCACTACCCTAAACCCTAAAACACTACCCCCAGCACGACCCCCTACACTGCCTGAACACCACTGCACTGCCCAAAACCCTGATACACCAGCCCCTGCACGACCCCCCTACACTGCCCGAACACCACTGCACTGCCCTAAACCCTAAAACACCACCCCCAGCACGACCCCCTACACTGCCCGAAGACTACTGCACTGCCCTAAACCCTGAAACACCAGCCCCAGCATGACCCCCTACACTGCCCGAACACCACTGCACTTCCCTAAACCCTGAAACACCAGCCCCAGCATGACCCCCTACACTGCCCGAACACCACTGCACTGCCCTAAACCCTGAAACACCAGCCCCAGCATGACCCCCTACACTGCCCGAATACCACTGCACTGCCCTGAACCCTGAAACACCACCCCCAGCAAGAACACCTACACTGCCCGAACACCACTGCACTAAACCCTGAAACACCACCCCCAGCAAGACCGCTACACTGCCCAAACACCACTGCACTGCCCTAAACCCTGAAACACCAGCCCCTGCACGACCCCCTACACTGCCCGAACACCACTGCACTGCCCTAAACCCTGAAACACCAGACCCTGCACTACCTCCTACACTGCCCGAACACCACTGCACTGCCCTAAACCCTGAAACACCATGTGAGAAGTTGGCCTGGCATATGCTGTCCACTAATTATAGTGGGCACCTTGCACCAGTCCAAATCGACTCTTATGGTAGGTAGGTTAAAGACAACCTTATTGAAAGCTATCCTAGTGGTAGCTGTGGAGAGCAGCCTTCAGGCTAAGTCTTGAAGGAATGTAAAGCAGCTTGTTTTACCAGTCTATAATCTCTTGAGTGACCAAATGAAAGAGCACCACACCAGGTATATATTCAAAATATATGTATTTATTACTAAACACACCCCTCTAGTCTCTTTATGAGGCTAGAGTTCGAAGTACATAGGTTATAAGATCTTAAATCACAGTAATAGCACAAATACACGTTTGAGCCCTAGGGGCGTACCAAACCATATACCAATAAAGTGGTATGCGAACCACGACTGAACTAGACACTAGGCCTAGAGCCTCTAGAAGTGCTGGGACCACAAGGAACCACCCAAGGTAGTGACACAGGGGACCCACGGGAGACGCGTGCAGTGTAAATACACAACCGCGATACGCCGTTAACTTCTATGGAGAAAGTCGGGATCGGGAAAATAGAGGAAAGGGACACTTTAAAGAGGACTAGGACAAAACCCTTTGAGATCTAGGACTTTGAAGAGTCTCTACCCACGGGAGCACCGGAGTACTCGTGTTACCTCACCCAGGGAAGCCGGGTGCATAGGTGCCTTTCGGGGTCGGGTTTCGTCGTCGTTTCTTATGGCGATCTGCTGCAAAGTGCTGCTGGCGACCAGGAGAAAAGTGTCCGGGTGGATCCAAGAGTGGATCGGAGTTCTGAAGAACCTGAAAGCAGAGGGGACAGAGTCTGGGTCACTAGCCAGTGACCAGGAGGGCGATGGACAGATGCCCACCGATGTCGAGTGCTTCAAGTTCGTTGACGGTCGTCTTGACTCTTCAGCCACGAGGTCCGGGAGGCGTTGTCGGCGACCAGGAGCAGGATTCGGGCTGTTGCTCGATGTCTGTCGAGTGCAGAGGTGTCGGCGACCAGATTGGACCCAACAAGCCTTGGCAACGGCAAGTCTCGAGTAAGATGTAGATCGTCGATGATGCAGACCAGCAAGGTCTGGGGAACTCACCCAGCGAGGGTAAGTGAGGGCAGGCCTGGAGCAACCAGACTGCCAAGTAAAGAAAAGATTGGCCTTCGTTAAGGGCTACTAGCCAACGGGCTAGCGACCGCGAAGGAGCCTCGTGACGCCGCACGTGGAGCTGGCTTACAGGACACTCGTGGAGTGGGGGCCAGTGATCTTCGGTGCAGGTGGTGCTGGAGGCTAGGGCTACTCGGAGCCCAAAGCACGACTTCTTGGGAGACCCAGAAGATGGTGCACTTGCAAGTGTGCTCGGTGTCCAGGGGTCACGGTCTCACGTTATCCACGATAGCCACGGGCCTCAGCTTTGCTGGGGACTCAGGGTAGCCTCGGGGAAGTCTGAGAATCCACCTCTGGTGATGCGATGACTTCGGCGTCCGACGGGAGCTTCAGTAATGCGAACCGGACAGATGCTTCTTTGGTGCCTGCCAAGCAGGGGAGTCACTCCTTGACCCCAAGGGAGATTCTTCAGTCCTCTAATCTTGAGTAGAGCGTCGAAGGTCCAGGATTCTGTTTCAGAGTTTCGTCCAGGTATAATCTAAAGTCCTAAGGACTGGGTTCCTACCTTTATTCCAAAAATAGGGGATGGACTACTCTGTGGCCCCACCTATGGGTGGGTCAGGGCAGAGGGGTGGCTACACCCCTTTCCCTTTGTCCAGTTCGCGCCAAAGCAGGGGCTGCAAGCCCCTGATCCGGTTTGAACTGGGGTATGCACAGGGACACCAAATGTGCCCCCAGTGCAGGACTTCAAAGCACCCGAAAGTGCTCCCGCCCAGCCCCAATACACATTGTCCTGTCTGGGGAGGTGGTCACACCTCCCTGGGACAGGAAACCTATTGTCCAGGCCTCCCCTGCCGGAGTTTCGTCCAGCAGCAGGAGGCCAGACTCGTGTCTGTGGCAGCAGCATCCATTTTGTGATGCCAGGGCTCTGGAAAGAAGTTACCGGACTCGTCAGAGTTAACATGCCTTTCCTCTAGAAGGGTGGAATGCTACCCCCGCCGCCAGGATTGGCGGGGGGTAGTATTCCAAGATGTTTGACACCAAACACGACATGTTTTGGTGCAGCCATTCCATAGTTAGCATTTTACCGCGAGGATATAATGCGTTTAAGAGTATATGGTCAGGCTGCACTACAAACAGCATCAGAGATGGTCTCCGAACGCTGCAGAGGGGCCCTGCTCATGCAGGGGCACCCTCTCACATAAGAACCATGCACTCTGCCTTTAGGATTGATAAGGCCTGCCTTAGGAGTGACTTATAGGTTTATATGTGTGTATGCTTTTAGTGATATAGGTAACCTATACCACAGCAAGGGGTGCATGCACCACCTTACCCAGGCTGCAGTAGCAGACCTGTGGTGTCAGTTTGGATGGCCTACCAGGGGTGGCATAATACATGCTGCAGCCCCTGGCAGGCCTCTGAGGTACCTATGCCCTTGGTACATAGTATACCATATACTAGGGACTTACAAGGGCACTCCAGATCCCAATCAGTGATGTGCCTAAGGCACATGGAGACCCTTTTAAAGAGGAAACAGCTAGGCTGGGGTTCTGAATAGCAGGGCCCCAGCCAGACTAATGTCGAAAACCAGTGAAGTATCAGCAAAAAGTGGGGGTACCCCTGTGAAGCAGATCCTACTCTCCTACACAACCCCTCCCAAACGTAGGGACATTAAACTAACCTTGCCCAGTTAAGTCTTCATGTTCTAAGTGGAAATACCTAGAGAGTCCATCTGCATTCGCATGGTTACTCCCAGGCCTATGTTCCACTGTAAAGTCCATCCCCTGTAGGGAAATGGACCACCTAAGCAGTTTGGGGTTTTCACCCTTCATTTGTTTTAGCCATAAGAGGGGCTTATGGTCTGTCTGAACCAGGAAGTGTGTACCAAACAAGTATGGCCTCAACTTCTTCAGAGCCCAGACCACAGCAAAGGCCTCCTCTCTATGGCTGACCAACGTTTCTCTCTAGGGGTCAGCCTTCTGCTAATAAAAGCTACTGGCTGATCCTGACCTTCTTCATTCAATTGTGACAGTACAGCCCCTACCCCCAATTCAGATGCATCTGTTTGGACAATGAACTTCTTGGAGTAATCAGGACTCTGCAGAATTGGAGCAGTGCACATGGCCTGCTTGAGGTCATCAAATGCCTTTTGACAGCTAACTGTCCACTGAACCTTTTTGGGCATTTTCTTAGAAGTTAAGTCATTCAAGGGTGTCACTATTGATCCATACCCCTTGACAAATCTCCTATAGTACCCAGTCAGGCCTAAGAAGGCTCTCACCTGAGTCTGGGTAGTTGGAGCAGTCCAGTCCATGATGGTCTGGATCTTGCTCTGCAAAGGTTGAACCTGGCCTCCACCCACAAGGTGGCCCAGGTACACAACCTGACTCTGCCCTATCTGGCACTTAGTGGCCTTGATAGTCAGGCCTGCCTTTGCAGGGCCTGTAAAACATTCCTGAGGTGGACCAGGTGATCCTCCCAGGTGGAGCTAAAGACAGCAATATCATCTAGATAAGCTGCACTATAGGCCTCCAGTCCTGTGAGAACTGTGTTCACCAACCTCTGGAAAGTGGCAGGTGCATTTTTCAGACCAAAGGGCATCACCACAAATTGATAATGCCCACTAGGGGTTGAAAATGCTGTTTTGGGCTTTGCAGCATCAGCTAGTCTGATCTGCCAGTAGCCAGCTGTTAGGTCAAATGTGCTGAGATATTTGGCAGAGGCCAAAGTATCTATGAGCTCATCTGCCCTGGGTATTGGATGGGCATCAGTCCTAGTGACTGCATTGAGGCCCCTGTAGTCTACACAAAACCTCATCTCTCTTTTCCCACCACTGGTGTGAGGTTTAGGTACTAGGACTACTGGACTAGCCCAAGGGCTATCTGAGGGCTCAATCACTCCCAATTCCAACATCTTCTGGACTTCAGTCCTGATACAGTCCCTGACATGGTCAGGTTGCCTATAAATCTTGTTTTTAATAGGCAGACTGTCCCCAGTGTCCACTTCATGAGTGCACCAGGTGGTCTGACTGGGTGTCAGGGAAAACATATGTCTAAACTGATTGAGGACTTGCCTGCAATCAGTTTGTTGCTGGGTAGTGAGGCTGCCTGCCAAGGCTACACCATCAACTGACCCATCGTCAGGGTTCTGTGAGAGCAGGTCAGGGAGTGGGTCACTCTCTTCCTCCTGCCCTTCATCAGTAGCCATGAGCAAGCCCATGTCTGCCCTGTCCACATATGGCTTAAGTCTGTTGACATGGAGAACCCTGTGGGGACTCCTGGGTGTTCCCAGGTCTACTAAGTAAGTGACCTCACCCTTCTGCTCAACAATAGTGTGGGGTCCACTCCATTTGTCTTGGAGAGCTGCTGGGGCCACTGGCTCCAACACCCACACCTTCTGTCCTGGCTGGTAAACAGTCAGGACAGCTCTTTGGTCATGCCAGGCCTTTTGAAGTTCCTGGCTAGCCTCAAGGTTTTTGGTTGCCTTTTTCATGTACTCAGCCATCCTGGAGCGGAGACCAAGTACATAGTCCACTATATCTTGCTTTGGGGGCTTGAGAGGTAACTCCCATCCTTCCTTCACCAAGCACAGTGGACCCCTCACAGGGTGGCCAAACAGAAGTTCAAAAGGGCTGTAACCAACCCCCTTCTGAGGCACCTCCCTATATGCGAATAAAAGGCAGGGCAAGAGTATGTCCCATCTACGCCTAAGCTTTTCTGGGAGCCCTTTAATCATGCCCTTCAAGGTTTTGTTGAATCTCTCAACTAAACCATTGCATTGTGGGTGATAGGGTGTGGTGAACTTATAAGTAACTCCACACTCCTTCCACATTGCTTTTAAGTACCCAGACATGAAGTTTGCACCCCTGTCTGATACCACCTCCTTAGGAAAGCCCACTCTTGAGAAAATTCCCAGGAGGGCCCTTGCCACCACAGGTGCTGTAGTGGTCCTAAGGGGTATAGCCTCTGGATACCTGGTGGCATGATCCACTACCACCAGTATAAATCTGTGCCCAGATGCTGTTTGGGGATCCATGGGACCAACAATGTCAATCCCTACCCTCTCAAAGGGCACCCCCACCACAGGTAGTGGTATCAGGGGGCCTTTGTAGTGCCACCTGCTTTGCCACTGGCTTGGCAGGTTACACAGGAGCGACAAAACTCCTTACTGTCTTCAGACATGTGGGGCCAGTGAAAGTGAGGGACAATTCTGTCCCAAGTCTTGTTCTGGCCCAGGTGTCCTGCTAAGGGAATATCATGGGCTAGGGTCAATAGGAAGCCCCTGAACTTCAAAGGTATTACCAACCTCCTGGTAGCACCAGGCTTGGGGTCTCTACTCTCTGAGTACAGGAGTCCATCATCCCAATACACTGTATGGGGACCACTAGCTTTCCCAGCAGCCTCAGCAGCAGCTTGCTGTCTGAGGGGTTCAAGGGAGGGGCAGCTCTGCTGCTCCTGGCTCAGATCTGCCCTAGAAGGTCCCCCTGTCCCCAAGAACTCAACCTGGTCAGGCTCAAGTTCCTCTGGGACAGTTCCTTCTTCAGGGCTGAGATCATCCCCTCAAGGGACTGATCTTCCTCCTGAGCCAAGGGGGAAGGCACTGCCTTAACCCTACTACTCCTCCTCTTGGAAGGCACTTGGTCCATTCTTCCAGAATCCAAGGCCTGTTCAGTTTTAGACAGTTTAGCTTGTGACCTGGTCACAGCAAACACATCTGCAGGGATCCCCAGCATTTCTGCATGGGTCCTGAGCTCCACTTCTGCCCAAGCAGAAGTCTCTAAGTCATTGCCAAGCAAGCATTCGACTGGTAGGTTTGCACTTACCACAACCTTCTTAAGGCCAGTTACCCCTCCCCAGGAGAAGTTAACAACTGCCAGAGTATGGTCTGTTCTGACATTGCTAGCATTGGTCACTTGGTACATTTCACCAAGTATAACTTGCCCAGGTAGCACAAGGTCTTGTGTCACCATTGTGACACTTGCCCCTGTGTCCCTAAATGCCAAAGCCTCTCGTCCATTGATTAAAGGCTGTTGTCTGTACTTGCCCAGATTACTGGGACTCACAGTGGAGGTCACATCCATGCCTCCATCACAGACTAACACAGCCTGAGTCAGTTCCCTGACTAAGTCAGAGCCCAACTCAGTTCCCAGGGTGAACCCTACTAAACCCTTTGCTGGAGCACTTCCACCAACTGTACTAGGGGGAACAGGTGCCTTAGGGGCATTGGTGGATGCTGGACTGGAGTCTTTGGACTTGGTGCAATCACTGGTCCAGTGGGTCTTTTGCTTACAGACCTTGCACCATGGTTTTCTTTGGCCTTTACCCTTGGTAGACTGGGAATCCCCACCAGAAGAAGATTTTTGGGGGCCTGATGAAGACTTTTGATCTTTACCCTTCTCCCCACCCTTGTCAGAGTTCTTAGCATCTTGCTTCTTGGTTTCCCCACCTTGGTTCTGTACCTTCTGCTTCACCCTGGTTCTGACCCATTTGTCTGCCTTCTTTCCCAATTCTTGGGGAGAGGTCAGATCAGAGTCAACCAGGTACTGATGCAACAGCTGGTTTTGACAGTTATTAAGAATCTGCTCCCTCATTATCAGATTATACAATCCTGAGAAGTCACACACCTTACTGCCCATCAACCAGCCTTCCAGAGCCTTGGCAGAACAATCCACATAGTCTACCCAGTCTTGAGTCTGTGCTTTTTGGGTGTCTCTGAACTTCAACCTGTACTGTTCAGTGGTTAGGCCAAACCCATCAATAAGAGCACTCTTCAAGACCTTGTAATTGTCAGCATCCTCCTCTCTAACAGTGAGGAGCTTGTCTCTACCTTTGTCAGCAAAGGAGAGCCACAAGATTGCTGCCCACTGCTCCTGAGGGACCTTCTGTACTTTACAGGCCCTCTCTAAAGCAGTTATCCATTTGTGGATATCATCCCCACTCTGGTAGGGAGGGACAATCTTGCTCAGGTTCCTATGGTCATAGGACCTTTCCCTATCTCTAGGGACATGGTTGCCACCATGGGACTCTAGTCCCAACTTTCTTCTCTCCTTAAGGAGATCTAGGGATTCTCTATCTAAAGCCAATTGCTTCTTCCTGATCTCCAGTTGAGTTTCCTCATACTGGACCAGTCTCTTTCTTCTCTCATGAGAGGATTCCCTCCTGTGAGAAGAAACAGAGCTCCCTATTGAGGTGCCAGAGTGGTTAGACTCCTGAGAAGGAGACCTAGACTTTCTGAGCACACTCATAATCCTTCCTGGGGGGACAAAGGTGTGGTTCTCCAGATCCTCATCTTCATCTTCCCCAGAAGGGATTGGGTTTTCCAGGTCAGGGTCATTGTCACCCTCCTGGTCAGTTTCAGAGGGGGGCTGGGGGTAGTAGTACCCCTGGCCCCTTCCTCATCTGCTGGCCCACCCTCTGCTCCTACCCCTTCAGTCTCTGAGGACTTACTAAGATCATAAGCCACCAACATCTCCTGGAGGTGTTGGGTGGTGGGACTTTGGCCTGTCCTTAATTTCCTCACGTTACACAAAGCTCTCAGTTCCAAGAATGGGAGTGTGTCATACTTGGAGGGGGAAGCTCAATGGCTTCCTGCAGGGCATCTTTAGATCCTGCTTTTAAAGACATTACTAGTGTGGTGTGGTGTATGCACTACCTACTCTAGTGTGGCCTACTAAACTCTCTTGAGTTGTAGAAAGGGTTGTGCTATCCCTTAACACACAACTCTAAGTTCAGTAGAACTTACTGATATTCTAAGCTTAAATTATATGTACCTTAGGTACCTTTAGTGGTTTTCAGTTGATCAATTCAATTGAGATTATCTGGTAAAACAATAGCAAGCTGGAATCCCACACGCTGCACACCAATGTGAGAAGTTGGCCTGGCATATGCTGTCCACTAATTATAGTGGGCACCTTGCACCAGTCCAAATCGACTCTTATGGTAGGTAGGTTAAAGACAACCTTATTGAAAGCTATCCTAGTGGTAGCTGTGGAGAGCAGCCTTCAGGCTAAGTCTTGAAGGAATGTAAAGCAGCTTGTTTTACCAGTCTATAATCTCTTGAGTGACCAAATGAAAGAGCACCACACCAGGTATATATTCAAAATATATGTATTTATTACTAAACACACCCCTCTAGTCTCTTTATGAGGCTAGAGTTCGAAGTACATAGGTTATAAGATCTTAAATCACAGTAATAGCACAAATACACGTTTGGGCCCTAGGGGCGTACCAAACCATATACCAATAAAGTGGTATGCGAACCACGACTGAACTAGACACTAGGCCTAGAGCCTCTAGAAGTGCTTGGACCACAAGGAACCACCCAAGGTAGTGACACAGGGGACCCACGGGAGACGCGTGCAGTGTAAATACACAACCGCGATACGCCGTTAACTTCTATGGAGAAAGTCGGGATCGGGAAAATAGAGGAAAGGGACACTTTAAAGAGGACTAGGACAAAACCCTTTGAGATCTAGGACTTTGAAGAGTCTCTACCCACGGGAGCACCGGAGTACTCGTGTTACCTCACCCAGGGAAGCCGGGTGCATAGGTGCCTTTCGGGGTCGGGTTTCGTCGTCGTTTCTTATGGCGATCTGCTGCAAAGTGCTGCTGGCGACCAGGAGAAAAGTGTCCGGGTGGATCCAAGAGTGGATCGGAGTTCTGAAGAACCTGAAAGCAGAGGGGACAGAGTCTGGGTCACTAGCCAGTGACCAGGAGGGCGATGGACAGATGCCCACCGATGTCGAGTGCTTCAGGTTCGTTGACGGTCGTCTTGACTCTTCAGCCACGAGGTCCGGGAGGCGTTGTCGGCGACCAGGAGCAGGATTCGGGCTGTTGCTCGATGTCTGTCGAGTGCAGAGGTGTCGGCGACCAGATTGGACCCAACAAGCCTTGGCAACGGCAAGTCTCGAGTAAGATGTAGATCGTCGATGATGCAGACCAGCAAGGTCTGGGGAACTCACCCAGCGAGGGTAAGTGAGGGCAGGCCTGGAGCAACCAGACTGCCAAGTAAAGAAAAGATTGGCCTTCGTTAAGGGCTACTAGCCAACGGGCTAGCGACCGCGAAGGAGCCTCGTGACGCCGCACGTGGAGCTGGCTTACAGGACACTCGTGGAGTGGGGGCCAGTGATCTTCGGTGCAGGTGGTGCTGGAGGCTAGGGCTACTCGGAGCCCAAAGCACGACTTCTTGGGAGACCCAGAAGATGGTGCACTTGCAAGTGTGCTCGGTGTCCAGGGGTCACGGTCTCAAGTCACCCACGATAGCCACGGGCCTCAGCTTTGCTGGGGACTCAGGGTAGCCTCGGGGAAGTCTGAGAATCCACCTCTGGTGATGCGATGACTTCGGCGTCCAACGGGAGCTTCAGTGATGCGAACCGGACAGATGCTTCTTTGGTGCCTGCCAAGCAGGGGAGTCACTCCTTGACCCCAAGGGAGATTCTTCAGTCCTCTAATCTTGAGTAGAGCGTCGAAGGTCCAGGATTCTGTTTCAGAGTTTCGTCCAGGTATAATCTAAAGTCCTAAGGACTGGGTTCCTACCTTTATTCCAAAAATAGGGGATGGACTACTCTGTGGCCCCACCTATGGGTGGGTCAGGGCAGAGGGGTGGCTACACCCTTTCCCTTTGTCCAGTTCGCGCCAAAGCAGGGGCTGCAAGCCCCTGATCCGGTTTGAACTGGGGTATGCACAGGGACACCAAATGTGCCCCCAGTGCAGGACTTCAAAGCACCCGAAAGTGCTCCCGCCCAGCCCCAATACACATTGTCCTGTCTGGGGAGGTGGTCACACCTCCCTGGGACAGGAAACCTATTGTCCAGGCCTCCCCTGCCGGAGTTTCGTCCAGCAGCAGGAGGCCAGACTCGTGTCTGTGGCAGCAGCATCCATTTTGTGATGCCAGGGCTCTGGAAAGAAGTTACCGGACTCGTCAGAGTTAACATGCCTTTCCCTCTAGAAGGGTGGAATGCTACCCCCGCCGCCAGGATTGGCGGGGGGTAGTATTCCAAGATGTTTGACACCAAACACGACATGTTTTGGTGCAGCCATTCCATAGTTAGCATTTTACCGCGAGGATATAATGCGTTTAAGAGTATATGGTCAGGCTGCACTACAAACAGCATCAGAGATGGTCTCCGAACGCTGCAGAGGGGCCCTGCTCATGCAGGGGCACCCTCTCACATAAGAACCATGCACTCTGCCTTTAGGATTGATAAGGCCTGCCTTAGGAGTGACTTATAGGTTTATATGTGTGTATGCTTTTAGTGATATAGGTAACCTATACCACAGCAAGGGGTGCATGCACCACCTTACCCAGGCTGCAGTAGCAGACCTGTGGTGTCAGTTTGGATGGCCTACCAGGGGTGGCATAATACATGCTGCAGCCCCTGGCAGGCCTCTGAGGTACCTATGCCCTTGGTACATAGTATACCATATACTAGGGACTTACAAGGGCACTCCAGATCCCAATCAGTGATGTGCCTAAGGCACATGGAGACCCTTTTAAAGAGGAAACAGCTAGGCTGGGGTTCTGAATAGCAGGGCCCCAGCCAGACTAATGTCGAAAACCAGTGAAGTATCAGCAAAAAGTGGGGGTACCCCTGTGAAGCAGATCCTACTCTCCTACACACCAGCCCCAGCATGACCCCCTACACTGCCCGAACACCACTGCACTGCCCTAAACCCTGAAACACCACCCCCAGCACGACCCCTTACACTGCCCGAGCACCACTGCACTGCCCTATACCCTGAAACACCAGCCCCAGCACGACCCCCTACACTGCCCGAACACCACTGCACTACCCTGAAACACCAGCCCCAGCACAACTGCCTACACTGCCCGAACACCACTGCACTGCCCTAAACCCTGAAACACCAGCCCCAGCACGACCACCTACACTGCCCGAACACCACTGTACTGCCCTAAACTATGAAACACCAGCCCCAGCACGAACCCCTACACTGCCCGAACACCACTGCACTGCCCTAAACCCTAAAACACCAGCCCCAGCACGACCCCCTACACTGCCCGAACACCACTGCACTGCCCTAAACCCTGAAACACCACCCCAGCACGACCCCCTACACTGCCCGAACACCACTGCCCTCCCTAAACCCTGAAACACCACCCCCAGCATGACACCCTACATTGCCCGAATACCACTGCACTGCCCTAAACCCTGAAACACCAGCCCCAGCACGACCCCTACACTGCCCAAACACTACTGCACTGCCCTAAACCCTGAAACACCAGCCCCAGCAAGACCCCTTACACTGCCCGAACACCACTGCACTAAACCCTGAAACACCATCCCCAGCAAGACCACCTACACTGGCCGAACACCACTGCACTGCCCTAAACCCTGAAACACCACCCCCTGCACGACCCCCTACACTGCCCGAACACCACTGCACTGCCCTAAACCCTGAAACACCACCCCCTGCACGACCCCCTACACTGCCGGGACACCACTGCACTGCCCTAAACCCTGAAACACCACCCCCAGCACGACCCCCTACACTGCCCGAACACCACTGCACTGCCCTAAACCCTGAAACACTACCCCCAGCAAGACCACCTACACTGGCCGAACACCACTGCACTGCCCTAAACCCTGAAACACCACCCCCTGCACGACCCCCTACACTGCCGGGACACCACTGCACTGCCCTAAACCCTGAAACACCACCCCCAGCACGACCCCCTACACTGCCCGAACACCACTGCACTGCCCTAAACCCTGAAACACCACCCGCCTGCACGACCCCCTACACTGCCGGGACACCACTGCACTGCCCTAAACCCTGAAACACCACCCCCAGCACGACCCCTACACTGCCCGAACACCACTGCACTGCCCTAAACCCTGAAACACCACCCCTAGCACGACCCCCTACACTGCCCGAACACCACTGCACTGCCCTAAACCCTGAAACACTACCCCCAGCAAGACCCCCTACACTGCCTGAACACCACTGCACTGCCCTAAACCCTGAAACATCACCCCCAGCAAGACCCCTAAACTGGCTGAACACCACTGCCCTAAAACATGAAACACCACCCCCATCAAGACGCCCTACACTGCCCGAACACCACTGCACTGCCCTAAACCCTGAAACACCACCTCCAGCACAACCCCCTACACTGCCTGAACACCATTGCTCTGCCCTAAACCCTGAAACACTAGCCCCAGCACGACCCCCTACACTGCCCCAACACCACTGCACTGCCCTAAACCCTGAAACACCACCCCCAGCATGACCCCCTACACTGCCCGAACACCACTGCAGTGCCCTAAATCCTGAAACACCAGCCCCAGCAAGACCCCCTACACTGCCCGAACACCACTGCACTGCCTTAGACTCTGAAACACCAGCCCCAGCAAGACCCCCTACACTGCCCGAACACCACTGCACTGCCCTAAACCCTGAAACACCAGCCCCAGCATGACCCCCTACACTGCCCGAACACCACTGCACTGCCCTAAACCCTGAAGCACCAGCCCCAGCACGACCACCTACACTGCCCAAACACCACTGCACTGTCCTAAACCCTGAAACACCAGCCCCAGCACGACCCCCTACACTGCCCGAACACCACTGCACTGCCCTAAACCCTGAAAGACCAGCCCCAGCACGACCCCCTACACTGCCCGAACACCACTGCACTGCCCTAAACCCTGAAACACCAGCCCCAGCACGACCCCCTACACTGCCCGAACACCACTGCACTGCCCTAAACCCTGAAACACCACCCCCTGCATGACCCCCTACACTGCCTGAACACCACTGCCCTAAACCCTGAAACACCACCCCCTGCACCACCCCCTACACTGCCCGAACACCACTGCACTGCCCTAAACCCTGAAACACCACCCCGCACGACCCCCTACACTGCCCGAACACCACTGCACTATCCTAAACCCTAAAACACTACCCCCAGCATGACCCCCTACACTACACAAGCACCACTGCACTATCCTAAAGCCTAAAACACTACCCCCAGCATGACCCGCTACACTACACAAACATCACTGCACTACCCTAAACCCTAAAACACTACCCCCAGCACGACCCCCTACACTACCCAAACACCACTGCACTAACCTAAATCCTAAAACACTACCCCCAGCACGACCCCTTACACTACCCAAACACCACTGCACTACCCTAAAACATGACCCCCTACACTACACAAACACCACTGCACTACCCTAAAACACTATCTCCAGCACGACCCCCTACACTACACAAGCACCACTGCACTACCCTAAACCCTAAAACACTACCCCCAGCATGACCCCCTACACTACACAAACACGACTGCACTACCCTAAACCCTAAAACACTACCCCAGCACGACCCCCTACACTACCCAAACACCATTGCACTACCCTAAAACACTGACCCCTACACTACACAAACACCACTGCACTACCCTAAACCCTAAAACACTACCCCCAGCACGACCCCCTACACTGCACACAAGCACCACTGCACTACCCTAAACCATAAAACACTACCCCCAGCACGACCCCCTACACTGCCTGAATACCACTGCACTGCCCAAAACCCTGATACACCAGCCCCTGCACGACCCCCCTACACTGCCCGAACACCACTGCACTGCCCTAAACCCTGAAACACCACCCCCAGCACGACCCCCTACACTGCCCGAAGACTACTGCACTGCCCTAAACCCTGAAACACCAGCCCCAGCATGACCCCCTACACTGCCCGAACACCACTGCACTTCCCTAAACCCTGAAACACCAGCCCCAGCATGACCCCCTACACTGCCCGAACACCACTGCACTGCCCTAAACCCTGAAACACCAGCCCCAGCATGACCCCTACACTGCCCGAATACCACTGCACTGCCCTAAACCCTGAAACACAAGACCCTGCACTACAGCATGACCCCCTACACTGCCCGAACACCACTGCACTACCCTAAACCCTGAAACACCACCCCCAGCACGACCCCTTATTCTGCCCGAGCACCACTGCACTGCCCTATACCCTGAAACACCAGCCCCAGCACGACCCCCTACACTGCCCGAACACCACTGCACTACACTGAAACACCAGCCCCAGCACAACCGCCTACACTGCCCGAACACCACTGCACTGCCCTAAACCCTGAAACACCAGCCCCAGCACGACCCCCTACACTGCCCGAACACCACTGCACTGCCCTAAACTATGAAACACCAGCCCCAGCACAAACCCCTACACTGCCCGAACACCACTGCACTGCCCTAAACCCTAAAACACCAGCCCCAGCACGACCCCCTACACTGCCCGAACACCACTGCACTGCCCTAAACCCTGAAACACCACCCCGTGCACGACCCCCTACACTGCCCGAACAGCACTGCCCTCCCTAAACCCTGTAACACCACCCCCAGCATGACACCCTACATTGCCCGAATACCACTGCACTGCCCTAAACCCTGAAACACCAGCCCTAGCATGACCCCCTACACTGCCCGAATACCACTGCACTGCCCTAAACCCTGAAAGACCACCCCAGCAAGAACCCCTACACTGCCCGAACACCACTGCACTGCCCTAAACCCTGAAACACCAGCCCCTGCACGACCCCCTACACTGCCCGAACACCACTGCACTGCCCTAAACCCTGAAACACCAGACCCTGCACTACCTCCTACACTGCCCGAACACCACTGCACTGCCCTAAACCCTGAAACACCAGCCCCAGCATGACCCCCTACACTGCCCGAACACCACTGCACTACCCTAAACCCTGAAACACCACCCCCAGCACGACCCCTTACACTGCCCGAGCACCACTGCACTGCCCTATACCCTGAAACACCAGCCCCAGCACGAACCCCTACACTGCCCGAACACCACTGCACTAACCCTGAAACACCAGCCCCAGCATGACCCCCTACACCGCCCGAACACCACTGCACTGCCCTAAACTATGAAACACCAGCCCCAGCACGACCCCCTACACTGCCCGAACACCACTGCACTGCCCTAAACCCTAAAACACCAGCCCCAGCACGACCCCCTACACTGCCCGAACACCACTGCACTGCCCTAAACCCTGAAACACCACCCCGTGCACGACCCCCTACACTGCCCGAACACCACTGCCCTCCCTAAACCCTGAAACACCACCCCCAGCATGACACCCTACATTGCCCGAATACCACTGCACTGCCCTAAACCCTGAAACACCACCCCCTGCACGACCCCCTACACTGCCCAAACACTACTGCACTGCCCTAAACCCTGAAACACCATCCCCCGCACGACCCCCTACACTGCCTGAACACCACTGCACTGCCTTAAACCCTGAAACACCACCCCCAGCACGACCCCCTACACTGCCCGAACACCACTGCACTGCCCTAAACCCTGAAACACCACCCCCTGCACGACCCCCTACACTGCCCGAACACTACTGCACTGCCCTAAACCCAGAAACACCACCCCCAGCACGACCCCCAACACTGCACGAACACCACTGCACTGCCCTAAACCCTGAAACACTACCCCCAGCAAGACCCCCTACACTGCCCAAACACCACTGCACTGCCATAAACCCTGAAACATCACCCCCAGCAAGACCCCCTACACTGCCCGAACACCACTGCCCTAAACCCTGAAACACCACCCCCAGCAAGACCCCGTCACACTGTCCGAACACCACTGTACTGCCCTAAACCCTGAAACACCAGCCACAGCAAGACCCCCTACACTGCCCGAACACCACTGCACTGCCCTAAAACCCTGAAACACCAGCCCCAGCAAGACCCCCTACACTGCCCAAACACCACTGCACTGCCCTAAACCCTGAAACACCACCCCTGCACGACCCCCTACACTGCCCGAACACCACTGCACTGCCCTAAACCCTGAAACACCACCCCCAGCAAGACACCCTACACTGCCCGAACACCACTGCACTGCCCTAAACCCTGAAACACCACCCCCAGCACGACCCCCTACACTGCCCGAACACCACTGCACTGCCCTAAACCCTGAAACACCACCCCCAGCACGACCCCCTACACTGCACCGAACACCACTGCACTGCCCTAAACCCTGAAACACTACCCCCAGCAAGACCCCTACACTGCCCGAACACAACTGCACTGCCCTAAACCCTGAAACATCACCCCCAGTAAGACCCCCTACACTGCCCGAACACCACTGCCCTAAACCCTGAAACACCACCCCCAGCAAGACCCCGTACACTGTCCGAACACCACTGTACTGCCCTCAAGCCTGAAACACCAGCCCCAGCAAGACCCCCTACACTGCCCGAACACCACTGCATTGCCCTAAAACCCTGAAACACCAGCCCCAGCAAGACCCCCTACACTGCCCGAACACCACAGCACTAAACCCTGAAACACCACCCCCAGCAAGACCACCTACACTGGCCGAACACCACTGCACTGCCCTAAACCCTGAAACACCACCCCCTGCACGACCCCCTACACTGCCCAAACACCACTGCACTGCCCTAAACCCTGAAACACCACCCCCTGCACGACCCCTACACTGCCCGAACACCACTGCACTGCCCTAAACCCTGAAACACCACCCCCAGCAAGACACCCTACACTGCTTGAACACCACTGCACTGCCCTAAACCCTGAAACACCACCCCCAGCACGACCCCCTACACTGCCCGAATACCACTGCACTGCCCTAAACCCTGAAACACCACCCCCAGCACGAACCCCTACACTGCCCGAACACCACTGCACTAAACCCTGAAACACCACCCCCAGCAAGACCCCTACACTGCCCGAACACCACTGCACTGCCCTAAACCCTGAAACACCAGCCCCTGCACGACCCCCTACACTGCCCGAACACCACTGCACTGCCCTAAACCCTGAAACACCAGACCCTGCACTACCTCCTACACTGCCCAAACACCACTGCACTGCCCTAAACCCTGAAACACCAGCCCCAGCATGACCCCCTACACTGCCCAAACACTACTGCACTGCCCTAAACCCTGAGACACCATCCCCAGCACGACCCCCTATACTGCCCGAACACCACTGCCCTAAACCCTAAAACACCACCCACAGCAAGACCCCCTACACTGCCCGAACACCACTGCCCTAAACCCTAAAACACCAGCCCCAGCACGACCCCCTACACTGCCCGAACACCACTGCATTGCCCTAAACCCTGAAACACCAACCCCTGCACGACGCCCTACACTGCCCGAACACCACTGCACTGCCCTAAACCCTGAAACACCACTCCCAGCACGACCCCCTACACTGCCCGAACACCACTGTACTGCCCTAAACCCTGAAACACCACCCCCTGCACGACCCCCTACACTGCCCGAACACTACTGCACTGCCCTAAACCCTGAAACACCACCCCCAGCACGACCCCCTACACTGCACGAACACCACTGCACTGCCCTAAACCCTGAAACACTACCCCCAGCAAGACCCCCTACACTTCCCGAACACCACTGCACTGCCCTAAACCCTGAAACATCACCCCCAGTAAGACCCCCTACACTGCCCGCACACCACTGCACTGCCCTAAACCCTGAAACATCACCCCCAGTAAGACCCCCTACACTGCCCGAACACCACTACCCTAAACCCTGAAACACC
The DNA here is from genome assembly GCA_963921515.1 of Calotriton arnoldi. NCBI lineage: Eukaryota > Metazoa > Chordata > Amphibia > Caudata > Salamandridae > Calotriton > Calotriton arnoldi. The sequence continues at coordinate 252,297 of CAWUFW010015021.1, forward strand.
ACCCCCAGCAAGACCCCGTACACTGTCCGAACACCACTGTACTGCCCTAAACCCTGAAACACCAGCCCCAGCAAGACCCCCTACACTGCCCGAACACCACTGCATTGCCCTAAAACCCTGAAACACCACCCCCTGCACGACCCCTACACTGCCCGAACACCACTGCACTGCCCTAAACCCTGAAACACCACCCCCCAGCAAGACACCCTACACTGCCCGAACACCACTGCACTGCCCTAAACCCTGAAACACCACCCCCAGCACGACCCCCTACACTGCCCGAATACCACTGCACTGCCCTAAACCCTGAAACACCACCCCCAGCAAGAACCCCTACACTGCCCGAACACCACTGCACTAAACCCTGAAACACCACCCCCAGCAAGACCCCTACACTGCCCGAACACCACTGCACTGCCCTAAACCCTGAAACACCAGCCCCTTCACGACACCCTACACTGCCCGAACACCACTGCACTGCCCTAAACCCTGAAACACCAGACCCTGCACTACCTCCTACACTGCCTGAACACCACTGCACTGCCCTAAACCCTGAAACACCAGCCCCAGCATGACCCCCTACACTGCCCGAACACCACTGCACTACCCTAAACCCTGAAACACCACCCCAGCACGACCCCTTACACTGCCCGAGCACCACTGCACTGCCCTATACCCTGAAACACCAGCCCCAGCACGACCCCCTACACTGCCCGAACACCACTGCACTACCCTGAAACACCAGCCCCAGCACAACCGCCTACACTGCCCGAACACCACTGCACTGCCCTAAACCCTGAAACACCAGCCCCAGCACGACCCCCTACACTGCCCGAACACCACTGCACTGCCCTAAACTATGAAACACCAGCCCCAGCACGAACCCCTACACTGCCCGAACACCACTGCACTGCCCTAAACCCTAAAACACCAGCCCCAGCACGACCCCCTACACTGCCCGAACACCACTGCACTGCCCTAAACCCTGAAACACCACCCCGTGCACGACCCCCTACACTGCCCGAACACCACTGCCCTCCCTAAACCCTGAAACACCACCCCCAGCATGACCCCCTACACTGCCCGAATACCACTGCACTGCCCTAAACTCTGAAACACCACCCCTTGCACGACCCCCTACACTGCCCAAACACTACTGCACTGCCCTAAACCCTGAAACACCATCCCCAGCACGACCCCCTACACTGCACCGAACACCACTGCACTGCCCTAAACCCTGAAACACCACCCCCAGCACGACCCCCTACACTGCCCGAACACCACTGCACTGCCCTAAACCCTGAAACACCACCCCCTGCACGACCCCCTACACTGCCCGAACACTACTGCACTGCCCTAAACCCTGAAACACCACCCCCAGCACGACCCCCTACACTGCACGAACACCACTGCACTGCCCTAAACCCTGAAACACTACCCCCAGCAAGACCCCCTACACTGCCCGAACACCACTGCACTGCCATAAACCCTGAAACATCACCCCCAGCAAGACCCCCTACACTGCCCGAACACCACTGCCCTAAACCCTGAAACACCACCCCCAGCAAGACCCCGTACACTGTCCGAACACCACTGTACTGCCCTAAACCCTGAAACACCAGCCCCAGCAAGACCCCCTACACTGCCCGAACACCACTGCACTGCCCTAAAACCCTGAAACACCAGCCCCAGCAAGACCCCCTACACTGCCCGAACACCACAGCACTAAACCCTGAAACACCACCCCCAGTAAGACCATCTACACTGGCCGAACACCACTGCACTGCCCTAAACCCTGACACACTACCCCCAGCAAGACCCCCTACACTGCCTGAACACCACTGCACTGCCCTAAACCCTGAAACATCACCCCCAGCAAGACCCCCTACACTGCCCGAACACCACTGCACTGCCCTAAACCCTGAAACACCACCCCTAGCACGACCCCCTACACTGCCCGAACACCACTGCACTGCCCTAAACCCTGACACACTACCCCCAGCAAGACCCCTACACTGCCTGAACACCACTGCACTGCCCTAAACCCTGAAACATCACCCCCAGCAAGACCCCCTACACTGCCTGAACACCACTGCCCTAAACCCTGAAACACCACCCCCAGCAAGACCCCCGACACGGCCCGAACACCACTGCACTGCCCTAAACCCTGAAACATCACCCCCAGCAAGACCCCCTAAACTGCCCGAACACCACTGCCCTAAACCCTAAAACACCACCCACAGCAAGACCCCCTACACTGCCCGAACACCACTGCCCTAAACCCTAAAACACCAGCCCCAGCACGACCCCCTACACTGCCCGAACACCAGTGCATTGCCCTAAACCCTGAAACACCAACCCCTGCACGACCCCCTACACTGCCCGAACACCACTGCACTGCCCTAAACCCTGAAACACCACCACCAGCACGACCCCCTACACTGCCCGAACACCACTGCACTGCCCTAAACCCTGAAACACCACCCCCTGCACGACCCCCTACACTGCCCGAACACTACTGCACTGCCCTAAACCCTGAAACACCACCCCCAGCACGACCCCCTACACTGCACCGAACACCACTGCACTGCCCTAAACCCTGAAACACTACCCCCAGCAAGACCCCCTACACTGCCCGAACACCACTGCACTGCCCTAAACCCTGAAACATCACCCCCAGTAAGACCCCCTACACTGCCCGAACACCACTGCCCTAAACCCTGAAACACCACCCCCAGCAAGACGCCGTACACTGTCCGAACACCACTGTACTGCCCTAAACCCTGAAACACCAGCCCCAGCAAGACCCCCTACACTGCCCGAACACCACTGCATTGCCCTAAAACCCTGAAACACCAGCCCCAGCAAGACCCCTACACTGCCCGAACACCACAGCACTCAAACCCTGAAACACCACCCCAGCAAGACCACCTACACTGGCCGAACACCACTGCACTGCCCTAAACCCTGAAACACCACCCCTGCACGACCCCCTACACTGGCCGAACACCACTGCACTGCCCTAAACCCTGAAACACCACCCCCTGCACGACCCCCTACACTGCCCAAACACCACTGCACTGCCCTAAATCCTGAAACACCACCCCCTGCACGACCCCCTACACTGCCCGAACACCACTGCACTGCCCTAAACCCTGAAACACCACCCCCAGCAAGACACCCTACACTGCCCGAACACCACTGCACTGCCCTAAACCCTGAAACACCACCCCCAGCACGACCCCCTACACTGCCCGAACACCACTGCACTGCCCTAAACCCTGAAACACCACCCCCTGCACGACCCCCTACACTGCCCGAGACACCACTGCACTGCCCTAAACCCTGAAACACCACCCCCAGCACGACCCCCTACACTGCCTGAACACCACTGCCCTAAACCCTGAAACACCACCCCCAGCAAGACCCCCTACACTGCCCGAACACCACTGCACTGCCCTAAACCCTGAAACACCACCTCCAGCACAACCCCCTACACTGCCTGAACACCATTGCTCTGCCCTAAAGCCTGAAACACTAGCCCCAGCACGACCCCCTACACTGCCCCAACACCAATGCACTGCCCTAAACCCTGAAACACCACCCCCAGCACGACCCCCTACACTGCCCGAACACCACTGCAGTGCCCTAAACCCTGAAACACCAGCCCCAGCAAGACCCCCTACACTGCCCGAACACCACTGCACTGCCCTAGACTCTGAAACTCCAGCCCCAGCAGGACCCCTACACTGCCCGAACACCACTGCACTGCCCTAAACCCTGAAACACCAGCCCCAGCAGGACCCCCTACACTGCCCGAACACCACTGCACTGTCCTAAACCCTGAAACACCACTCCCAGCACGACCCCCTACACTGCCCGAACACCACTGCTCTGCCCTAAACCCTGAAACACCACCCCCTGCACGACCCCCTACACTGCCGGGACACCACTGCACTGCCCTAAACCCTGAAACACCACCCCCAGCACGACCCCCTACACTGCCTGAACACCACTGCCCTAAACCCTGAAACACCACCCCCAGCAAGACCCCCTACACTGCCCGAACACCACTGCACTGCCCTAAACCCTGAAACACCCCCTCCAGCACAACCCCCACACTGCCTGAACACCATTGCTCTGCCCTAAAGCCTGAAACACTAGCCCCAGCACGACCCCCTACACTGCCCCAACACAAATGCACTGCCCTAAACCCTGAAACACCACCCCCAGCACGACCCCCTACACTGCCCGAACACCACTGCAGTGCCCTAAACCCTGAAACACCAGCCCCAGCAAGACCCCTACACTGCCCGAACACCACTGCACTGCCCTAGACTCTGAAACTCCAGCCCCAGCAGGACCCCCTACACTGCCCGAACACCACTGCACTGCCCTAAACCCTGAAACACCAGCCCCAGCAGGACCCCCTACACTGCCCGAACACCACTGCACTGTCCTAAACCCTGAAACACCAGCCCCAGCACGACCCCCTACACTGCCCGAATACCACTGCACTGCCCTAAACCCTGAAACACCAGCCCCAGCACGACCCCCTACACTGCCCGAACACCACTGCACTGCCCTAAACCCTGAAACACCAGCCCCAGCACGACCCCCTACACTGCCCGAACACCACTGCACTGCCCTAAACCCTGAAACACCACCCCCTGCACGACCCCCTACACTGCCTGAACACCACTGCCCTAAACCCTGAAACACCACCCCCTGCACCACCCCCTACACCTCCCGAACACCACCCCCTGCACCACCCCCTACACTGCCCGAACACCACTGCACTGCCCTAAACCCTGAAACACCACCCCCTGCACCACCCCCTACACTGCCCGAACACCACTGCATTACCCTAAACCCTGAAACACCACCCCCAGCACGACCCCCTACACTTCCTGAACACCACTGCACTGCCCTAAACCCTGAAACACCACAACCCTGCACGACCCCCTACACTGCCCGAACACCACTGCACTGCCCTAAACCCTGAAACACCCCCCGCACGACCCCCTACACTGCCCGAACACCACTGCACTGCCCCAAACCCTGAAACACCACCCCCAGCACGACCCCCTACACTGCCCGAACACCACTGCCCTAAACCCTGAAACACCACCCCCTGCACGACACCCTACACTGCCCGAACACCACTGCACTGCCCTAAACCCTGAAACACCACCCCCAGCATGACCCCCTACACTGCCCGAACACCACTGCACTGCCCTAAACCCTGAAACACCACCCCCAGCAAGACCCCTACACTGCCCGAACACCACTGCACTGCCCTAAGCCCTAAAACACCACCCCGAGCACGACCCCTACACTGCCCAAACACCACTGCACTGCCCTAAACCCTAAAACACTACCCCCAGCACAACCCCCTACACTCCCGAACACCACTGCACTACCCTAAACCCTAAAATACTCCCCCAGCACGACCCCCTACACTACCCGAACACGACTGCACTGCCCTAAACCCTCAAACACTCCCCCAGCACGACCCCCTACACTACCCGAACACCACTGCACTGCCCTAAACCCTAAAATACTCCCCCAGCACGACCCCTACACTACCCGAACACCACTGCACTGCCCTAAACCCTAAAACACTCCCCCAGCATGACCCCCTACACTACCCAAACACCACTGCACTGCCCTAAACCCTAAAATACTACCCCCGCATGACCCCCCGCATGAACCCAAACAACAATGCACTACCCTAAACCCTAAAACACTACCCCCGCACGACCCCCTACACTACCCAAAGACCATTGCACTACCCTAAACCCTAAAACACTACCCCCCGCACGACTCCCTACACTACCCAAAGACCACTGCACTACCCTAAACCCTAAAACACCACCTCCTACACTACACAAACACCACTGCACTACCCTAAACCCTAAAACACTACCCCCAGCACGACCCCCTACACTACACAAACACCACTGCACTACCCTAAAACCTTAAAAACTACCCCAGCACGAACCCCTACACTACCCAAACACCACTGCACTACCCTAAACCCTAAAACACTACCCCCAGCAGAACCCCCTACACTACCCAAACACCACTGCACTATCCTAAACCCTAAAACACTACCCCCAGCAGTACCCCCTACACTACCCAAACACCACTGCACTACCCTAAACCCTGAAACACCAGCCCCAGCACGACCACCTACACTGCCCGAACACCACTGCACTGTCCTAAACCCTGAAACACCAGCCCCAGCACGACCCCCTACACTGCCCGAACACAACTGCACTGCCCTAAACCCTGAAACACCAGCCCCAGCACGACCCCTACACTGCCCGAACACCACTGCACTGCCCTAAACCCTGAAACACCACCCCCAGCAAGACCCCCTACACTGCCCGAACACCACTGCACTGCCCTAAGCCCTAAAACACCACCCCGAGCACGACCCCCTACACTGCCCGAACACCACTGCACTGCCCTAAACCCTAAAACACTACCCCCAGCACGACCCCCTACACTACCCGAACACCACTGCACTACCCTAAACCCTAAAATACTCCCCCAGCACAACCCTCTACACTACCTGAACACGACTGCACTGCCCTAAACCCTCAAACACTCCCCCAGCACGACCCCCTACACTACCCGAACACCACTGCACTGCCCTAAACCCTAAAATACTCCCCAGCACGACCCCCTACACTACCCGAACACCACTGCACTGCCCTAAACCCTAAAACACTCCCCCAGCACGACCCCCTACACTACCCAAACACCACTGCCCTGCCATAAACCCTAAAATACTTCCCCGCATGACCCCTACACTACCCAAACAACAATGCACTTCCCTAAACCCTAAAACACTACCCCCGCACGACCCCCTACACTACCCAAAGACCATTGCACTACCCTAAACCCTAAAACACTACCCCCTGCACGACTCCCTACACTACCCAAAGACCACTGCACTACCCTAAACCCTAAAACACCACCTCCTACACTACACAAACACAACTGCACTACCCTAAACCCTAAAACACTACCCCCAGCACGACCCCCTACACTACACAAACACCACTGCACTACCCTAAAACCTTAAAAACTACCCCCAGCACGAACCCCTACACTACCCAAACACCACTGCACTACCCTAAACCCTAAAACACTACCCCCAGCAGTACCCCCTACACTACCCAAACACCACTGCACTACCCTAAACCCTAAAACACTACCCCCAGCAGTACCCCCTACACTACCCAAACACCATTGCACTACCCTAAACCCTAAAACACTACCCCCAGCAGTACCCCCTACACTACCCAAACACCATTGCACTACCCTAAACTGTAAAACACTACCCCCAGCAGTACCCCCTACACTACCCAAACACCACTGCACTACCCTAAACCCTAAACCACTACCCCCAGCATGACCCCCTACACTACCCAAACACCACTGCACTACCCTAAACCCTAAAACACTACCCCCAGCACAACCCCCTACACTACCCAAACACCACTGCACTACCCTAAACCCTAAAACACTCCCCCAGCACGACTCCCTACACTACCCAAACACCACTGCACTACCCTAAACCCTAAATCTACCCCCAGCATGACCCCCTACACTACACAAACACCACTGCACTACCCTAAACCCTAAAACACTACCCCCAGCACGACCCCCTTCACTACCTAAACACAACTGCACAATTTGTTACAGGCGTTGTAACGCAGGCCTGTGGTGCTTACTGGAAGTACCTGGTGGGCTAGTTGGGCCCCAGGGACCCTCAGGATTCAAGTTGACCTAATCCCCCAACTTAAAATGCGCCACGGGGCACGTTTGCACAGTGGTGAAGGGAGGGGGCGGGGCCTCAGGTGACATGTGCGCAATCACGCCCTGTGGTGCGTTTTAAGTTGGGGAATTAATTCCTATTGAATCCTGAGGGATCCTGGGGGCTAACTAGCCCACCAGGTACCTTCAGTAAGCACAACAGAGTTGCATTGTAGAGAGGTGAAAAAGGTGCGTGGCCTCGGAACGCCTCTCTGCAACTCAGCTCTGGGGTCCTAACTGTAGGTACCTGGGGGGCTAGTTGGGCCCCAGGGACCCTCAGGATTCAAGGGGACTTAATCCTGCAACTTAAAACGCGCCATGGGGCGCATTTGCACACGTCACCTCAGGCCCCCCCTCAATTCACCACTGTGCAAACGCGCCCTGTAGCGCATTTTAAGAGGTAGTTTTAATCCCCCTGCCCTATTATGTACTAGGGACTTACAGAGGAGGTCATGCTAATCACAGGGGTACCCCAACGCATAGTGTTCCCTAGTGTATGTAGGTGTTTTCACTCTATTCTAAGAGTCTTTTAGCATAGCACTGGCTCTGGTTAGTCAGAGTCAGTTACCACCAGTACCCGTCTGAAAAAGTTGTGGGCACAGGATGATTTTGCAACAAGGCCTCTTTCTGCTCCTCTATTGGTTCTTTCTGCACATCTTTTGCTTCTTCCTGCACTTTTCTTCGTCTTTGTGGACTTCTGTTGCTTCTTTCTGCATTTCTTTTGCTTCTTTCTGTGCGTTTTTTCTTCTTTCTTCGCATGTCCTACCTCTGTAGGCATAGTTAGAAACTAGCATTTAAAAAACCTTTGAAATTCACTTAAAAAATCATAGGTTTCAGGCACGTTATAGTTAGAAATTAGCATTTAAAAACCTTTGAAATTCACTGAAAAAACCATAGGTTTCAGACACGTTATAGTTAGAAATTAGCATTTAAAAACCTTTGAAATTCACTGAAAAAACCATAGGTTTTAGGGACAGTTATAGTTAGTTGGACATTTCACTCGTACAAAACCATAGAAATTCCCCCGTTATAGTTAGTTCAGCTAACTATAACTCGCGCCCGCAATGCACTGCTGATGACGTCACATATTACATCACTCATGACATGGTCAGTGACATCACTGATGACATCACTGATGACATCTCAAATGACATCACTGATGACATCATCCATGTGATAATTTCATGCATCTTCTCACACCCTAATATAACTTTTGATACACCCACTCTAAATTACAGACTGCCATTCTCAAAACCATACACACTCCAATACCAATAACTACATACCCACTCACTGATTCTTAGGTCTACACACACACATCTACTCACTCACCCGTACAGTCACTCATACTTACAGTCACTCAGTACAGGACTATCATATGCACTCATACACCTATATAAACACTCACACACCGCCACTAATCCATAGAGGTACTCACACACCTAGTCAGTCATGCAAAAATTAATCACACACCCATGTACTCACCTATACAGTTATACACACACCAGCTCACTTACTTATACAAATACTAGCACATTCTTACGCTCTTATACAATAACTGATACAAGCACACATGCATCCATACAGCCACTCTCACAATCACACACTCTCACTTATAGCCATTTAAATACTCCAACACACATATATACTGCATTTCACATATGTAGTTACTCACACATGTACCACTGAGATATACATTCACTCACTAACACACCCATACACATACTCACCCACCCATACAGTCCATCACAGATGCACTCTTGAAACCATGCACCCAGTGAATCACCCACTCACATATCTATGCACAGAGTCACACACACCTCACCCTCACAAACACTCAGGCAGCCATACAGATACTCAGACAACCAATCAATAACCCATGTAGACACTCATGTAGCTATTCACAAACCCATGCAGCCGCTTACACACCAACAGACAGACGGATACAGACATTCACACAGTTTAGTCACTAACCCATGCATTCAGTAAGATACGATTAATCACTCACTTATAGTCAGTCACGCACCTACTAAATCATCCATTCAGACACTTATACACTATAACGCTCCTGAAACCTATGGTTTTTTCATTGAATTTCTAATTTTTTTTAAATGCAAATTTCTAACTATAACGTGCCTGAAACCTATGTTTTTTCCAGTGAATATATATATATATATAGTTATGATCTGGAAAACACAGGATCTCAGTGGCTGAAAGCACCCAATGGGTTCACCACTTGTGGGTCGTGCAAGGCATGTAGAAATGGAAAAAACTGTAAGGAATTCTTGGGGGGAGGCGGGGAACAGAAAAAGATAAATCAACTTATCACCTGCAACAGTGATTTTGCTGTCTACGTGTTGGAATGTCCATGTGGCCTCCGATACGTAGGCAGCACCAAACTCCCACTGAAAATGAGAATCCTACAGCATCTCCGTGCCATAACCAATCTTGATTTTAATTATCCGGTTGCCAGACACTATGCTGATAAACACAAAAGCAATAATAGCAGTCCTAAATTCTATGGAATAGATTTAATTCCAAGACATATAAGAGGAGGTGACAGGGAAAGAAATCTCAGAATTCTTGAATCTAAATACATCATCGAGCTAGACTGTAAGACACCTAAAGGTCTCAATGGAGGTGAGGAGTTACTTACGCATATAGGTCTTTAATATTATCAGACACTGCAAATGTTTAATTCGTGATCATTCATTCAATCAATAACTCTTATTGATTGAATTTTATATTTCTTATTTGAAATTTGTCCTTAACACTTCACGATTTTAAGGTGGATATGAAGTAGGAGTCAGTACTACACTAGTGACTTCCGGTGGGTTGTCACTAGAGTGGACAATTGCATCATTCTACTTATCATTTAGACATTGAAAAAAGAAAAAAGATGTCGGTATCAGCTTAGTAGTGATTACACTCCTACATACTTCCACATTTTAATATCACTTATGGGGACATTCACCTTTCACAGTCCCATTTCACTATTGCACTAGAAAAAGGCTCTTTACTCACACCTTTTAGAAATACAATGGATACATCGACGCTGTAGTACTCACTAGAATTATATTGGCATTAGGCACTCACCGGATAATCACTATCTCCCTTTTAAGGGATAACAAGTGCAGACTGGAATTGCATGGCACTTGCCATTAATTCTGGCCGTATCCGTAGCATCTAGGAATTACATCTTGACCCGTATATATAAGGGCACCAAAAACGCATGTCAGACAGATTGGAGAGAGGGAATGTACAAGGTGATCAATATGAACTAATAAGGTTTTAAGGTATATCTTTATTGCACACTCTATCTCCCTCAAGTATTATTCTGTGACTGCTACTTATAAATGTATATATATATGTATATGTATATATTTTTTTTGGTCGTATGATTTGAACAATGAATTGCACATGATTCATTTTACAGCAATGTTGCCAGCAAGAATTGTTGTACAATGGGTAGAGAGACCAAGATGACTTACGAGTGAATTTAATTTACACTCTTGTTAAATTGTAAATACGGCTTTATTATTATCTTCTGCACAGCCAAACCAATTGTGGGATGAGTAAGAACAGTATGAGCAGTAAGACAGTATTTTGTTTATATCCCATTGATGAAATTCAAATTCAAAAACTTTATTGACAGTATTGAGTATGGACATGAAATCTGTTATAATGAAATCACAAGTTTATATATTTTTTTATATTAATTATGCACTTTATTATTGATGTGACATAACCAGACATGTATCAATACATATTATGTTTAATTTTGGTGATGTCGAAAAACGAAAAAACGGCAAAATGTCCAGGATAACTCTTCCATGTCTATGAACTGTTGGATGTATTTCTAGAGGAAGTCTGTGTGAGACAAAAACACTTGACAAAGGCTAACGCCGAAACGCGTCGTCCTTCACGTAGTGCACAATAAATTATTGTGCCTTCTCCTGGTGTGCCGCTTTCTTTGTTCGCGCCGATTGGGGCGTCTACTGGGACTTACTGTGGATATATATATATACATATATATATATATATATATATATATATATATATATATATATATATAGATATATATATATAGATATATATAGATATATATATATATTCACTGAAAAAAGCATAGGTTTCAGGCACATTATAGTTAGGAATTAGCATTTAAAAACCTTAGAAATTCACTGGCGGTGGTGCGGGGCATCTACAATAAAATATTTCACCTAGCACCAAGTAAAGGGTCCGGTTTCGTCTTTTCCATGCGGACTGGATGTTGTTGGCGAACTCCATTCGATACATATATATATATATATATATATATATATATATATATATATATATATATATATATATATAGATATATATATATAGATATATATATATAGATATATATAGATATATATATATATTCACTGAAAAAAGCATAGGTTTCAGGCACATTATAGTTAGGAATTAGCATTTAAAAAACCTTAGAAATTCACTGAAAAAACTACAGGATTCAGGCACGTTATAGTTAGTTGGACATTTAACTCGTACAAAACCAGAGAAATTCGGCTGTTATAGTTAGTTGAGCTAACTATAACTCGCGCCCCCGCAATGCACTGCTGATGATGTCACATATTACATCAGTCATAACATGTTCAATGACATCACTGATGACATCAATGATGATATCTCAAATGACATCACTGATGACATCATACAGAGACTGGGTGATTTTTAAAAGTCAAAGAATGTTATATATAGATACGCAAAGGTGTATTGAAGAATGAGTGGGTGCGTGACTGACTGTATAAGTGAGTGATTAAATGTGTCTTAGTGAATGCATGGGTGAGTGATTAATCTGTGTGAATGTCGGTATCAGTCTGTCAGTTGGTATGTATGTGGCTGCATGGGTTGGTGAGTAGCTACATGAGTGTCTATATTGGTTAATGATTGGTTGTCTGAGTACCTGTATGGGTGCCTGAGTATCTGTGTGGGTGGGTGGAGGGTGTAACTCCCTGCATAGATGTGTGACTGGGTGATTCAGTGGGTGTATAGGTTCATGAGTGCATCTTCAAGGGGCTGTATGGGTGAGTGAGTGTGTGTATAGCTGTGTTGGTGAGTTTATGGATGTCTCAGTGGTATATGTGTGAGTAACTACATATGTGAAAGGCAGTATATGTGAGTGTTGGAGTATATAACTGACTATATGTGAGAGTGAGTGATTGTGAAAGTGACTGTATGGATGAGTGTGTGCTTGTGTCAGTGATTGTATAAGAGAGTAAGTATGTGTTAGTATCTGTATGAATAAGTGAGGTGGTGTGTGTATGACTGTATTGGTGAATAAACGGCACTATGATTGAGTCTTTGGGTGTCTGACTAGGTGTGTGAGTTTCTCTGTGGATGAGTGGCAGTATGTGAGTGTCTGTATGGGTGCATGAGTGCATATATAAGAGGCTGTATTGATGAGTGACTGCATGTATGAGTGACTGTATCGGTGAGTGAGTGGATGTGTGTAGACCTATGAATCAGTGAGTGGGTATGTACTAACTGGTATTGGTGTGTCTATGGTTTCAAGAATGGTAGTCTGTATTTTAGAGTGGGTGTATGAAAGGTTATATTAGGGTGTGAGGAGGTGCATCGGATATTAAGCGGATGATGCCATCAGTGATATCATTTGAGATGTCATGAGTGATGTCATCAGTGATGTCACTGACCATGTCATGAGTGATGTAATATGTGACGTGATCAGCAGTGCATTGCGGGGGCACGAGTTATAGTTAGCTCAACTAACTATAACGGCCGAATTTCTCTGGTTTTGTACAAGTGAAATGTTCAACTAACTATAACGCCCCTGAAACCTGTGTTTTTTTTCAGTGAATTTCTAAGGTTTTTTAAATGCTAATTCCTAACTATAATATGCCAGAAACCTAAGGTTTTTTCAGTGAATTTCAAAGGTTTTTAAAATGCTAATTACTAACTATAACGTCCCTGAAACCTATGTTTTTTTTCTGTGAATTTCTCAGGTTTTTTAAATGCTAAACCTTAAGTATAAAATTACTGTAATCTATGCTTTTTTACAGAACTTCTAAGTGTTTTATAGAATTTCTTTTATTTAAAAATGTTTGGAAGTATTTTTTTGTACTTCTCTTTTTAAAATTATTCATAGTTTTTCTAAAATCTTCTTTAAAAATTATAATCACTTTTTTAAAATATATATATCTTAGACTATTAAAGATTTATAGTGTTATTTATTTAAACAATTAAAATTTCTATTAACTTGAAATAATGCTTTTAATACTATGAAAGTTCTTTTGTTGTATTCTTATGATAACTATCTTTTTTACCGTTTTTTTAATTTTGAAAAAAGGGTTGCGCACTGTATGTGATCCTACGTGATGGGTGCGCGGATCCGGTATACGAATCTCAATCTCAAAAACACATTTAGAGCAAATTAATATTTATTTTAGACTTAGAGGTGTATTACTGACTACCTAAAAATAGTAATAAAGGTGTTTTAAATTTGTTTTCAAATGCTTTTGACAGATTTTTCTGGATGCAATGGTATTGCGTACGGGACGCGGTTTTACGCGGTGGGTGCGCAAACCCTGCTGGTGCGTATTACCGGGTTTTCGTAGGAGACGCAACTCTGCCGTAATTTCAAAAGAATAAAATATCACTATGGAAACTTTTAAATATCAGTTTTGCTTAAAGACTTTCACTAATATACTGTAGAAAACAATTTATAAACAGGAATTTATACTTTAGAATTAACTGTAACAGATTTTACGGGTGCGCGACGTATACGCGTTGGATGCCCGAACCTTGCCGGCACGTATTTCTGTGTTCGTGTGGGAGACGCAACTCCGCCGTAATTTCAAAAGTATGAAATATCACTGTGGAAACTTTAAATATCAGTTTTGCTTAAAGACTTTCAGTAATATACTTTACAAAATAATATATAAACAGCAATTTATACTTTAGAATTATGTGCAGGAGATTTTACAGGTGCGCAACGTGTACGCGACAGATGCGCATCACATACACGAATCCATGTGACTTGGAAAGAAAGCTTTTGATTGGTTTAAAACATTTTCATTCTATTAGGAGGATCCAACACCTGTTTTATTCCTCTTATTTTGGGTGTCTCTTCCTGTCAAGACCTCTTTTTGTAGGCTCTTACAATTGCTTTTTTTGGGGATGTTTTGACTTTTTTCATAGCAATGGCATTAAGTCATCCAGAAGAATATCTGCTGGAAGAGCCGGAGGAAGTGGATGAGCCTGTGAAAAAAACACAAAGAAAGTATAGTATGGGCTTTTGTTACAGTGCCTGAAGGGTAGAAGAAAGTCAACGCAAGAAAAGTTATTTGCACTCTGTGCCCAAAGAATGCTTTCTCGAGGTTCTGACAAAAAATATTCGTGTGGCACCTCATCTATGAAGAAGTACCTTGAGACAATCCATCCAAATCGTTTGGCCAAAGAACTGATGGTGCGTGAGAAAAGTGAGTAAACTGCCCAGGCTGTTGCTAATGCACCATTGGCATCAATTGCAGCAGTTCCACCTTCACCTCAGCCACATATTTTTCCTGAGCTAGCAGATGCTAGCATCAACTGCAGAAAATGTCAAACTAACCTGTGAGTTGGGGTGCAATGTATTCATGCAATTATTAACACAATAAAAACACACGTGTTAATTATTTTTATGCTTGACAATCTTATTTTTCTTAGTTTTTTTAAGTAGTCATGTTGGACTGTTCAAGTTTTTTTTGTTAGAAAAAAAGTCAAAAACACCCAAAAACTATTTTTTTGAAAATACAAAACATTCGAAAAATTAAAAAAAAAAAATAAAGGTTCTTACGGAACCACCTATACTGGTTAAAAATAGAAAAATTGTATGTAGTAAATCTGATTGCTTGGATAAATGTGTGTGCGGATGAATGTATAAATAATGTATGGATTAGTGGATGAGTGCATGGGTAGTGCCTAGCTGATTGCATGAGTGCAGGGGTAGTTGCTGGGTGATCGGAGGAGTGCATGGGTAGTGCCTGAGTGCATGGATGAGTGCATGAGTAGTGTTTGAGAGAATGGATGAGTGCAACAGAAGTGCCTGAGTGATTGCATGAGTGCAGGGGTAGTCCCTGGGTGATTGAAGGAGTGCATAGGTAGTGTCTGAGTGCATGGATGAGTGCATGGGTAGTTTTTGAGGGAATGGATGAGTGCATGAGTAGTGCCTGAGTGATTGAGTGAGTGCATGTGTAGTGTTTGAGAGAATGGATGAGTGCAATAGTAGTGCTGGAGTGCATGGATGAGTGCATGACTAGTGTTTGAGAGAATGAATGAGTGCAGCAGAAGTGCCTGAGTGATTGCATGAGTGCAGGGATAGAGCCTGAGTGCATGGAGCAGTGCATGGGTAGAGCTTGAGTGCATGGGTAGTGCCTGGGTGATTGGAGGAGTGCATGGGTAGTGCATGAGTGCATGGATGAGTGCATGGGTAGTGTTTAAGGGAATGGATGAGTGCAACTGTAGTGTCTGAGTGATTGGATGAGTGCATGGGTAGTGCCTGACTGATTGTATGAGTGCAGGGGCAGTGCCTGGGTGAATGGAGGAGTGCATAGGTAGTGCCTGAGTGCATGGATGTGTGCATGGGTAGTGTTTGAGGGAATGGATGAGTGCAATAGTAGTGCCTGAGTGATTGGATGAGTGCATGGATAGTGCCTGGCTGATTGCATGAGTGCAGGGGTAGTGCCTGGGTGATTGGAGGAGTGCATGGGTAGAGCCTGAGTGTATGGATGAGTGCTTGGGTAGTGTTTGAGGGAATAGATGAGTGCATGAGTAGTGCCTGGCTGACTGAATGAGTGCAGGGGTATTACCTGGGTGATTGGAGGGGTGCATGGGTAGTGTTTGAGGGAATGGATGAGTGCAATAGTAGTGCCTGAGTGATTGGATGAGTACATGTGTAGTACCTGGCTGATTGCATGAGTGCAGGGGTAGTACATGTCTGATGATATCTGAAAGTTTTTAAATAGTGTAAAGGTTCAACATTATTTTTATTAGAAATAAATGACACATAAATGAACATTATCATGCATATTATGTTATGTGTTCTTACCTTTTTTAGTAATTTAGGGGCTCATTACGATGGCGGAGGGACCGCCACCGCCAGCCGTGCGGTGGCGGGCCCTCCACCATCTGGCATCAATTTCCCCCCTGCCAGAATATGATGGCGGGGGAATCCACAGGCAAGCGTGGCGGACGCAAAGACCGTCCACCACGGTTACGCAAGGCGGTCCTTTTCCGCCCGCCTTGCGGAACTAAACTATGGGCCAACATTGACTTGCAGGCACCGCCGGAGGGATTACGATATCCCTTTCCGCCTGTCTTTTCAAGGCGGACATCCCACCGCGAAAAGACAGGCGGAAACGGATTCGGGGGCTCGTAGCAGTCCCCCCTTGTGTGGAGTGTGGTAGCTGTGCACTGGGGGGGTACCCATGGTACCCCCCTGCATTGCCCTGCACTGCGTGGCAGGCACCGCATGGTGCCTGCCACGTAGTGCAGGGAAATGCACAACATGGCATTTTGGCATTGCGTACGGTGCTGCAGCCAGCAGCACCATCCGCAGTGTTAAAGGCCCTGGATGCGCCCGCCAGTATGGCGGGTGCATCCTAATTGCAGTGGTGGGACCGCCGCATGGCTGGCGGGCGGTCCCAAACACCACAACGATGGCGGGCGGACTCAGGTCCGCCTGCCATCATAATGAGCCCCTTAGATACATAATTCTGTTGAACTATTTTAGAATAGTATTGTCGTAAACTGAATTAAAACTCTTTTCAAACTTCACCATTACCTACTGTAAAGAAGAAGAAGAAGAAAAAATGTTATATAATGTAATGTATTACAGAAGTTAAAATATTACACTTTTAGGAACACAACTTAATTTTAGAATTACATAACATTTTCAGTTTCCCTTTTTTGCTGTTCTCAGATTCTACTGAACTTCACCATACACAGTGATTTCAACGTAATATCATCATTGAACAGCGGGAAAAAAACAATCAACGAGATTGTGAAAAAAAATAAAAAATCACTGCAAAGCATTATTTCCAATATGTGTAGCTGTATGTTTACCTATCTACAGTTTCTTAATTATGTCCAACTTGTACATTAAGTCTTTTATTACTCTCAAGTACATTTGCTAAAATGTACACTCTCATTTACATCTATTACAATAAAGACATCAAATATATAAACTATTGCTTTTAAACACAATTTTCCAAATGCAATATCAATTAGCACAAATAATAACCCAAATACTAATTATAAATAGTAATTGTTTCAATCCTGTCCACTTTCTGTTCACATCTTCCCAAAAGGCTGAATAATGTATTCAAAACTTTCGCTTAGAAAAAATCCAATATAAATTTGTTAATTCATGTTCACATCTTCCCAATAGGCTGAATAATGTATTTCAAAACTTTGGCTTCAAAAATATCAAATATGAATTTGGTAATTCAAAAGGCAACCTAGGTTTTAATTGCAAGTGGGCATCATTGCAATGTGTCCAACCTTTATCACACTTTAAATACACAGTATAGTGTCCAGATGTTGTAGTAGGTCCATCATGGGAAATATTAGCCACTGTTATAAATTTTCTTCCTGAAATAGATAATTGACTTGAAACAAAATGTTATATTTTTGTTTCCAATTCTCTTCCATTTGCTCTACAACGTTGAAACATTAAAATGAGATATTTTCCAGATCTTTCTATATGTAATGTAGACAACATCTCTGATTTACAATGCAAACATTTCATATCCTGATTGGCTGTTTTACTCATTTGCTAAAAGGCACTGATTTGCAATCTGGTATCGTCAAGTATATGAATCGTTCTGTGTCTATTTCAATGCTGGAATTAAATGAACACTCTTCACATTTATGATCCAATCTGTAACTTACTCCAAATAAGTTTTCAATCTGTATTCCTTCATGTTCTAATACTCCAAGCATAAGCCTTAGAAATTCTTGTGCATCTTGTTGTACATTAAGAGTAAATGTCAAAGAACCAGTACATATATCCAAAAGATGTCGAACACCAGAAGCAGTATGGATTTTACTTCTGTCAGTTACCAACTGTTGAAATACATGATGTAATAAAGAACAAAATCTTTTTTCATGATTTCCCATAATTTCACAATGAAGCTCTTCTAGATAAAGCACAACATTCAAAATCACATTAGCATAGCAGTTGATACCTGAACTGTTTTCTAACTGGTATCCTATAATCTCATCAACAGTTTCCATTTTCATTTTCTTTACACCTTCATGATTCTCTTCAATTGTTTTCTTTTTTTAACCTCAATTGAATGTTTGACATATTTCCGTTTTGGGCACACTACACGTTTCTCATATATGGGATATTCACCTAAATGAGCAGTATAAAGTCTTCTTAAACGATTGTACTCTCTTACACAATTTGCATCAGCACTAACCTTTTTCTCATCAAAATCAATCAAATACAAACCAGATAATGTTCTTACTCGAGACAATGCAACGTATGCCATTCCCTCTTTGAACACTGTACTTCCAATATTTACCAAAGCACTGTCTATACTTAAACATTGAGATTTATGAATTGTTACTGCATATGCTAAAGACAAAGGAAACTGTTTTCTGCTAACATACAAGTCTTTTACAAGAAAAAAACGTACAACACAATGCCCAATCTGTCTTACCTCTTTAATCTGATCAAATTTTATCTTCAAAAATTTTCTACTTCATCTCTGTTCGGAAAATATACAAATTCAACAACTTTTCCCATTGCTCCATTTACTAAACCTTCTTCTACATTCAAAATACACCGTAAAATTACCCGACAGTTTATACATACATGTATAGTCTTTTCTAAGCCTGCAGTCTTAGATACAGACTTTTCCCAAAAATCCAATTTTGGCTGTAGTTTCTCTGTGAGAAGAATAGTCACTCTTTGATGTACAATTTTATCAATAGCTTCAATTTCCACTATTTGTTGTTTTTCCAGTTTTAAAAGTGTTGGATTAAATGTGAACACTCTTGCAGTGTAGGCATTAGGCAAACTATAGATTTCTTTTCTTCAAGGTTATTGTACATTATTTCAGCCGCTGTATTTCCAGTTGTAAACAAGTTACTTATTAGCCGACTTTCTAAAGCTTGTTTACCATGTTTTGGCAATACACCAATTCTTATATCTTTAAGAATATTTCCATAATGTTCATCACTTGCTTGTCGCATATTCTTAATAAGTTCTTTATATTCAAAATGTGACCAAATGTTCACATTTCCAATACTTCCCAAAGATTTTCTAGTATCTTCATGGACAAGTGTTTTAAAAACAGGTTGCCCTTTTACAGGAGTAAGTTGTAGTAGATCACTGAATACAGTTACATGTTTTCCTCCAAACAAAACATCGTAATCTGTTTTTAAAATCTGTTGCATTCTCAAGTGTACAAACGCAAGCATTAAGTTTGAGACCATGCTCACCTCATCAATGATTAGAAGTTTCATTTTCTTCAGTACTCTTAAGACTTCATAACAAGCTTCTCCAGATAGCTTGTGATATTCCAATTTATTTTCATGTTCAACTGGTAGCATAAGTAATAGATGTAAAGAAATCCCTTTAATGGTGTGTGCTGCTAATTCAGTTGGAGCTGTTACTAAACAAGATAAATGTGATGCTGTGTTTTTGTATAGATAACTGGTCAAAACTTTAATTATGAAACTTTTTCCTGTTCCAGCTTGACCACTGATGTACAGTAGAATAGGTTTATATGATGAGCATTGCCATTCTTTTTTCATGTTGCAAACCATGTTGTATCTGTTCTGTCACTTGTTGATATATTTATTTTTGTTCAATGTTTATTTGTTCTTCTAACTTTTCCAACTGAATAATATCCTGTTGTGCTTGTTGCATTGCAATTTCTACTTCATTCATGGCTATTGTTGCTTCATTTTCAATAATTGGTTGTCCTAGTGGATCTTGACTTAGTGGACC
Source organism: Calotriton arnoldi (assembly GCA_963921515.1). Lineage (NCBI taxonomy): Eukaryota > Metazoa > Chordata > Amphibia > Caudata > Salamandridae > Calotriton > Calotriton arnoldi. The sequence continues at coordinate 273,133 of CAWUFW010015021.1, forward strand.
CCAAATTTTGACTATCTTGAGAACTGTCTCTAGCTATTTCAGCTGCAATAGTAGTTTCTTGTTCAATCTCATCATTTAACATTTGTAGATAAGTTGGGAAGATTGTGCATTGAATGCTATCTTTACATGCATTAAAAGAATCTTCATAGCAGATGAAATCTCCAAGTAATTCCGCTTCACTACGCCAAGGCTTGAACAGTTGCAGAAGTGCTAAATAGAAAAATTCCCTCTTACCTGGAGTTTTGCAACTGAGTTTTCAGTGGTTAATAAGATTTTCTTTGACATGTTTTATCATACATCTGTCACATCCAATTACTTCATATTTTTCTTCATTTATATTTTCTGTAATGTTTCTTTTAAAGCTATAATGTTGAAGTATTTCATAGAGACATATGTTTTCCAGATATGGACTCCTTATGGGATAGTATGTATCCAACATATTAGTTTTAACAATATCTGTACTTTCTGGTTCATTCAGTGCTAAGTATTCTATTTCTTGTGATGTTTTCAATACTCTTTCGTGTGCAAGCAAGACCTAAACTTATCCAAATGATTCCTCTTGACTTAGAATATAAACTGGCAGAGCTCCACCGATCCGAACATTCATAGGATCCAATCTCTCAGTGGGAAAGCATTTTCAAGCTAAAGCTGTACAATTTCTTGCTAAGACTCTTTTCCTGTGAAATTCCTTCCAACATTTCTTTAATCTTTGTCTTTTCAGATTTAGTTATATATGGTGTAACATAGCGAGCAACAGCAATTGAATTATTTGTAACATATTGAATATACATGTTTGCATTCCACATTGTCAAAATCACTGGATTGTAGTCATTAATATACTTTGAATCTTCGATTCTTTTTAAGTTGTATGTATTCTTTGGAGATTTCCGAGTTATTGTATGCCTTACTGCTGACATAAAACTATTTACTCTTCCTTTTGAAATTATTGGACGTGGGAATCCAAAACGACACTTTGTATAAAATTTTCCCTTAGACTTGTATTTTCGTCAACAGTATTTGCCACATCGATGACTTTGAAACCATAAAACTTGTCTCAAGGTGTTTTCTCCTCCTTCTCTTGGAATGTCACAGGTAACATACTGTTCAGTGAAAGACAAAACACTTTCATCAGTATCAGTTCCAGATTTTGGAGCATTCTTGATCCATAATAGCATGTGTATTTGAGGAGCGCCTCTGGCTTGGTACTCTTTTTGCCAAAAGAAATCAGTTACTTCTCCAAGAGGAGGAATATTTTTATTGCAGATAAATGACATCATACTTTGAAACCTATGGTTAAAATATCTGCAGACATTTACAGGATCCAAGGAACATAGGGGGTCATTACGATGGCGGTCGAAAAACCTCCCCGACCGCCATGGTAGCGGGAAAAGACCGCCCGCATGGTCCGCGGCATCACCGCCGGTCGAATTACGATGACCCGCGCTCGAAATCCGACTGCGACGGTCGGATCGGGGGCCTTAACATTGCGGCGGTTGCTGCTACCCGCAGCACCGCCGCGATGTCCAAATGGGCATGTCCAGCATTTCCCTGCACTACGTGGCAGTCACTGCACAGTGCCTGCCACCTGGTACAGGGGAATTTCGGGGGGGCCATGGGTACCCCCCAGTGCACCCTCACCCCCCCAAACATCGGGGGCCTGCCATGGGCCCCCGGAAGACAATCTCTGCATGCCTTTCCATGTCGGTCTGACCGCTGCTGGAAGGCTGGCTACCACCAACATCATAATCATGCCGGCGGAGCCTGCTCTGCACTGCCACCATTATCCCGGTCCTTTTCCGGCCGCCTGGCAGGAGTGCGATTGGCGAGCGGCGGAAAAGCGGCGGTCGGAATTTCCCACTGCTGCGGTCGCCACCGCCATCCTAATCGGACCGGCGGTTTTCTGGCTTGCGGTGCGGGCGCATCTCCACCGCCGGTCCGGCGGTCGACATCCGACCGCCATCGTAATAGGCCCCATAGTTCTCCAGCTGTTTTCAATTCAATATTTTTTACATTTGAATTTGCTGCTCGTAGAAATTCAAGTAAATCGTCCCACGCATATTCAGCACAGCTAAGTGTCTCAAACCATGTAGGGGTACCTAAGTTTCTTAACATACATTTAAGTTCTCCATGACGATGATAACAATACTCATTGGTACCACGTTGACACGCCATCAAATTTATTAACTGAGATTCTAACTGTTCATCTCTTTTTAGAACTTTGTCCATGCATTCCGTTGTAGAAACATGTGGAAGATGAACTCCTGTTTTTAATATATAGTTCACTGCATATGAAAGTGCAGACAAATCCCTTTCAAAGAGAAGATGAAATATATATGGAATACACTGTGGAAATCTTGGATCTTCTGAGTACAATCTTGTCGAGCGGTATTCTGCAGCTGGAATCAGTACTGCTTGTTCATCATATCGTCCACCTTCTTCAGTGGGGAACAGCTGTGGAAAACAACGTGCTTCTAAACTTTTTTCCCATACGCTCTTGGGAGTTTCCTACACTTTCTTCGTTTGAAATAATTCTATATTGTTTCCTACCACTTCTTTTGAATTTAGAGGATGTATGCTGTAATGTTCATAAATCTCTTGACTCCTAGACATGTCCACTTTTTCTATTTGTCCACTTGAAATTTCTGTTTCATCTTCTAAACATATTTCCTGTTCATCAACGCTTGCATTCTTATAATAAATATTATTCTGCACCAGATACAATGTAGCCTTTTGAAGTTTGTTAACATCTACAAACTCTTGCCATATTTTTCGATTCTTTGTTGGTACACCATTAACTAGAATAACTACAGGCTCACTTTCCTCCCTGTCTCTACCAACAGTTTCAATATTTTTCTTAAAATACTAAAGGTAAGTAAACAACTCTTCCTTTCAGACCTCTATGTAAATCTGTTTGAGGCAGCTTACCTGTTTTAGGCTCCATACGAACTATAGCCTGAATCGGGTGCACAGATTGAATAAGAATGGACTCATATGTATTTAAATGTGCCAGTTCCGGAGGTATACCTACCAACTCTAAGTTGTTATGTACAGCTCTAGCTGGCATTTTGTTCTCTTCTAATTTGTTGTAACAATATTTAAAAATACGTTGATCAGTAGCCAACTCAAAACGACCTTCCACCAACAAATAAGCACCAAATTGCTCCCACTTATCATTGTTTTCCTTTTCAATTTTTAAATATAGATCGACATTCCTAGTTTGACTTCTATAGTGAGTATGTCAACAACAAATAAAAACATAGGGCATCATTACGATGGCGGGCGGACAAAGTCTGCCGGCCACCGCAGCGGAATGCGGGACCGTCTGCCATAGGAGCGGCGGTCCCGCCATGAGTATTAGGATGACACCGCCACGGTGGCGGTGGCATCCCCTATTCCCAACATTGTGGTGGGCGGTGTTCACAGCACCGCCCGCCACAATGCTGGGAATGCACGTTGGGCATTCACATGCACAAGGTGACAGGCACTGCGCGGTGCCTGCCACCTTGTCCATGCCACATGCAGGGGGTACCATAGGTACCCCCATGTGCACCCCCACCCCCCAACATCCTGGGGGCCCGCTACGGGCCCCCAACAGCAAAGACCGTATGCCTTTCCATGGCGGCAACGCCGCCATGGAAAGGCTGCTCTCCGCCATCATCATAATATGGACGGCGGTGTCTTGCAGACACCGCCGCCATATAATGTATGTTTTCCGCCCGGTTGACGAGCCGACTGGCGGAAAAGCGGCAGACGGTCTTTCTGTCCGCCATACGGGCGGTGGCAATCCGCCCGTCATTGTAATGACCCCCATAGTTTGGATTTTCAGATGAAACTATCTAAAACTTTGTCATTTCTTCTGCAAACTAGTCAGTACTAAAATCTTCCACCTGTTCTTCAACACCTACACTTATCAAGCTCTCACTTTCTCTACACTCCTCTTGTGAACCAAAGAAACAACATTTTATATCATCACAAACTTTTTTTACATCCAATACTGAACCATGCAAAAGAGCTGTGTTCATTTCACTTAAAGATAATGCCGGACTTTTTACGTAGTACAATCTCCTTACTAACTTCTGCATTTCTGAGTGTTGTACTGCTAACATTCTTAAATGATGAAAAGTACTTTGACACACTTTTCTAGAAAGACAAGCCAGAGAATGACCCTGCAACTTAGTATATTTTCTCACTTTACAAGGATCTAGTCCTTCCAACATCTTAATCTTCTGTTTAACACTTTTTTGGCATATTCTTGTAAAAAAACTCGGAATATGTCAATAGATTCCTGTTGAATACTACAAATACTACTACAATCTCACTTATATATTGGAGCTTGTGTACACCTTCCTTGAACTTCTTCAGCTATTACTTCTTCCACATTCCTAGGAACCATCTTTTCTTTTTGAATTGGACAACCATCTTTCATCTCATAGCAATGACCACTAGTATCAACTGCATGAACTAATGTGTTTTCTTGAAAATAGCTTTCTTCATTAAAGAAAGGCTCAGTACTAGAAGTGTGCTTCCATTCACCAGTAAAAATTTTGCAAAAGTTACTTCTATTAACCAGTCTTTTTCTTTTGCTTTTCTCCTTCATAAACAGCATTGTTTTATCCAATGTTTTAATTCTCTTCAATACCAATATAAATAATTTTCGTTTCAATTCTAAAGCTTTTTCTACTACACTTTCAATCTGTTGCTTTTTATTATAAGCTGCTGATCTCTTTATATATTTTTTACAATCTTTCAATAAAGTTTGTAGTACTCTACTTCTATACATTTGCTTCCTTATGTCTTTATATTCTTTCAGCCTTCTTTCAACATGGATTGTTTTCCCATAACATGATTTTCTATTAATATGTCCTTTTTTTGTTTCCTTCCAATTGGTTGTAGAACTTTCCTTTCTCTTTTCCACATTTTGAAAACTCTTTACATTCTTTAAAAGTCTTTTAACAAACTCTTTAGTTCTCTTACCAGAAGTCTTTTCCTCAGTGTAACATTTTGAACTTCATCTTTCTGCTTTTCTCTTTCCTTTAAATAGTACTCTTTTCTTTCTTGTCTTTTCTTTTGATCTTTTCTTGTCATACTCAATCTTTCTTACTAATAATGGTGAATATTTGAGAAAAAGAAAAGTTTAAATAGTTTCTAAAAATAATTTTAAATTATTAAAATAATTATATACAAATATTCTCACAATAAATAAACACATACTTTCAATTGCATTGCACGTCTCCATAACACATAATTATTTAGAATATTATACTTTACATATTATCAAACTTATAATAAGAGCCAAATGTTTAAACAGTAACATCTCAGAGAACATACTATCTAAATTTGAGTAAAATAAAGTGTATGTATTCATTTCTACTTATAAAATATGGCACCTGAGTATTGAACAAGCTGTGTCAGACACTGTACAATTCCTTCATTTAGAAGACATCAGAACCTCTGCAACAGAATGACAGAGCAGAACTAAAGGATTTCTCTACTACTACCCAAATCAACCAGGTTCAGATGTATAATACATCAGGCAATAGATGTAGAAGTAGACACATATGTCATTCACAATACCAAAAAGTCCCTTAAACTTCACAGACTGGTGTTCCCATTTCAATATAATACCTAGAGTGTTGAGCTTACCCAAATATAAAGCAGCAACCCTTCACATGTCTCTGTTGCAAGTTTCACCATATTCCTAAAAGCATCCATGCATGTTTCTGTACCTTTTGCTAGGGCCACCATATATAAAAGAAATATACAAATAGTTCTATACCTGTGTTTTTCCACAGACTCATACACAGTAGCCTAATCACTAATCCCTCTGCCAACATGTCTTAAACCTCACTTTTGTGCTGCAGCTTCACCATTCTGCGACTACTCAGTGTGTTGGGCCTACCCAAATATAAAGCAGCAACCCTTTGCATGACTCTGTTGTATGTCTCACCTTATTCCTGACAGCATGAATGCATGTGTCTGTACCTTTTACTAGTGCTATCATATATAAAAGAAACATACAAATAGAGGTATACCTGTGTTTTATACATCTAGCATCTTCAGATGCATAACACATATGAGAATACATGTGCAAGTAGAGATATACATCAATCACAAGACCGTGCAGACCTTAAAACTTGACAGACTGTACTTTACATTTGATACAGACACCTACATTTATGCAGCATACTTCAAGTGTACCTTTCCCCAGACTCATACAAAGTAGCCTAATCACTAATCCCTCTGCCAACATGTCTTAAACCTCACTTTTGTGCTGCAGCTTCATCATTCTGCGAGTGCTCAGGGTGTTGGGCCTACCCAAATATAAAGCAGCAACCCTTTGCATGATTCTGTTGTAAGTCTCACCATATTCCTGAAAGCATGTATGCATGTGCCTGTACCTTTTGCTAAGGACACCACATATAAAAGAAGCATACAAATAGATGTATACCTGTGTTTTACACATCTAGAGTCTTCAGATGGATAACACATATCAGAATACATGAGTAAGTAGAGACATACCTCAGTCACAAGACCATGCAGACATTAAAACTTCAGATACTGCATTTCCCATTTCAACCAGATACCAAAAATTATGCGGTGTATTTCAAGTGTTCCTTTCCACAGACTCATACAAAGTAGCCTAATCACTAATCCCTCTGCCAACATCTCTGAAACCTCACTTTTGTGCTGCAGCTTCACCATTCTACTATTACTCACGGTGTTGAGCCTAGTCAAATATAAAGCAGCAACCCTTTGCATGTCTCTGTTGTAAGTTTCACCATATTCCTGAAAGCATCCATGCATGTTTCTATACCTTTTTCTAGTGCCACCATATATAAAAGAAACATACAAATAGTTCTATACCTGTGTTTTTCCACAGACTCATACACAGTAGCCTAATCACTAATCCCTCTGCCAACATGTCTTAAACCTCACTTTTGTGCTGCAGCTTCACCATTCTGCGACTACTCAGGGTGTTGGGCCTACCCAAATATAAAGCAGCAACCCTTCACATGTCTCTGTTGTAAGTCTCCCCATATTTCTAAAAGCATGCATGCATGTGTCTGTACCTTTTGCTTGAAGCATCTTATATAAAAGTAATATACAAATAGATGTATACCTGTGTTTTATACATCAAGCATCTTCAGATGCATAATACGTATCAGAATACATGTGCAAGTAGAGACATACCTCAGTCACAAGACCATGAAGACCTTAAAACTTGACAGACTGCACTTCATATTTCAAACAGATACCTAGATTTATGCAATGTACTTCAAGTGTACCTTTCCACAGACTCATACAAAGTAACCTAATCACTAATCCCTCTGCCAACATGTCTGAAACCTCTCTTTTCTGCTGCTGCTTAACCATTCTACTGCTACCCAGAGTGTTGATCCTAGCCAAATACAAAGCAGCAACCACTCACATGCCTCTGTTATAAGTCTCACCATATTCCTGAAAGCATGCATGCATGTGTCTCTAACTTTTGCTAGTGGCATCATATATAAAAGAAACATAAAAAAGACGTATACCTGTGTTTTATACATCTAGCATCTTCAGATACATAACACGTATGAGAATACATGTGCAAGTAGAAACATGCCTCAGTCACAAGACCATCCAGATCTTAAAACTTGACAGACTGCACTTCATTTCAAGCAGATACCTAAAATTATGCGGTATATATGAAGTGTACCTTTCCACAGACTCATACAAAGTAGCCTAATCACTAATCCCTCTGCCAACATGTCTTAAACCTTACTTTTGTGCTGCAGCTTCACCATTCTAGCACTACTCACAGTGTTGAGCCTAGCCACATACAAAGCAGCAACACCTCTCTGTTATACATCTTGCATCTTCAAATGTATAAGACATATGAGAATACATATGCAAGCAGAGACATACCTCAGTCACAAGTCCATGCACACCGTAAAACTTGACAGACTGCACCTTCAATTTGAAAGCGACACCTTAAATTATGTGGTGCACTTCAATTGTACATTTCCGCACACTAATACAAACTACCATAATCGCTAATCCATCTTCCAATGTACACATATTACTATACACAATCTATTTCAATCATCATTTAAGTACAATAAAACGTACTACAATTTACATCTCTACATTTAATAACATATTTCAAACATCACAGTTCTTGAATAATTTTTAAAGTTTAAAAATAAAGCTTTTCAAAAATTATAATATCACTACAAACAGTAAAGCACTACTACATAATACATAATACACCTCACAATTTTTTAACTCACCTTTCAAAAAGTATTGTAGAATATGAAATATCAAAAACTCATAAAAGATTTTCTTTTGCACACAATCAATGTAATGTACCACTCTCAACAAGGTAAAACCAGTAATGGCAAACTTTCCCGCTCTTTCTCAACACAAATAAATGTAAGTAACAAATCACATTCCTTCCTACATTATTTCAAATTGGGAAACACATTTCTATTGGTTAGACATATTAACCCTTAACACCTGACTTGTAAAAGTGCCCAAACTGGTTCAGTCATTTTCTGGAGTCGCAACTCCACCGCGGTACCTCAGTAAAGCATCGTGATCAGGGGGGGCTGGTGTACACGGGCGAGATGGGCGTCGCCCCGCCACCCTGGGGGATTAAAAGAATTGTGAGATCGAACACCGATCAGCTAGCAGTAAAGTTTGCTGGCTGCTCGGTGGACAAACATATGCAAATCTGGGTTATTTGGAGGGGTGGGGGAGGATGGCCCTTGGCTCTGCTGCGCATGCTTTTGGCTGGGCGAAGATTTCTTTGACCTGGAGCCAGAAAGCAGAGCAGTGATGACACACAGGTGGGCAGGATCTGTGTATCACTGCCAGAATAGCTTTCAATTTGGGCGTTATTCGTATAGCCCAGGGAGGAGTCAGAAGCTCCCCATTAATTTCAATGGCAGGGGGCAGGGCAGTCCGTCTTAGAGAATGACATAGTGGGGTGTGGCAGTGGCCTCTGCCTCTTCCATGAGAGCCAGCAGCAACAGTTGCTTATTGGTGTGCTGGGGTCTGGGGGAGGAGTTGCCCAAATCCAGCATTTTCCAGTTCAGCTTGTGCGTGCTTCCCATGCTGTGTCTGCACTCTGCAGTCCTGCAGTCACGAGGAGCCCGGGCTGCCCGGCTCGAGAACATTCCAGTGTAGGTGACAAATGTTAGGTAAGCGCGCTAGGGGCACTTTTTTATTGTATCAGTGTTAAATATGTTCAAGGAGCCTCCCTTGGGAGCCCCACAGTGAGCAAGATCTTTATTTAGGAAGGAAGTCTGTTCCTATCTGTTCAGTCTGTTGAACAAAGTATAAACTGTTCATTGTTTTACTGGTTCCACTTAAAACTGGTTTCGGTTTGACTGAGTTCTGTAGAACCAAATCGTCGTTTTATAAGTAAATCACGCTACACGCGCCTTAAATAAATCATGTTTAATAACAGGTTCGCTTATCTATCATAAGTGCCTGGATACCCTCGCGGAGGATAAGCCTCGCTTTACAAATGATTGATTGATGGGGCCTTGTAAGAGGCCTGGTGAAGCGGGTTACTGGCAACAATACGAATGAAGTCCTGGCTGGCTCCCAAATATATCTTAATAGGTACACACGTTATTGGTCTAAATTATGGCAAAATAATCAACTACCTTATTGTGTTACATCTAATGAAAAAACGTCCACATAAATAACTGCGTCATTCGCAAGGCCCCTAACAAATTGTCCCGACATCTGGGCTGTGGGGGAGGGGGTGAGAGGGGGAGCGTTGGAAAGGGTGAGTGAATGCCACAGCCAACCACATAACCGTAGAACACAGTAGCGCGCAGTATTATAAGCGTAGGCTGCAGGCCGCAGAAGAAGATCCAGCACTTGAAGTATGGCGCCGCTGTGTATTCGCCGCCTGCTACTCTATTTTTCAGTTTGCCATTCTTTTGAGTAATTACTAGTATTCTGCACACCTCGCTCTCTCCAGAGTCCACCTAGCTATTTAAGTAAAGTATGTAAATACACATTTATTTAAATTTTGCAAAATGCTAGATCGCACCTGATTATAGCGCAAACTTGACTTACGACGGCTAGTTAAAGCTGCAGCCTGCCACTGCCAACTTTGGCGCTGGCTGCCTGCTGGGGAACCGGGTTTGAGTCTCCCTCGGTGTTGGCTCAGTATCCTGTCACTGTGATCAGGATTGACTGTGATTAATTCTGGTGGGCAAAAAATCAGTCACCTAATCTGTCCGTGCCTATTAAAAATGAAAGTGGCACTATTGTGTTACGTTACATAACTGGTGCTCATGTAAGCGTTCCCAATACCTTCCGGTCGAGTTCGCGGCCCCGCTATAATATTAATTTTGAATGTTAGAATCATATATAATGTTGGTGAGAGTGAAGATCGGTGAGTTGTTCGCAAGCTGCAGAGCAAGCCTTCCCTTGTGTTGTGTGGCTTTTCCTCAGGGGTCCATATTGTGAGTAGCTGTTTTTTGCGAGGAATAGATAGACTAGGGTCAGAGTGGCGAGAAAAAAGTCACAACTTCGCACACCAATTTTACATGGGCTGTCTTCAAACAAACTTTGCTGAAATCGATTTTTAGTATGACTATGAATATATGTATATTGTTGGCGCCGGTCGTTAAAGAAAGCTAATAGAACACACTTGCTGCTTACTGATTCTGTTGATCTTGATTTAGATTAGCAGGCCTCTTGTCTCTACTTTCTGCATTCAAATAAGGGAAAACAGTTTCAGTTTCATCATGAAACCAAAACTGTGTGTCTGCGGGGCTGAGCTTGAGGCTCATATCTTTCTCAACCTCAGGCTCACTCACCCCTTCCAGGCCCGGCATTAATTAATTTTATGACGGTCCTCTTGGTCCTGTGGCTGTTTATGGCTCTGGGCGCCAGTGCGCCACCAGCCTGATAGCTTGCCCACCTTGGGCAAATTAGGGACGCCTGATGCGAGATTCATTATGAGGACAGCTGAACCAGAGTAGCGAGGACAAGCACTTCATAAATGAGGCGTGAGGACATCCTTAAGAGTGAGGGCGGCCAGAAAATAGAAGAGAAGCTTGGGCAACAGGGATATCCAGTGAAGATGCAGATTAGGTGTGAGATTGCTTTCCACTTCTAGATCTGCTAAACAAATAGAAAACTAATTAACAATCTGGTTTGGCAGACGTAGCAGCTAGCAGGTTAGAATTTCATTAGAGCAGCAGCTAGGAAGTGAGAGTATCGAGATTTGTTCCCCTCTTACCCGCCTTTGAAAATATACTCTTGAGTCAAGCATTACTTCATTTGCTAAGTGTTTGTTTATCCATTGTAATGGAGATTTTTTTATGCTTGTTTACTCGACAGTTTCTTGAAAAGGGCATGTGAGAGACCCGGTTCCCACATTGATTCAGTGTCTGTTCAAGGACAGAAAAGGCTAAGTAGCCAAATGACGACCATGCATTCGACTTTGTAGCTGAACTCTTCACCTCGGCGCAGACAGGCTGATCTAAACCAGTCGCCCTTCATAGCACTTTATGTTATTCTTTTTTCTTGTATTCTCCACTTATGATTTAAAAAGAAAGTAAACCGCAAACCCTTGAATCAACTCCAAGAAAAAAAATCGCATTCCTGTCATTTTTGAACTTTAAGCGTGCTTTTTCTGAATATCACCTGGCTTGGATTTCTGTTGCTTAGTATTTTTCCATCTGATCTGTTAAACACTTTATTAAATATCTGTAGGTGCTATTGCATTTTATAATTTTGAAAAGCCTGTTTTCGTTCCATTCCTGGATAGTACGTGATAGACTCTAGAAAGTAATGGCTTTACCCTTGCAGAGAACAGCAGACTCACATCTTGTTGATAAATTGAATGGAAAGGGACTGAAATACTGATGGGGCCTGTCATATAAGTCGCTCTTCTTTCATTCTGCAAATCCCACCAGGAGTTTGGAAGTACAATAAGGTTTTGAACATTCACTGGTAGTGAGGAATGATAAAGAACATTGCCTCCATGTGCCCATCCTCGTCACAGTCCTTGCTGCTTGCTGTGAGTCCCACCACTGAGACAGAAGTCTCATTGAACCCGTTTATATGGTTAGTCTTGCCCACTCTCAGAAGGCATAAGACAGCTGAACTACCAATACCTACTGCAGATTTCTTCCATTTCCTGGACTCTTAAGAACCCGGGCTGCCACAGGGAGTATGTCCTTCCCATGCAGGGATAGCAAGTCACAGGAAGGACGCGTAAAACCAGCTGAGATGAGAGGGATGTATGCAGCCATACTGTTGCAATCTCCTCGAAGATGTCTTTCGGTGCAGGACTCCGCCAATATTTGTGTACTCATAGTTACTCATATAAAGCTACAAGGGAAGCCTCACCCTGAGTGTAATGGTTTTCTCTTTCTTCCCCTCCACCTCCCCTCGGCCCACATTTTAATCAAAGAATGACAAACTAAAATGTCCATGTTGCATCGTTCTCTCTAGGCTGAACAGGGAAACACAAGGAAGACAGTTGTCGATAGAAAAAACACAATAGTGCGAGGAAGCAAGATGGCGGCCGCTTAGAGGCCGACTGCAGCACTAGCGACGCTATCCTGGGTTAGGTTTTGAAGTAACGACCCCTGGTAAAGACCCCTATAGGCTTGCGGTAGATGACTGCATAAAAAGGGACTCACGATAATATTTCTCGCATTTTTCTATGCTGGGATCACGGAACCCCGAAAAAGACTCTGCACGCTGGTCACAAGAATCGGGCTCCGGATTATTAGGCGCTCTATCCTCAAGGCTCTTTCTTACCTGGCGAGTCGAGGATCACGGAGTAGTGGAGAAATGGCGCCAAAATCGGCGGCGAATGCCGCGGGCGCTAAAGCGGCAGCATTGCGAAAGCTGCGTGGTGAGCCGCCCGCGAGCTCAACGGCGTTGGAACAGAGTAACTCGGAGCAGGCACTGAACGACCTGCAGCAGACACGCACGCCGCAGCAGCCAAGGAGGGGGAGAGGCGGGGCATCTGGAAAGAATCGTCCAGCCGGCCCCTCGGTAGCTGACATGTTGATGCGTGGTAAGAAGCAGCATATGGAGGTAGCAGGGTCAGTAGCAGTGCGTATAGCAGCTCCTAACACAGAGGAAAATGCCAAAAGGAAACAGAACGAGGAGGTGAGTCCGGCTGGACCTACTGAAATATCTCAGAATCTGAAATTTACCCTGGATGCTGGGTATCCTAAGGATATTGTCCCATCTGTTGCAGAGCCCCCATGTAGTGACAATGATATCGGTCCTGAGGGGAATGTCTCATTGGGAGATAAGGTGGGGGCAGCACAGCAGCTCTCCCCGATGTATCACGGAATATAGAAGCAAATAGCAAGACTGCTGATATTTCAAATATGGCTTCTATTTCCGAAGAAGAAACAGATGGTAAGGAGCTACATCAACCCGACCCAACATTGGGGACTAAAGATACAATGTGGGGAGTGGATCCTCTAGGGGACAGGGACAGGCTTGATCTCGATAAGGATAAAGACCCCAGTGACTGTTTTTTTTCTGTCTCCGAAGGGGCTGAATGGTCTGATGATGATCGGAGTTCATCATTAGGGGGCAGTAATTTGGATTCAGACCCGGAGGATAGTGATATAGATCTCCCCACAATAACTAAGAAGTCTAATATACAGCCAGATGTACATGGTCGAGGAAGAAAGGACCTGAGATGGGATTACTCATCCGCTACCCCGCTTTCTGGAAAACTCTCTGCGGGCACTGATTCCATCCCCCCTATATTGGAGGTTATACACCAGACCATTCTCTCCCACAGGGAAGAAACACGTCAGGACAGTCGTAAGGCGCAGGCCGCTATGAGAAAAATGCAAGGGGTATTCAGGAAGCTTTCCAAGGCATGTTTTAATGTAGGTGAGAGAGTGACGAACCTGGAGGAAAGAATAGTTGCGACTAAGGCGGAAGCGGCCAGTGCATCAACTCAGGTGGAGGCCCAAAGCTCACAGATTAAGGACATTCAGTGGAAGCTGGAGGAATTTGAGAACAGGCAAAGGAGCAACAACCTCAGGGTATTGGGGGTACCAGAGGGAGTGGAAGGGTCGGATGCTAGGGTATATATTATCGAATTGTTTAAATCTGCCTTTCCCGAGCTGATGGAATGGAACTGGACCGCAGAAATACAAAGAGCTCATCGCACTCCGTTTAAACGACGTGTCCCAGCTAGGGAGGGGGACAAACCATGAGCAATTTTGGTGTTTCTAGGGAATTTTTTATTGCGGCAGGCTATCTCAGAAAAGGCCAGACCTGAAACTAAGAGATCTAGTGGGGGAGTCTCATTTTTTGTTCGCCCTGACTTCTGTCACTCAACGGTAGAAAGACGCTGGAGGCTGAGACAGCTAATAAAACCATTTCAGGAAAAGAACATCCAGGTCTATCTGATTAACCTGGCACAACTTAAGGTGATCCATGGGGGACAGACACTGTATTTTTCTTCTGAGATAAAAGCCAGAGAATATTTGGACGGTGTGGACAAATAAAGCTTGGGTCCGCATTGAAGAAAGGGTGAGGGGGAAAAAGAAGAAGCAAGGTTATGTTTGATAGGATAAAGGGGGTAGGAGGTAGCTATGATTGGTAGTTTTAGAAGGACCCAGGTCGCTAATGCTACATACATCACATGCACAGACCTAGGTCTGAGCGCTTCACAAGGGTGGTGGGGATGGGGGAGGAGTGGGGGGTGGATGGGGGTTGGATGGGGTGGGGGTAGTGAGGGGTGGGAAGGATGGGGGAAATTGAAAAGAGGGAAAGTATCTGGTGTTATGTTTTTTGTGATTTTTTTGGCAATTTAGGGCTTGTGATATATAAACAGATGATTGAGCCGGTTCCGAAGAGAAATGTTATCCTAGTAGGGCTAAATGGGGAAACTTAAGATATGTACCCTTAATATTGGGGGCCTAAATAATTGGAGGAAGAGGCAAATGATGGGGCATTTTGTAAGATCAAACTATATTGATGTTTTATGTTTACAGGAGACCCATCTTCCATGGGCAAAAAAACATTTATTGAGGATAAGGGGCTTTGAGTTGTTGGCCTGCTCCTCACAGACATCTACAGTTAGAGGGGTGGCAATATTGGCTAGATCTGTGCTGGGAGGAGCTAAGCGTCATCTGGTTGATTCCCATGGGAGGTGGGCACTGGTGGAACATGATTTAGGGTTTACAATATGTACAATTTACGGCTCTAATCAGGATGACCCGGAGATATTTGAATATCTTGAAATTGAACTATTGAATTGTCCGAGACCTATTATAGTATGCGGAGATTTGAATATCTCTGCTGACTTTACAAATAATACTGTTTATGTAGGTCGTAAACCCAGGGTATTTCGAGCAGTAACCTCAATATGGGAATCGCATGGTTTGGTAGATATCTGGGGTTGTAAGGAACCTAATGACCCGGGTTTTACGTATTATTCATGCCCCTTTAAGAAATATACGAAACTGGATTATTTTCTGGTTTCTATATCAGAATTGGAGAGGGTTAGTATTATGAAGCTCCCGAAGGTGCTGTCTGATCACAGCCCATTAATGTTGGAGTATGAGATAGATATTCTAAATAAAAAGCACTCAAGGTGGACTTTCGAGAGGAAGCTTCTAGCTGATCACAAGTTTGTAGAACATCTGAGGAAGTGGGCCCAAGATTATTTTGATGCGAATCGTTTTAGCTCATCCAGAAATAATGTCTGAGACGCGTTTAAGGCAGCCTTGAGAGGTGAGACGATCAGCTTCTCGGCTAGGCTAAAGCTAGAGGCTCGTCGAGAAAATGAGAGATTGGTCTGCCAACTAGTAGAAGCAGAGGAACAACATATAAAGGATATTGGGCAAGGGTGTGAGGCTGCAGGGAGTCAACAAAAGATTCTTATTATAAAAGCAGAGCTGCATAAGTGGTTAGCTCAGAAGGCAGCCGATGAGTATCATACACATAGGGGCAAGCTGTATGAGACGGGAGAGCAGGCAGGTAAGCTATTAGCACTTCGGATTAGGCAAGAAAGTAGTAGAAATACAATATCAAAAATACAAGAGGAGGGTCGGGATTATACGGAGCCAGCCGATATATTGGAAGTTTTTAAAAACTTTTATCAAACATTGTATAGAGAAGTGGGTGTTTCAGACGATGGTAGTTTAGGGTTTGAAGATATAGGCCCCCGGTTGGATAAACTGGATAGAGAAATGCTGGATAATGATCTGGTAATAGAGGAAGTAATAGGAGCATTGCAGGAGTTAGCAGCAGGAAAGGCTGCCGGGCCGGATAGCATACCACTTCAAGTATATAAGAGTATCCAGAACGAGATTGCCCCAATGTTATTGGATTTATTTAATGGTATAATATGCTCCGGTCAAATCCCTGAATACTGGAAGGAAACAAATATTATTGTGTTTCACAAGAAAGGGAAGCCTAGGGAAAACCCTGGTTCATATCGTCCAATATCCCTCATCAATACGGACACAAAGATCTATGCCAAGGTTCTGGCTAGAAGGCTCGGAAGGGTCATGGGCGGTCTGGTATCCCCGTGGCAGCATGGGTTTGTCCCAGGTCGAGGGACAACTGATCACATTAGGTGGGCCATTTCACTTTTTGATGTGCAAGCTGCCACGGGGGGGAGGATGGCCATGATCCTTCTAGACGCAGAAAAGGCTTTTGATCACGTCAAGTGGAAGTATTTGTGGGGGATATTGGAACAAAGGGGCTTTGGCCCTAAAATAATGGGGGCTATTAGGGCTATGTATCTCGATCCAAAGACCAGACTCCAGATAATGGGAGGCAGCTCGGAAAAAGTGTATATTTCTAGAGGGACACGTCAGGGCTGTCCTTGCTCACCGATTCTTTTCGCCCTGTACATAGACCCTTTAGTACGGAAACTATTAGGATGCAATGAAATTAAACCGGTAGTTTTTAATCGATATGAGACTAAGTTGTTGGCATATGCCGACGATCTGGCCATAATTACACCAGAGCCAGATGCGGCATTGATAGCTATTACAGGGATTGCTAGTGAATTCGGACATTGTTCGGGGTATCTGCTGAATCAAAGTAAAACCCAGATAATTTGTACTAAAAATATTAGAAGGCAGGATGCAAGATATTCTGATTCAGCGGTTTATTTGGGAGTTAAAATAGGTTCGGCAACAGATACCATTATAAAAGATAATTTTACCCCACTTTTAAAAACAATGGTAATTGATCTCAAAAGAATAGATGCCTTACATTTATCTGTAATAGGGAGAGCAAATGAACTTAAAATGACTATGCTCCCTAAGGTACTATATTTCTTTCGCTCTATCCCGTTTATGATTGATGAAGGCCTATTAAAGTCAATAGAGCTAGTTTTTATGAATTTTATCTGGCAATATGGTAAAATTAGGCGCTCCATGAGATATTTGTCTCTCCCACAAGAAAAAGGAGGACTTGCAATACCTAATATTAAATTTTACTCGTGGGCCTGTTTGTTAAGTCAGATGGCGATTTTATTTGATTCAGCCTCAAACCTATCGGATATTCCATTTGGTAATAATAACCCTCCTTCCATCTATGAACTATTACTAGGTAGAGAAGCTCTGGGGCTTCTGCTACGGAAAACCGATAGGCGTTATTATAAGAAAATGCGGTATAAGGTTTTAGATGCTGTTTGGGAGGTCTGGAAACAGGTGAAAAAAGTTCTAATAATTCCTAAAATTAGTTATTATACACTGGTGTGGAAATGTAGTTTGTTTCCTCAATTTAGCAATGATAGAATATGGAGGCTCTGGGAGCAGCAAGGAATTAAAAGAATAGGCGATATATATGAGGGGGCAGCTTGATGAGATTTGAGGATATTCAGCAGAGATTTGATATCCCGGATAATTTAGGTTTTAAGTTTCTTCAAATTCAGGATACTCTGAGGGGAATCAGACCACGGATTATCCCTGGGGGCAGAATTGATATATTGGATTATTTATTAGGGGGTGGAATAAAGATTAAAAAGATATATGGGTCTCTGTTATCAGGGACTCAGGATGATTTGGAGAAATTTGAAACTGCATGGGTAATGAAACTTGGGGACCCAGATGTTGACATAGATAGAGCATTGCAACTCGCAGGGAAACTTTTTCGCTCCATAAATTTGAGAGCCCAACATTATAAGACCCTTTTTAATTTATATTTTACACCAGCCAAATTATTTATGTGGGGCAAAAAGGAGGATGATAGATGTCCACGGTGTGGGAAGGCCCTGCTGATCTGCTGCATATGTTTTATCATTGTAGGAAATTAAGTGTTATTCAAGGAGAAATTCGGAAATTTTGGGAGGGGCTGCTAGGAGTTAAGATCACCCTATCCCCTACCCTACTGATTATGGGATTTGAAAGTAACTTGAGGCTTAATAAGGAAAAAGAAGCATTTGTATTTATATCTGTAGCGGTCCTCAGGATATTGCTTGCGGCAGGATGGAAGGATACGGTAGCTCCATCCTTCCAGATGTGGTTGGCCAGACTTCTTGGGATTCATAATATTGAATCTTCTCTATATATGCACCGGGGTAGGAAAATGAGGGAATTAGGAATGACTATTTGGGCTCCCATGAAGTGGTGGAGGGTTGGTTGTTTGGAGGAAGCTCCTGAGTGATTCTCTATATTTGGATTCCCATGTTTACTAGTCCTGATGGGTGTTGGATGGTTATTTTTATCTCTGTATGGATTTATCAGCTTAATTTTACTATTTAACAATGAAATATTTCTTAATCTTTATCTGTTTTAGAAACTCATGCCCGAATTTATTTATTTTATAATATTATATGATGTATGTATAGTGGATTATTAGTAATATTGTAATGTAATTTGTATTTATTATCAAATATACCAGGTATTTTTTTTTCACAATAAAAAAAAAAAAAAAAAAAAAGGAAGACAGTTGTCACTTGTGGAACAGGTGTGGAGTTGAGATATTCTTGACATGTTTGCCCAGTGAAAATCAAAAGTACGTGACGTGTGAGAACATAGAAAACATAGACAAGCAATGTGGAATTTCAGAGTGTAGATTGGAAGTGATGACAGTCTGCATGTGTGACAAAAGATGCATAGTGATAGACTGTGGTGGTTATACTGAATAAGACGGTACCTATGTTGTTATATGACATCTCTTTATTAATGTAATAGCTGCACTTTCACTATTGTTTTATTAACCTTCTTGCTTTCTCACATTAGCTTGAAAATGCACCATTTGCCCACTCTTTTTTCAAAATTTTCTAGGGGGAAGAACCCCCCGAACCCCCCTCAGGTTGTTCAGGCTCGCACGCTAAGCCAGCTTGCCACGGTGAACTCAAACACAATTTTTATGCCTCACCAATTTCAAATGTCACCAGCAGCCACTGATCCTGATGGTACCGCAAATCCATATGGGAGTTCAAAAACCTATTACTAATAATACTAGTATTATTTTTTAAGAACACACCACTTATAAACATAGTACTGATTTGGGAAATCTTACTTTAATAACATATCACTTATATATAAATTACAATTTAATATTTTAAAACCACAGTTAAGTTTCAACCCTTCCCCCATTCTGCTTAATCCCAGTTTCCATAGTAACAGTTTCTGCAACATTCAACTGTACTGGCAGGTCCCAAGTTCAACATATTTTCAAGTTCAGCACAGTGGCTTACAAATGCAAATAGCAGGTGTGGTTGACTTTTGCAAAATATTACCTAATCCAATCTACTGTACCTTTCAAATATGTTTTAATACCCAATAAGAAACGTGCTTCTTTAGGAAAGTAACATACATCCTATTTTTGAGTGTACAATGTTCATGAACAGCCAATCAGTTATCTGCTTTTTCAAAAACAGCATCTTGTCCACCATTTTAGATACCTCTCATTCTACCAACTGACTACCTCAGCTACAGACATCTTCTCATTACTTCCAGACATCCCTTCAAGATGCTTACAGTATGGATTGTTGGGCACAGCTATGTTTTCTGGTGCAAAAGGTATGCTGAACACAGAGGTATTGACAAAGACCTTGCTTTGCAAAATTTGCTAACATGCCCCTTGCCCAAAAGCAATTCTGCTTTGCTTCGTTGAAGCGAGAGCAGGTTTCCTGCTCTCGCTTCAATGAAGCAAAGCAGTGTTCGCTATGACAGGGCGGGAGCCGTGCTCCCGCCCTGCCATAGCAAACGGCAATGTCCCAGGGGTGGGCACCCAAGGACATTGCAGGAGCCGGCCCTGGGGGTAGCTGTCCCTTGGGCCATCATGGGCTCCAGGACGGGGACCGCGCGGCCCCACCTAGCATTTTTAAAGCCCCGGGGAGGTGGTGGTCCCTGGCGCCGAGGGTCCGCAACGTACCCCAGCCCTTTTTTAAAATTGCCCCGGGGAGGTGGTGGTCCCCGGGGCAGTGTGGGTAGGGGCAGTAGCTCCCCCACACTTCTCTAGAATAACGTAAGCCCCGGGGAGGTGGCGGTCCCCGGAGCTTGGGGGGGCCCGCGAGGCCACCCTGCTCATAATTACGAATGCCCCTGGGAGGTGGCGGTCCCTGGGGAAGCGTGGGGGGGCAGGAGCCCCCCTCACATTTTTAAACAAAAAGCCCTGGGGAGGTGGCGGTCCCTGGGGCTGCGCGCGTGCCCCTCGCATATGATAAACAAAGCCCCGGGAAGGTGGCGGTCCCTGGGGCTGTGGGGGCCTCCACGGGCCCCCACACCATAATTAAGAATTTCCCCCGGGACTTGGCCCACCTGGGGGCTTGAACAAACAAAGCGTGGGAGACCGTGCTTCATTTTCTTTTCAAATAATTTCGGCCGGATTTGCACACCCAGCGTGAATTTGGCCGAAATTATTTAAAAAAATGCTATTTTTGCCCCTGGTGGTCCTTGTGGGACCCCATGAGCAGGGCTAGGGGGTCAGGGTGTTTCTACCCTGCCCCCTTTTCCTGTTTTTTAATGTTTTTTCTACAGTTTTCTTATGACTCGGTTATCCTGAAAGTCTCGGGGTGATTCGTCAAGCGGGGGCCGAGAAAAAAGGGGGTCCCAAAACGCGTTTTCCCCATTCATTTTTCCATAGGGACCTTTCATCGCGGCTACAGCCCGAACTGCTGAACGGAATTACACCAAATTTGGCAAAGAGGTAGCCCTTGGTTCAGTGTCGTGCCTTTTGCTTAAATGGTGTAAATCCGTTCAGTAGTTCCTGAGAAAATCAAAAGTAAAGTCACATATATATCTATGGCCGAGTAGGGTCCGCGTACCCTCCCGATCACGAGCTGTATGCTAATTGCTGTCAACACTCCAAACCAGGAAGTGTTGGCAGCCATCTTGTTCCTCGGTAGAACCGAGGGACAAGAAAAGACGAAAACAGACGCAAAAAAACGCAAAAAGGGGGCAGGGTAGAAACACCCTGACACCCTAGGCTTGCTCAGGGGGTCCTACAAGGACCCCCAGGGCCCAAAAATCTGCAAAAAAAGTGCTGGGTGCACGGATCCTGCCGATAAAAAAAAAAAAACTGCGTGGGCTCCCGCGCTTCGTGGTTAATTGGCCCCCGGGTGGGCCAAGTCCCGGGGGCATGCGGGGGTTAATGTAAATTTATGTGGGGGAATTTCACGGGTTTTGTACGAGTGAAATGTCCAACTAACTATAACTGTCCCTAAAACCTATGATGCATATATATATTCACTGAAAAAAACATAGGTTTCAGACACGTTATAGTTAGAAATTAGCATTTAAAAAACCTTTGAAATTCACTGAAAAAACCATAGGTTTTAGGGACAGTTATAGTTAGTTGGACATTTCACTCGTACAAAACCCGTGAAATTCCCCCGTTATAGTTAGTTCAGCTAACTATAACTCGCGCCCCGCAACGCACTGCTGATGACGTCACATATTACATCACTCATGACATGGTCAGTGACATCACTGATGACATCACTGATGACATCTCAAATGACATCACTGATGACATCATCCAGTGACTGTGTGTTTCTATAAAGTTTAAATATGTTTAATATATATGCCAAGGTGTATTGAAGAATGAGTGGGTGTATAAGTGTCTGGATGGATGATTTAGTAGGTGTGTGACTGACTCTATAAGTGAGTGATTAAACGTATCTTACTGAATGCATGGAATAGTGACTAAACTGTGTGAATGTCTGTATCCGTCTGTCTCTTGGTGTGTAAGCGGCTGCATAGGTTTGCGTGGATCCCGCCGTGATTACAAAAAAAACGAGGCACAGAAACACGTCGCAAAACGCTAAAAGGGGGCAGGGTAGAAACACCCTGACCCCCTAGGTCTGCTCAGGGGGTCCCACAAGGCAGAAAAAAGCTTTTTTTTTTTTTTAAATCGGCGGGATGCGCTTAGGGTGCGCGGATCCTGCCGATAAAAAAAAAAATCGAAGCGTGGTCTCCCGCGCTTTGATGCTAATTTGCCCCCGGGTGGGCCAAGTCCCGGGGGCATGCGGGGGCTGGGTTTATATTTAATGTGGGGGGCCTCTAAGGCCCCCAAGCCCCGAGGACCGGCACCCCCGGGGCTTTAAAAATTAACCTGTGTGGGGGCTCGTTCCCCCCACACGCCCAGGGACCGCCACCTCCCGGGGCACTAAATATTTCAATATGGGGGTCCGTTACGGACCCCGAGCCCCGGGACCACCACCTCCCCGGGGCTGTGCAGAGGATGGGAGGGGGCCGCGCGGCCCCCTCCTGGAGCCCTTGATGGCCCTGGGGACCGCCACCCCCAGGGCCGGCTCCTGCAGTGTCCCGGGGTGCCTACCCCGGGACACTGTAGTTTGCTATGACAGGACGGGAGCCTCGCGGCTCCAGTCCTGTCATAGCAAACTGCTGGATATTGGAAGCGAGAGCAGGGAACCTGCTCTCGCCTAATATCCAAGCACATTGCTTTCCACACGGGGAGCTGCATGTTAGCAGCTCCCCATGTGGAAAAAGCAATGCCGGCTCCCGCAGGAGGCGGGGAGCCGGCATGGTCCGTGGGGAGTTGGGGTCCCCCACGGACCCCAAAGGATAGGGCCAGCCCCGGGGGATGGGGTCCCCGGGGCAAGTAGTGGCCCGGGAGGGGACCACGCGGCCCCCTCCCCAAAAATAATGAAAAATAAATAAATAAAGGCCGGCCCCGGGGGATGGGGTCCCCGGGGCCTAAGGAGGCCTTAGGAGGGGGGCCGCGAAGCCCCCCTCCATGAAAACTTAAAAAAAAAATAAGGTGCCAATGACTCGGGGGATGGGGTCCCCGGGTCGAAATTGGCCACGGGAGGGGGCCCACGCGGTCCCCTTCCCGTACCTTTAAAAAATAAAAAATAAAAGGGGTCAGGCCCTGGGGGATGGGGTCCCCAGGGCCCAAAATAATTACAAAGAAGGGGGGCCACACAGCCCCATTTTTAAAAAAAATCCCCCCCAAAAATCCGGCATCGCGCCGGAGGCCACGCCTCCTCCTTGTCAGCACTCTGCAAACGCGCCTCCTGGACATCATCCACGTGATAATCTGATGCACCTCCTCACACCCTAATATAACCTTTGATACACCCACTCTAAATTACAGACTGCCATTCGCAAAACCATAGACACTCCAACACCAATTACTATATACACACTCACTGATTCTTAGGTCTACACACACACATCTACTCACTCACCCGTACAGTCACTCATACTTATAGTCACTCAGTACAGGACTATTATATGCACTCATACACCTATATAAACACTCACACACCGCCACTCATCCATAGAGGTACTCACACACCTAGTCAGTCATGCAAATAATTAAACCCACTGCCATTTACTCACCTATACAGTTATACCCACACCAGCTCACTTACTCATACAAATACTAGCACATTCTTACGCTCTTATACAATCACTGATACAAGCACACACTCATCCATACAGTCACTCTCACAATCACACACTCTAGCTTATAGCTATTTATATACTCCAACACACATATATACTGCCTTTCACATATGTAGTTACTCACACATGTACCACTGGGACATACATTCACTCACTAACACACTCTTACACACACTTACCCACCCATACAGTCTATCACAGATGCACTCTTGAAACCATCCACCCAGTGAATCACCCACTCACACATCTCTGCACAGAGTCGCACACACCCCCACCCACACAAACACTCAGGCACCCATACAGATACTCAGACAACCAATCAATAACTCATATAGACACTCATGTAGCTATTCACAAACCCATGCAGCCACTTACACAGCAACAGACAGACGGATACAGACATTCACCCAGTTTAGTCACTAACCCATGCATTCAGTAAGATACGTTTAATCACTCACTTATAGAGTTAGTCGCGCACCTAGTAAATCATCTATTCAGACACTTATACACCCACTCATTCTTCAATACGCCTTTCCCTATATATATTAAACATATTTAAACTTTACAGAAACACACAGTCACTGGATGATGTCATCAGTGATGTCATTTGAGATGTCATCAGTGATGTCATCAGTGATGTCACTGACCATGTCATGAGTGATGTAATATGTGACGTCATCAGCAGTGCATTACGGGGGTGCAAGTTATAGTTAGCTGAACTAACTATAACGGGGGAATTTCACGGGTTTTGTACGAGTGCAATGTCCAACTAACTATAACTGTCTCTAAAACCTATGGTTTTTTCAGTGAATTTCTAAGGTTTTTTAAATGCTAATTTCTAACTATAACGTGCCTGAAACCTATGGTTTTTTTAGTGAATATATATATATATATATATATCCTGCTCCTCGTTTTTGCCTCTGTATATCCGCACTCTTAGAACGGGTGCTCGGTCTAGCGGTGGCAAACCGCTTAAATCTCCCGCTCCACTGTAACACTACAGTACAGACCAGCACTCGCATTGGTATTTCATCCAAGTTTAGGATTTAATAGCGTGCACAAATTTCAATAAACAGACGCGTTTCAGCATAAGCCTTCGTCAGTGTCGACGGTCGCCGTAAAACAAATAAACATATAGTTGTTACTATTCAATAAAACAAACAAAGGACAAAATCATGAATGTCAACAGTGCACCATCTTAAAATGTGCAAATTGCTGCTGATATCTATCGGAGAAAGACATTTCCACAGATCATCATGTCTTATATTCTCAACGTGGCAATAATTAATTCATTATATATACATGAATTAATCAAATCAAGACATTAAATTCATCATGTCCCTTTTTTTCTCTCCACAATTAAATCTTGCAATGAGGATAATCACTCGAAGCTCTCTAATTTTACCATATCGGTAGGTCTGTAACTTTGATGCATGATATGCCCCTAATGTAACCAATAATGCTTTCCTCATGTCCTGAATGGGCAACTCGAAATTATTCTATCTAGGCATATTATCATGACTATTATACCGCCCTGTATGGGCCTTGTTTTCCTTAAAATCCATTACAGACCATCTTATTCCTAATTAATTGTGGGGAGAAAAAAAGGGACATGATGAATTTAATGTCTTGATTTGATTAATTCAAGTATATATAATACAGAGGAGTCCTCAGGACACAAGAAGACCACATCGCCCCACCAGCAGTGCACCAGAAGCCGCGTTTGCAGAGTGGTGTAAAAAGGGGCATGGCCTCGGACCACCTCTCTGCAACGCAGCTCTGTGGTGCTTACTGGAGGTACCTGGTGGGCTAGTTGTCCCCCAGGGACCCTCAGGATTGAAGGGGACTTAATCCCCCAATTTACAACGCGCCAGGGGGCGTGTTTGCACACTTGTTATATCAGGCCCTACCCCCTCCCTGCACCACTATGCAAACGCGCCCCCTGGCGCATTGTAAATTGGGGGATTAAGTCCCCTTGAATCCTGAGGGTCCCTGGGGGCCAACTAGCCCACCAGGTACCTCCAGTAAGCACCACAGAGCTGCGTTGCAGAGAAGTGTAAAAAGGGCTGTGGCCTCGGACCACCTCTCTGCAACGCAGCTCTGTGGTCCTTTCTGGAGGTACCTGGTGGGCTAGTTGGCCCCCAGGGACCCTCAGGATTGAAGGGGACTTAATCCCCCAATTTACAACGTGCCAGGGGGCGCGTTTGCACAGTGGTGCAGGGAGGGGACGGGGCCTGCGGCGAGTTGCCGGTTACCTTTTTTTCTTTTTTCTTTTATGGGAGGGGGCTACGTGTCCCCCCTTCCCTGGGACAATTTTGGCCCCGGGGACCCCATCCCCCTGGGCCTGTCAGCCTAGTTTTTTTTAATTCATTTTTTGTGGAGGGGGGCCCGAGGCCCCCCTCCAGAGGCCAATTATGGCCCCAGGGACCCCATCCCCCGGGGCCTGGCCAACCTTCTTTTATTTTTTATTTTTTTGGAGGGGGGCCGCGTGGCCCCCCTCCCAGGCCACTTCTGGCACCGGGGACCCCATCCCCCGGGGCCTGGCCTCTCCGTTGGGGACCGTGGGGAGAGCCCCAATGTCCCCATGGTCCCGCCGGCTCCCCGTCTCCTGCGGGAGCCGGCATTGCTTTTGCACAAGGGGAGCTGCTGACATGCAGCTCCACTTGTGCAAAAGCAATTCTGCTTTGGTTTTTGGAAGCGAGAGCAGGTTTCCTGCTCTTGCTTCCAAAAACCAAAGCAGAGTTTGCTACGACAGGGTGGGAGCCGCACGGCTCCTGCCCTGCCATAGCAAGCGGCAATGTCCCGGGGGTGGGCACCCTGGGACATTGCAGGAGCTGGCCCTGGGGGGTGGCGGTCACCAAGACCATCAAGGGCTCCTGGAGGGGGGCCGCACGGCCCCCTCCCATCAAGTACAAAGCCCCGGGGAAGTGGTGGTCCCCGAGGCTTGGGGGGCCTTACGAGGCCCCCCGCCTCTAATTAATCAAAGCCCCGGGAAGGTGGTGGTCCCCGGGGCTTGGGGGCCTGCGAGGCCCCCCATTAATAAAGAAAGCCCCGGGGAGGTGGCGGTCCCCGGGGCTTGTATGCCCCAGGGAGGTGGTGGTCCCAGGGGCAGCATGGGGGGCAGGAGCCAAAGATATTGGCAAAAGAAAAAACGCTTTTTGAATAGAAACGAGGTCCTAACTATAACTACCTACTGGCGACCGCCAGTAGGTAATATATCTATATACACAGATTTTGCACACACAAACCAAAGAAATTCAGCAGCTATACTTATGCTTATCTCATGAAACTATACCTTGTGCCCTAAGGTAACTGTAACTCATGCACCTGCCAGGCACAGTTTTCTCATCAATCAGTTTATTGGAAATATTACAGCATTATCAATGATGTCGTAGAAGATGTAATGTGGGATAATTAGCAGTGCATGAAGAGGGCACGAGTTATTGTTACTTTAGGGCACAAGTTATGGTTTCTTGATATATGTATAACTATAACTCCTTAATTTCTACAGATTTATGTGTGTAAAATCCGAACCTAACTATAACGCCCTTGTAACTTTTGTTTTTTTTAGTGAATTTCTAAGGTTTTTTAAATTCTACTTCCTAACTATAATGTTCCTATTTTTTTTTAAAACAAACTTGATTGATTACCATAAAGTATTATCCAATAGTTGCAAAACATGTCACTGCGGCATTTTGTGTCATTGTACAGCTAGCTAATGCTAGTAGGAGTTTTTCGGTACATGCACACAAGTGTACCAGGATTATATTATTAATACAAAAGCAGTTTGCATGATACAATTATAATAAGGATTCCTTAGTTTGATTAGACTATCAACATAACTGCTAATGATTACCCAAGAGCCCTCCCTTCCCCCACCCGCATTCTGGCCCGTCAGGTCTATTTATCTGGCGTGGTAATTGCACGTGTGAGTATTGCTTTACATTCCACTTTGCAGTGTGCGGGCATGTATGTCTACTATTCGCCCATTAGTTGCGCTGCCCCGTATAGTACAGAGTGTCAGCTACAGTGGAATTGGGGTAGCAAGATTTGGAAAGAGGTCTAGCGCTTTAAACCCTTCCGTATGACGTCCCACTCCATAGAGATTAGGTGTTTGCGCAGCCCCCGGGTCTCTTCCCGCCTGATGGGCCACTCCAGCGCACCACTTCATCGTACCATGAGGATAACGCAGGGGGTCTCGCAGATTTCCACCTCATCGTTATAGTTCGTATAGCTAGTATAAAGGCGAGGTCTAAGAAGCGAATCTGGACTTTCTGGGCGCCTGCGCGTTTCCGGACTCCTAGCAAACATTCAGTTATATTGTCTTCAATTTGTAAGTGCGTAACCTCTCCAATAGCGCCACGCACCCTCTCCCAATAGTCGCTAAGGTGGGGGCAAGCCCACAGCATGTGTATGAAGCCCGCCTCTTCGGCCTTACAGTGAGGACAGCAGTGTTGGGTGTCTGCGAACATTCAGTGTAGACGGCGCTGAGTTAGATAGGACCTATGCAGGACCATGCATGTATAAATTTGAATTTTGAATTTCGAGACACTCGTTTGGGGTGTTCCAGTATACTTGCCCATGCTTTATCAGATATGTCACGATGGATAGTTTCGGACCATTTCGTTCTCAAGTCAGTGAGCAGGACTGACGCCTGGGTGCGGATACCAATATACAGCCATTTGATGAGATGCCTCACCTCACCCATATAGTATAATGTACAAACTAGTTTGTGTGGCGGAGGCTCTTGCCGCTGGGGGGCCCAATTCTTTCTAATATAATGGGACAACACGGCGTGCGGTAAGTAGAGGTGACCTGGCGCCCCTGTGGCTTGCATGAAGTTACCATGGCCTAGAAAGGTGTTGTCCCTAAACAAGGCGCCTACTGTTTATACTCCCACTTCCCCCCAGGCCTGCAATCTATTCTTTGAGAGTCTGCCACCAGGGGTTGGTATCCCCAGCAATGGGATGTTACCAGGGTATGGAATGGCGCGGGGTGTGTAGAGCAGCGCTTTTTTCCAACACTGATTTGCCGTCTTAACTTAAGTAGTGGTGGTGCGAGCAGGGAGAGTTTGCTTTTTGGCAGCAGTAATGTGTGGAGCAATCCTCAATCTATGCCCTGTGGTGTATAGCCTATTTCTTGTAAGTTTCTGCACACAGTCCAGTAGGACAGCCATTGTAGCTGACAGGCATAATAGTATGCCCTAAAGTCTGGCACCCCCAGCCCTCCCCTGTGCGGTTCTAATTGCAATTTTTTAAGACTCACCCTCCGGCGACAGGCCCCCCATATAAGGTCCAACAGTAACATGTCCAGGGTGCGAAATGTGGATGATGGGACCAGTATTGGCTAGTTTTCAAAATAGTATAATAAGCAGGGGAGGACCTCCATTTTGGAGATAGCTACTCGCCCCATCACCGATTGTGGCAGTGATGACCAGAATGTCACTCTTGATCGTACTGCACTAATTGCTTTCATCAAAATGCCGTTGAGCTGATCCACTTGCAATCTATATATATGGATACCTAGGTCTTTGAATGTATTATGTGCCGCCAGTATATTAAACTTGCCAAAACTAATTACATCTGGGCGGGGACCTTCATGCAAGAAGAAGACATTCGACTTCCCTTCATTGATGGCAAGGCCAGAGATACGTTCAAACTTAGAGAAAATAGTGGGGATAGGCTTGAACAAGTTTGTGAGGTCCCGCAGGTACTCAATAATGTCATCCGTGTAGGCTGATATCAAGTGGGTTGTATTGCCTATTGGAATCCCCAGACGGTCAGCCGTCTGCCATAGCATGAGTGCCAGCGGCTCTATGGCAAGCACGAATAATAAGGGGGAAAATGGGCAGCCCTGTCTCGTGCCTCTATGTACAGTGTATTCTTGTGATATGTGGCTGCCAGTGCGTGCTCTCGCAGTAGGGGCTGTATACAGCAATCGAACCCAGCGGAGGAATTCCAGGGGGAGTCGAAACCTCCTCAGGGCTGTAAACATATATTCCCACGTGACGGTGTCAAAAGCCTGGCGCAGGTCCAGTGCTATACAGCCTGCGTTGTTATACTCCGCAGGGGCAGTAGTCATAATGTGATGTAGCCGTCTAATATTTAATGACGTGCTGCGCGCCGGTAGAAAGCTGCATTGGTCCTTGTGTATCAATGTGTGCAAGTGGGGTAGGAGCCGGTTCGCCAAGATCTTACTTAGGATCTTATACTCTGATGCTAAGAGCGACAATGGACGATAGCCCGATAAGTCTGAGTCGTCCCGCCCTGGCTTGGGGATTGATATTACCAGCGCCTGCATAGTGGTGTGCGGGAGGTGACCCAATTCCAGTGATTTATTGTATAATTCCACCAGTTTAGGGATGAAGGCCTCTGAGCAAGAGTCAAAGAATTCTATTGGCAGGCCATCGAGGCCTGCCGCTTTGTTGCGTGGGAGTCCTTTGATGGCCACCTTTATTTCCATTCTTGTAATGGGACCCAAGAGACTTTTCTGGGTGTCTGCTGTGAGTTGTGGGTAGGGTAGACCCTCCAGGAAGTCGTCGATCAGTGAGGCATCAATGTATGCGGGTACATTGTAGAGCGCGCTATAGTAGTTACAGAACACATCGTTTATGTCTCGCTGTGAGTGAACCATGCCCGTCCCTGGAACATTAATACTGTGAATAACAGGAGGTGTTGTGTCGTCCTGCAGTATTCTAGCCAGTAGTGTCCCAGATTTATCAGCCTCAGTGTGCTTCAGCTGTGTGTATGCTCTGTGGTCTTTTACCCGGAGAGTTTTGAGCAGTTCGGCATGCTGTATGCGCGCTTCTCGCAGCAGATCCTGTTTGGTCGGCTACCCGGTTGCTGCCTGCTCCAATTCAGTCATTGAATTTTCTACTCTGATGAGATTCTTATGTATTTCTTGCCTGGCCCCCACAGTGGCGCCTATTGCAGTGCCTCGCACCACCGCCTTGAGCGCGTCCCATTCTATCAAATTTGAGGAGGCAGTGCTCCAGTTTTTTTTAAAATAATTTGTGATGACTGAGGATAGCATACAGCGGAAAGGGGCGTCCCCTAACATCTGGGGCCAAAGCTTCCATGTGGGATCGGGGTAGGCACTCTGCCCCATGTAAGGCGGATCTCCAGGGGGTTATGGTCAGAGAAGGTTTTGGCCAGGTGCGTGGCATGGGTGACTTGGGTCACGATATTAAGGGAGCAGAGGAATATGTCGATCCGTGTGTGGAGTTGGTGGACTGGCGAGAAAAATGAGTATTCCCTGCTTGCTGGATTCAGCATTCTCCAAACATCCCCCAATGTCCACCCAGCAGTCCAGCTGCATAGGGCCTCAGCTTGCTTGATAGCACCTGCTCCATTTAGGGGAGGGTGTGACCTGTCTAGTACAATATCCATCACTGGATTGCAGTCCCCTCCCAGTATCCACAGGTACGTATCCCACCCAGTCAACACTGTACTTAGTCTGTTAAAAAATTTGTCCTGATCAAAGTTTGGGGCGTAAATGCTACCTAACACCACTGGCAGACCATCAAGCGTCCCTCGCAATAATATATATCTGCCTTGGTCATCCGTGCGCCGTTCCAATTCAGTAAACGGGACCCCATGTCTAATCCAAATGGTCGCCCCCCTCGCAAAGGCTGAGTAGTTAGTAGAGAATATTTGTCCCCTCCACTTCTTACGAACCTTCCCAGCTTCTGATTCAGTGAGGTGCGATTCTTGCATGAAAACTATCTGCGCCTTGTGCCTGAGGAGTTGCGCATGGACCCTATGCCTCTTGTGTACTGATCCAAGCCCCCGCACATTCCAGGAGATTAAATAATAGGAGCCTAGCGTAGTGGAGTTGTGGTGCATATGTCAGTAATGTAAGCATTGCTCTCCCCAACATGGAGTCATTCCCTGTTGCGGGCCAGAATTCCCCAAATTCCCTTCGAACTTGTAATACACGGCTCAACCATTGAACTATGCTGGGCCAAACAGAAAACGAAAACATACAAGCAATGCGATACGGTGTGTACGCTTTGTGGGGGTGGTCAACACCGTCTATCATGTTATTTACATACAAATATTAACTTTGCAAGCTCAACGGAACCTGGGGAATATCTCATTTCTCTATTAGTGTTAACCAACGAGGGTGCTACATAACTTAAAGGGAAGTATACATTGTCATGCCATATAATCATATGTCAAGTATCAGCTGGTATTATGTCATGCACATTAACTTCGGGCACATTCAGCATTAGTAATAATCAGTTCCGTAAGCTTCCATATAGCCCGATAGGCCCAGTATGGCCCTTACATTTTACAGTTACTATTGTGGTAATAATGTATAAAAGAAAGGATACATTCAGTCACTAGGAGCGTTCATTGTGTGGCCTCTGCGCCTGTGTCCTGGTGGTCAAAACTGTAGTCCAAACCGTGCTATTCACCCCAGGAAGTCATCTGCTGTTTGAGGCATCACAGGGGGAACAGGGTGATGCTGCGCTCAGAGTCCGACTGGATGGTGCTGTCCTCTGACAAGTCGGTTGCGATTTGGAGGTTATCGTTTCTGAAGGAGTTTGCAGCTACCAGTGCCTCTTTCTTGCTGGCCTGAGCATGCTCATGTGTGGGGCCAGTGGTGGGTGGTTTTTGTAGTACCTTAGCATTGCGACATGATCTGCGGCCTTGAGTTCGTTTAGGGCTGTTAGGTAGATTGCAGGACAAAGCGCCGGAGCTTGAAACTGGGTCTATTACTTCAATCCACTCCTCCGCATTCTCCGAACTGTCAAAGAAATAAGTTTTTTGCTCGTGGATTATGTTTAAGCGGGCAGGGAATAACAATGCCTATTTGAGATTTAGGGCATGCAGTTTTTTCTTTACGGCTGGGAAAGAGGACCTCTGGCACTGCACCATTATTGTATAGTCGGGATACAGAGATATCCGATGATTTTCAAAGTGGATCTGTGCCCGTTCTCGTGCCTTTTGTAGTAATACATCCCGGTCCCTGTAGTTCAGTATTTTGACTATTAAGGGTCGGGTGGCATTCCAGCTTTTGTTGTTCCAGTAGGAATCCTGTGGGCCCTCTCCACGCAGAAAAAGGGCGAAAGGCCCTCTGGGGCCACATGTTCCCGAAACCAGTGCTCCATAAAGTCAGCGGCTTTGGGGCCTTCGCTGCATTCCGGAAGCCCAATGACCCGCACGTTGTTCCGGCAGCTCCTGCCCTCCGCATCCTCGATCCTAACCTGTAGGCCATTGACTTGCTGTTGCAGCTGCTGTATATGCGTCGCGTGATCTTTAACTTGGGGTTCAATTTTGCTCAGGGATTTCCCGCGTGAGTTCACCGTTTCAGCTAGCTTGGCGTGGTCGGTCCTAAGTAGCGTGAAGCCGGTTGCAAGCGATCCGATCTGCTGTTCGATTGCTTTTCAGGAGTCTCTGACCTCCTGTAGGATCAAGTCCAGCTTATCTGGAGGTGCCTCCGCGTTGGTGGGAGGAATGAAGCTTGGCGATGATGGCCGGGTAGGGTTATCTGGGTCCTCCGCAGGATGACTAGTAGTGGTGGTTATGTCCAGGTTTTTCCCCTTGACTCGCCCCATTGCTCGCGGTTGCTCACCCTCCTGGTTATGAGTAGGCACAGGAGTGAGGAACGACAAGGGATGCAACTGTTGTGTTTCAGGTAGGCAGACGTGCCCTCCAGAGCTCATGTATCCGAATCAGCAGAGAATGTTGGGGCTTAATGATGCCAATCTTGGTCATGTAGAGCCAGGGTTCCTGTGCTAGGTTGAAGTACGCTGTGCAGCCTGAGGTGAGTCGTGCCGTGGACAGGCTTATGAAGGGTCACAGTGGTGTTGGGCTACCCCTCAGGACTCAGGTGGGGCCCAGGGGATCCTTACAGGGAATTGTGCATATCCTTCAAGTTTTAGACTCCACTCATGCCCCGGCCAGGCACCCATGCGGGCCGGATGGCAGGAAGAGGAGGGGGGATCAGCAGGGTGGCCGGTCGGCGTAGACACTGTACCCAGGGCAGCCCAACAACAGCGTCCCGCCAGCACTCTCCTCCCCAGTGGATAGTCCAGGCTTGTAGCTCCCAGTGGTGGCTTACTGTGTAATCACAGCGGAGGTCATGCAGTGCAACAGGAGAGAGAAGGCATCAGAGTTTATTTAATTCACGCATCCATACCGCCCAGTGTGGGCTGGTGAATGGCGCACATATCGCACTCACACTCTTTCAGGCAGCAGCCGCGGGTTAGAGTCTCACCCCAGGGTGCCTCACAGTGTCTATGGACCAGTGTTTTTATGCCGCTCTGGTGGCTATGTCGCCTCAATCAGGCCCCAGGCCTTGCCATCTAGCGTGTATGGCGCGCTGGAGTGCGGACAGTCCAGAAGCAGGGCGCAGCACGACGCGGTTCCCCAGCTGCTGCCTCCGGTGGAGTCCATCTGTGGCGCTCCCCCTAGCCAGTGGCAGTAGGCAGCGCATACCCTGGGAGTCTCACCCTGCAGGTACGGCGGGAGCCAGCAGGCCGGATCTAGTTGAGCCACAGCACCGGCCGCACCCAGCCGTCCCACGTCGCAAGGAGGCCCTCTTCACTGCACTCCGGGGAAGCTTGTTTCGCAGGCCGGTAACTTGCAGTTCTGTCCCACAGGGTCCGCTGGGGACAGGTCCGTCAGGGTCAGGGTCGTCCACTCGTATTGCACAGCACTCTCCCACCTTTTGGATGGCAGATGTCCATAAGGGCCAGCGGCAGGTGCGAGCTGCACGCACTCACCGGGAATCAGCTATGTGGAGGTCAGAGTAGGCTGCAGAACGCCCGTTCCGGGGTACGAGCACATCTACACTCCACAGCACCGCGTCCCCGGGCCCGAGTGAGCACCAGCATCAAGGTGGGGTCAGCCGCAGCTTCTGACTCAGGCCGCAGGTATATGGTGTCCCCAGGGGCATTCAGCGAGCGCGTTACAACAGCGCGCATTGTTCCCCGGCAGCTAGGCCCCATCGCCAGCAGGTCCCGCACCAGGCGATCTCCTCAGCAGCATTGACTTTCCGGGCAGGGAAAACAGCCAGAACGTTCGCCCAGGTGCACAGCAGCAATAGCGCAGCATGTGTAGACTCGATGCAGCACTTTGCACGGTAGTATAACAGGATTATGCTCCCCGGGGTCCGGAGCCTTTCTAATCTGCATCCGCCATCTTAGGCAGTTAGCCATGCCCCCTACTATAATGTCCCTATAACCTTTAGTTTCTTCAGTGAATTTCTATGTTTCTATGTTTTTTTAATGTAAAGTAATATTTAATCACTATACGTTAATCCAGCCACTGCCTTGTATGGCGGGGGCCAACCACCTGCATGCAGCCATCCCCACATCATGCATGGGCTTTGATAGAGTGTGTAAGTTGGTCTGTGAATGTGTGCATTTTTTTTCATTGTGGCTGGATCCACAGATCCTCACAAATGAAGAAAAAACATTTTTGGGGCAATTTCTTGCCAATCAGGGGTCCCTCAGCAACCCCTCTATCACACCCATAGGGTCAGGGTACCTCTACTCTGACCCCTTCTATTACCTTTCACATTCAATTTCAGTCCCCGGGACCATGTACCGATACATAAAATGGCAGCCGCAACTTTCCTCTCAGGTTGTGGCCAGCCAAAAATGGCATTGCAGGTGGTGCATGGATCTGTGGATTCACTGCGGTGGATCATGATGGATCTGCATCCCTAGATATCTATAAATCTTTTTTCTTTAATAACTCCAAAACTACTGAATGGATACAACAAATTACAAAAAGAGATCTTTCTGGACCAAGATCTAGCTTTCTGCCAAATTCAGTGTAATTCTGTCCAGCGGTTCGGGCTGTGGTCATGTCTAAAATGCCAATGGGAAATTGCAGGGGAATCGTGTTCTGAGACCCCCTTTTTTCTCGTCCCCACTAAAAGGATCAAATAGAAACTTTCACAACAGTAGCTGAAGTGAGTGGCAAACTAGTTTTGAAAATTTTGTGAAGATTTGTTAAATGGTGCCAACATTATTAGCAACACAAAAACGCTTTGTCTATGGAAACTAGGTCCTAACTATAACTACTATTGATATTTTGGTAACACCATACTTAAAACCTGATATTCTTCTACTACACAGATTTTGTTCAAGGTGGGTTATACTGCAGTAGGTGGAAATCCATAGACGTACAGACACCTGTTCCTTCAGAATGTAGGAATAAGTACCATTCCAGGATAAAAAAGGGGAGACGAAGCACCCATTTTTATGGTGATACATGAAAAGGTGTTCTTACATGGGGAAAAATGTTTTACCCATGGAAAAGGTAGAAAAACTACATATGATTCTGTTGTATAATCTTTTGCTAAAGTACACATTTTGCTACCAGTTGTGTTTCTTGGCACTGAGCAGCCTACTAAAAACACAAATTTATGAACATTTCGGATTCATGTACACATACAGAATCTTCTACCCAGTGGAATCTCTGCTTACAGACATTTTAAAGATTGAATTAGTCCAGGAAATCTATAAGAATTCTTGGTTTCTTGAAGCATTTCTGAGATTCATTGCTAATCCCTACATATTCTAAACCTGGAACAGATTTCTGACTTTTTAACTTGGTCTTTGTGAAACATGCCTTGAATATATATCATTAATTCAGCCATACATTAATCAGATCAGGCTTAGCTCTCTTTTTAAAGCAAGACAGCTACACCTGTTTGTCTTTAGCCATTGATGGCTGGCTAAATCAAAATGTTCTGCTTTAAACCAGGGCAGTTAAAAAGGGGTATGTCCTGTATAAATTCCAAAGCATAAAGAGATGATGGCTACTGTCTGAAACAGAACGATTAGGTGAGAACATATTCGGTGGAGAATTGGACAACAGACTGCATCACAAGTCTTTATCCATGTTTATCAGCATTCTTATTTTTTCTTTACACATTTCACACAGATGTTTTGTATGGAAGTAAATTAGGAAGACTTGTGGTATTGGATGGATACACAACAAATTGTAGACCCTCTATGCACAGTCCTTGTCTGGACTCCTCTTGTAAATAGCCACATCAAAATCCCTCTGCAATGTCCAGATGTTCTATCTCAATTCAGATTATCTCTAACAGCCCGCCACTGTCCCATTCCACACCTCTGCCACAACTCCAAGCAGACTTCCCTCAACACATCTAAACCCTAACTAAACCCCTTCTTTACAGGTGCTCTAAGCCCTTCTGTTAGGTCTATTGAGTCCCTCAGACAGGCTCTAAATCTGGGAACACCCTTTCTGCTTCGCAGACACCCTTTGCTGGCATTTAACTAATGCTGATTACAGATCTGCTGACCGTAGAGCTCATCCACCCCAATACCAGCACTATACCTCTTCAAATTGTACTCAAACGCCTGACAACCTTGCCCTCCCTTTTTTGCAAGTACTTGGAGTTGTTCAGATCACTTCTCCCATTCTATGCTACCAGTACCTCTGCTGCTGGCCCCTTAAGCCACCCGGAGGGTCATCTGAACCCCTCTTTTCATACCCCTTGGAGCCTCTAATAGTGGCTCTGTCAGTTCCACTTCTCCCATGCTCCATATTTCACTAAACACCTTTGCTGAATTACAGTGGCACTCTGCCCCCCCTGTCCTCGGGCCACCTCACCTGCAGCAGCTCTGTTGTCCCCGAGGAATTCTCTGCTATCCCAGAAAATCTCCCTGATGCATGCCCTCAGAACCCTTCTCGTATAACTGGCAAATGGCTTCATGTAATGCATGACACTGTCAGTAAGGCATGGATTTTTCTACTACAGCACTTTTACAAGTTGTGATTCTGAGTCCCTAATTCCAATATAAAAACAAAACTACAAGTCTCAGAATCTATTGTGTGATTAACTAAAAGGCTATGAACAGACCGAGATGCGAAACATGAAGTGGGGTGATATGATACTGGAAGGAAGGCTATGCACATTTGGGAATCTGGTTGCTGCTGGTAACCTAAACCCTGGACAATTACTATTGTATTCGGCCCATCATGGAGTGGCAGGCAAGATGTGGGGCCCTGCTGGTGACTTGCTGCCGGTTGCTGGCCCATTGGAAATGATGGAGACCTCAGCTGGCAGGGGGCGCATGATATCTGGTCTCTATGAAGCGCTGCTCAAGGATCACATTTACTTAGGCATTCAGGCACTTAAGGGGTGGTGAGAGGAACAATTAGTGAAAGAAATTTTGGAAACCGAAAGGAAGAAATGCCAGGATTCAATTAGGATGAACACATGGAACACCCACTTCCGCTTCACTGAGTTTAACTACATACACCATACCTACCTTTCACCAGATACGATAGGGAACATAAACGCGGGCACCAGGACAGTCTGTCCTAGATGTCAGAGGGTCAATGCAGACTTTCTTCATATGATATGAACCTGTCCTGTGATCGTTGACTTTTGGCGGGAGGTGACCCACTGAATATCTGAATTCACAGCCTCTCTCCTTCCATAGGACCTCATTAAATGTTTTCTTAACACTGGGGTGGTGCCTAAATGGATGAAACAGCTGGCTAGGTTTCAGGGCTTAACTCTGGTGCTTGCAAAATGCTGCATCACCATGTGACGAAGGGCGGCAGTGGCCCCACCTATCCAATTATGGCAAAATTATGTGGTCCATTGGGCCTCAGCGGAGTTATTGGTGAATGCTGATGCTAGGGATGGGAAATGCCACTTCATGGATCAATGGGTTGACTTGTTGGAGTGACTAAATGGGATACTCAACCCAGAGACCCATTAAAACAATGGTTAAATGCAGTATCTAGTACAGATGTATGGCGAGGAGTGGTGCCTTCTTTGCTGCCATCCGAGGACCTGTTTAGCGATATAGCACATGCGATGTTTATGTGCAACGGTGGGTCAATTGCTTGGGGACCCTAGCAACGATCCACAAGAAGTGCAGATCAGGGGTTGTGTACTGCTGACGAGGATGTGTGGGTGATGCATATATTCACTTATGACGGGATGGAAAGGAGGATGAGGGGAGCTGGTTTTTGTAGTATTATTTGGATGCTTTGCATTGATTGTTTGGACCCTCCACATATGGATGGGTAGCCACATGGATATGTTACCCTGTTGTTGTGCATTTACACATAACATTGGCTCACTTGCCTCACTCCGTCAGCCATCAGAGCCCGTAAGACTTTTACAAACTGAGAATTTAAAGCATCGCTCAGAGACCCTTAAAATGACTACTGGCTCTCAAATCCCATATATCTGTATTCAGGGCAGTGCTTTGAGTGGGTTGAAAAAGTTGAGGGTTCTTGTGAAGAGGGCTTGTCCTAAGACTCATAACTAGGAACTGTTTACAAGTGGCTTGGCCTCCATAACTAATGGCATGATCTAACACTTGTGGCCTGAAATTAAGTCTGATCCTTTTGGCTTAGCTCTGGTCCTTTTGGGGGCCATCTTCCTCATGGGCCTTCTTCTCCTTTGCCTGCCTTCCTCCAGGTCATCTTGGTCATGGTCTTCCTGGTTAGGTTCTGTTCTTCCTGGTCTTGGTCTTCCTTATCTTTTGGCTGGTCCTGGTCTACCTGGTGTTCTTGTTCCAGAAGGAACTCATTGATTCCTCATCCTTTTCCTCCTCAAGTTCCTCCAGGCCCTCATTGTGATCCTTTTGCTCCTCCTGGTCCTGCAGGCCCTACTGGTCTTGGTCCTCCTGGTTTTGGAACTTGGATCACCTACTACTGATGTTCCTAGTCTTCCAGGTGGTCTTGGTTTATCTCCTTGTGGAACTCTTTCTCCTCTAGTTTCTGCTCCTTTATTGGTTCTGATTCACATGACCTTTCTGGTCCTGTTCCTTATTCTGATCATCCTAGTTTCCAATCTTCCTGGTCCTGATGGGCTCCCTGGTTTTAGGCCTCCTGGTCCTTCTGATCTTGATCCTCTTGATCTTCCTTATTACCTTCTGTACCTCTCCTCCCTCTTCTGGTCCTCCAAATTCTCAGCCTGTTCCTGTACTTCTTCCTCATTGTCCTCCTCATCATAGTCCATTGATGGCCCAACCTCTTACTCTTTCTGGGACCTCTATTTTCTCATTCTCTGGTCCTTCTTGTCATGATCTTCCTGGTTCTGGTCCTCAGCTCCTCCTGACCATCCTGATCCTCCTCCTGCTGTTCCTTAGTCCTCCTAATGATCTTCTTGGTCTTCGTCCACCAGGTCAAACCAATTGTGGTCATCCAGGTGTTTCTGTTGGCCATCCTCATTCTGGTGTCCCTCCTTCTGCTCTTCCGCAGTCCTCATTGTTTTTGTCATCGTGCTGTTCCTTTGTCTCCTGATTACACCCCTCTTCTCCCTAGTACACCCTTTCCTACTACTGGTCCTTCTGTTCCAGGTTTTTCTGGTCATTCAGGTTGTAGGATTCTGACTCTTGGGTCTCCTGATCCTCTTATGGTCCTATTTTGGTTTTCCTGGTGGACCTGCTCTTCCAAGTCCTAGTGTTAGTTGTCATCCTTCTTATGGTCATCCCTGTTCTGCTTTTCCTAGTAGTTCTCTTCCTTCTCTGATCTTCCAAATTCAACTCCTGGTTCTCCTCCTCCTGCTGGTCCTTTTCCTGGTGTTCCCAGTGTTCCTAGTCCTCCTGTTGTTCAATGCCCTGCTCTTCTTGGCTGTAATTCTTCTCTTGGAGGTGCTCACCCTCCTGGAGGTCAAGATTCCAGCTCTCATCATGGTCTTCCTGTCATTTCCAGTTCCTCTGGTCTTCCTCCCAGTTTTCCTGGTATTCCTTCTCTGCCTGGGACTTCCATTCCCTGTTTCTCCCCCTTCTCCCTATGGTCCTAAACTTCATTACTTCATCCTCTTCATCTCTTTATGCTCCTTCTTACAATCAAGTCCTTTTCCATCCCACCTAAAGTCTGCTTCAGATGAACTTTCAGGATGGATAGACTGGTAACTCTTGATGTGCCTCTCATAGTCCTGCACAATGTGACCTAAGCATTGCAGAGATGCAAGTAAGGCAAGGGCTGCAGCACAGAAGATGTGCTACCTGCTTTGGAAACACATTTAACACATTGTCATATTTAGAAATACAAGTAAAGAGTAATGTGAATAACTGCAGTAGAGATGTCCCTCACAAGTATGGAAAATGTCATCAACCAGCAAAGGTGCTGACCCCCCCAAACTGGCCTTTTTATTTTATTATTCAACAATCATACTTGTATCTCAGTGAGTCCACATGCTGAGCACTCACTTAGTTGACTGACATTTAGCTACTGTGCATTGCAACTCCTGTCTAAAATTGGTCTTCTCAGGTGTCCAAGCTGATACTCTGTGGACAGTTCTATACTGCAAAGCAGAGGCATCTGGAGGGTTGCAGCTCCTCTATTTTCACTGCTCGTTGATGATGTTCTGTGAACTATCTACCCACCGAGGACAACGTGCTATCACATGATATAGATGCCACCCAGTTAAATAATGGAAAAAGTATTGATTCAACTGGATTAGTCTCTTTACTGACCTTCAGCAATGCATCTGCCAGTCTTCATCCCACCACATACCCCTTCAAGTAACTTCCAGAGCCACCAAGGCAGTCCTCTTTCCGCAATCTGCCTGTTCCCATTTTTCTCTCTTTCTGCCCATTCCCACAAATCTGCCCCCTTTTCTTTGAGGCTGCCTGCTTTCTCCCAGTCTGTCAATTCTCACCCAAATGGGC
Source organism: Calotriton arnoldi (assembly GCA_963921515.1). Taxonomy (NCBI): domain Eukaryota; kingdom Metazoa; phylum Chordata; class Amphibia; order Caudata; family Salamandridae; genus Calotriton; species Calotriton arnoldi. The sequence goes on from CAWUFW010015021.1 coordinate 314,614, forward strand.
CTACTTTCTTATCTGCCTGCCCACTTCCCTTAGGTTTCCTGATCTTCCGTGAGTATGACCACTTTCTTCTCAGCCTACCCACTTCCCCTCACTCTGGCCACTTTCTCCACTCTGCCCATTTCCCCAAACATCTTCACCTTCCCTTCAAACAGCCTTCTTTCCCCAAATCCTATCCGTTCTAACTAAAGTCTTCCTTCTTTCTCCTAAGCCTTCCCACTTTTCTAGTTTGCCAGTTCTCCTCTGAGTCTGCCTGCATTCCTGCAGTCATCCTGTTCTCCCCAATTCTGACTCCTTTATGCTCAGCCTGCATATTTTCCCAGAGCTTGGCCATTCTCTTCCAAATCGGCCTACTTTCTTGTCAGCCTGCCTGCTTTTCCACCAGCCTATCTGTTCTCCCCAAGCCTGTGTGCTTCCCCTCCAGATGTCCATTTCCCTCCAATTTGCGTGTTCTTCTTTGAGTGTGCCCTCTTTCCCCCAGTCCCCATGCTTTCTCTAAGTTTTCCTATTTTTCCCTTGAGTCATCCCACTTTCCCCTCAGCCTGCTTGCTGTCCCTGCAAGTCTGCTCACTTTCCTCTCTTCTTGCTGCTTTCACCAGTCTTTTTGTTATCCTCCCTAATCTGACTGCTTTCTCCCATATGCCCATTCTCAATGATTCTGCCCACTTCCTCTCTGCCTGCCAGCTTTCCTGAAGTCTACTTATTTTTTCCTAGAATCATCACCTGTCTACCCACTCAGATTTTGACCACTTTCCTTCCAGCTTGCCCACATTCCCCCATTCTACCTATTTACCTCTACTGTTACTGATTCACACCCCATGTCTCTATTTTCCCCCTCCCAATCTATCCACTTTACCCACTGGCCCTAAGCTTTCCCATCTGTCTGCTCTTCTTGTCAGTCTCCCACTCTTTAAGCCACTCTCTTTTTGGTTCAAATATCCACTCTTCCCCATGTTATCTGGACTCACCCAGCCTGTCTGCTCTCCTCAGATAATCCACTTCCACCATAAGTCAGTCTACTCTCCCTCCCAGACTGACGTTCCTGTCCCCAGCTTGCTTGCTCTCCGTGTAGTCTTTTATTATGCTTCAGTCTATCTGCTCTTACTATCTACCCTACCTGAACTATTCTCTCTCCTTGCAAGCCTCTCCTCTGTCACCAATCTCTCCATTCCCTTTCAAGTCCCCCCACTTCTGGCCTTGTCACGATCGGACTGTTCTCTGCTGAGATTCTCTGCTGTCCTCTGAGATTCACCACTCTCCTTAGCTGTCTTTCAGCTCTCTTCCTGCCACTCTTGGTGTGTTGTAACTCACCCCTGAGTCTCTCTGTTTACTCCCAGTCTTGCCACTCTCTCCTGAACTCTCTGTTCTCTCCCAGTCTCTCTGCTTTTTCCTCAGTTTCTCCGCTCTAACCTGAGTCTCTCCACTCTCCCTCCCAGCCTTTCCTCTTTCATCTAAGTCTCTCCCTCCCTGTCTCTCTCTGCTCTTACACCTCCCCCCTGCAGTCTCAGTCTGTTCTCTCCCCCATGAGACTCTACACATTCTCTGCTCTGCCCTGCCATCCTCAATGTCTCCTTGCTCTCTCATATGTTCATTTGTATTTCATGTGCTATCATACGCAGACCATACTCTAATTGTCATATTCATTTCCAACAACCTGTCCTCAGTGGTGGAGAAGTTCAACCAGTGTATGTCTAGCATCTCTAGTTGGATGAGAGACAACTATTTGAAGCTTAATGCAAACAAGAGTGAGGTGCTACTGTTTGGCTCCCAAGATTCTCTCTGATCTAATATCTGGTGGCCGGAAGCCTGTGGACTTCTCCCCACTCCTGTTAAGTCAGCTAAGAATCTTGGTGTCATTTTTGACAATAGCTTGAGCATTGACACATGGTTTAGTCAGACCACTAGCACTTGCTTTCATATTAAAAGAACCTTGAAAAAGATCTTTCCTTACATACCATCTGAACTGCACCATACAGTGATCATCACCCTGGTCACCTCGCTGTTGGACTACTGCAACACACTGTACCTTAACATCAACAGCTCCTCCCTAAATAAATTTAAGGTTGTGCAGAACACGGCTGCCCACCTTATCTTGAATATTACCAAATGCCTCTCGGTTAGAGATGGGATCCGCTCTCTACACTGATTTCTAGTTAGGAAACAAATCTCCTTCAAGGCTTTGTGTATGGTCTTTTGGCCCTGCACCAAAAAAGCTCTAGCCAACTGAATGCATTATTTCATTAGTACACTACCAGTATGCTTTTCCAATCTTCTCACTGCAAAAAAGTGATGAATCCTAGATGTCGGAAAGCTAGATGTGGTGGGTGTTTCTTCTCGGTTGCCGCTGCCAAATTGTGGAACACACTGCCTACTCACATCTCTGAACACACTCCTTTATGTCTTTTAAAAAACCTTTGAAAACCTGTTTTTTTTAAAATCATAGTTTCCTTGATGTTTCAGTTGCTTTGCTCCTGTTGACCAGTCTGTCTCACTTTAGCTCTTTGGTACCTGTGGGTTTTAGTGCGCTGTATAAATCTGTATCAAATCATACCATATCACATCTCACCACTGTTCCTCCAGTCTCTAAGGTCTTTATGGTCCCTATGGTCTCTCCTGAGTCTCTCCATTCTCCGTTCCAGTTTCACTGCTCCAGTGTAATCCGAAAGAGCCTCAGACAGGCCCCTTGTCTGGAACAAATTTGAATGTTATTACTCATTTTCTGCAAATTCAAGACCACGTACTGCCAAATAATATTGAATTGTGCATTAAATTTTCATAAATGGTGTCGCACAAAAACAGATGAAATACTCCTTCCGCCAGGCTTCAAAAAATTCATAAAATGACAGTGTGTAGACCGAGACAGTGAGAGGCAGTGGGAGGTAGCTGGGGAGAGGGAGGGAGGTTAAGATAGAGAAATAGACAGAGGTGAGATAGGGAGAAAGAAAGAGCACTTTCCCTTGAAACCCCTACTTCTTGCCACCGTGGTCTGTTCTCTCTTCTGAGTCTCACTGCTCTCCCTCCCAGTTTCTCCACTCTTCCATACTCTCCTCTGCCACTCTCGGTCTGTTCTCTTTCCCACAAGTCTCCCTGCTTACCCTTGCAATGCCTCTGCTCTTCCCCTGACACCATTAAAATCTGTTCTCTCTCCCCTGAATCTACCCACTCTCCTTACCACTCTCTCTGCTCTCACCTGAGTCTTTCCACTCAGTAGCGGCTGGTAGGGGACAGTGACAGGAGGAAGGTGGGGGGTCGAATATAAATAAAACATAAAACTTACCTGCTGGTTGCTAGCTGCCGCCTCTCCTCAGAAGGAACAGGAGACACCCAGGCTTCCAAACTTCCCTAGCCAATCACGACGCTGCTTTTTGCAGCATCATGATTGGTTTGAGCACCTTCGTCCGCTCAGAGAGGGAGTGGAAGCCTGGGAAGGTTCTCCAAGCAGTCTGTAATGCAACCTGGGTGGAGAACATGTTTAGTGCATATGACTGTTTGACTTGCACGAGACGGCCGGCCAAACAGTCATGTGCATTTAGTGCAGCATCAGCCACTCCTCCTCCCTATGTCGCAGGGAGCCCAGCCCGCCCCGCACTAACCTGGTGGCAACTCCAATATAAAAAATAAAATGATAATAACGCTCCATTATTTTCATTTTACGTTTTCCTTTGCACTGGTGGGGCTAAGCTCCTCCACCTTAGGGGAGGATCCGCCGCTGATTCCACTTTCTCTCTTTGTCTCTCCACTTTCACTTTAGGTTCTTTGCTCTTCTTCCAAGTCTCTCCACTCTCTGTCCACCATCCTTGATCGCTCTCCCCTGAGTTTCTCTGCTCTTCCTCCCCGTCTCCACTGTCCATCAATGTTGTGTTTGTGTTCTCTATCCCCGAGTCTCTCCACTCTCCCTCCCACACTCACCACCCTCTCCTGAGTCTCTTCCCCCTCACTTCCTGTCTCTTCCCTCTCCTCCTTGCTACACTCCGCCTTATCTTTGTCCCCAGTCTCTTCTGTAGGCTCAGACTCTAAACTCTCTTTTTCTCTCCCAATCTCTCCTCCTCCCCCTGCCTCCCTCAGTCTTTTCTCAGCCTCCTCTATCCCTATGGTCTCTCTCTTGGCTCTGCTATCCTCTGTGGGCCTGATTACGAGTCATCCATGTGTTTTTTTGTGACTGGTGTATAAATCCATGTTTAGCATGAGTTAGAATTACGAGTTGAGTGCTATATAATTCCTCCGACAATTATCAGATGCGTTACAAATCTCAATCATTGTTACATTTTGGTAAGTCAATCCTGCCAAAATTAACAAGGGAAAACCCTACAATAATTACTGTATCATGCAGATTTTGGTGCGTTAAATACCAAAATTTGCATGTTATTCCCCAGAAACTCATAATAGGTGCTGTCGCACCTGATAAATAAAGAACCCCCTGGTGCAGTAAATAGCACTTATACTTGTAATCAGGCCCTGTGTGTCTGTTCTCTGCTCTCAGGCTGCTGAGAGTTCTGCAGTCTGTAAGGAGCTGGCCAGGTGAAATTCAGTGATGGTTGCATTATGCTGCCTGGTTGCTAACGAAATGACAAGTTAATTCCTCCAATGACATCTAAGAGCAGTCAGTCCTCCAGTTACTGGCTGAATAATGAATAATTTCTGCTATTCAGATGACCGCAGACTAAACAACAGAGATTATTTTCTATTAGGCGGGAGCTGGAGGTCAGTTGACCAGCCACTTCCAAAGTGTGTTTTTTATGTGTAGAAGAAGTCTTGTAAATAAGGCTTGCAATCTTTAGCACAAAGCTGTTTACCTATGTAAATGGCTGTGTTGAATATTTTATCTGTTGAAAATATATCAAGCGTGAGTCACAAATAAGCAGTCAGTTGACTAATAGGGTGGGGGGGGTAGAGGTATCAGGTGTTTGATGACCACCCTAAACTATTTCAAAATGGAGAAAAGAGTTGTTTCGAAAGAAAAGTTCAAAGTGCTACCAGAGCCATTTTTTCCCTTAAAACATTGCATTTGACCAGCAACCTCGAGTGATGGTAAAATCCAGATAATTTTTTCAAATCAAATCAAAGCAGCTTTATTCGGTACGTTAAATTCGACCATAAAAGCATTCTAATCACAATATACAGGTTACATAGTTATAAAAACATTAAAATCAATACATTCTAACAAGGTGCTATGCGATTCAGTTTCAATTAATTACTCAAGGTATTAGGTCTAAAAAAGTTTCTAATTATGTAGAGCCTATTAACAATCATATAAAACAGCATATTTCATTATTATTTAGCCAGGGTGAAAAATCGATGAGGGAAGTAGAGTGCAAAATAGTTCCTTAGCCTAATCATCTTGTATATGAAATAAACTCCTAAAGTGCGTACTGTGCAATTTACATACATCGAGATCTTAATTATATAGAAGCCTACTAAAAACCATATAAAACAGCATATTTCATTATTATTAAGCCAGGGTGAAAAATCAATTAGGAAAGTAGAGTGCGCGATAGTTTCTTAGCCTAGTCATCTTGTATATGAAATAAACTCCTAAAGTGGGTACTGTGCAATTTACATACATCAAGATCATATACAAATCGAATTTTGAGGTTCATCAAAAAACCTATATATATTACGTCACCATAATCAATAATATTATTGCTCATAGACTAAAGCCTCTAAAAAGGTAAGTTCCTTGCGTCTCCTAATAGCCATCTGAATGAATCTAATAACAGTATTCATAGTTTTTGCACTCTCCAGATTACAAATAAAATGAAAAGCTTTTCTATAATGATAACATTTATTTACTAAAAAGAGTGGTTTCAGTACGATTTTTCTAATATCCCTATAAAAGTTACAGAATAATACAAAGTGCAGTGTAGACTGCGGAGACTTCCCATCGCATGGGCAATTCGGAAGTTTGGGACACCACTCCCATTTTAGGGAAAGCGGTTAGGAGGTGTAGAGTACCGAACCTAAGCCTCGTTAATAAAAACCTTTGCTGGATGTTTCGTATCATAATAAGATAAGATTGAGTGCCCGTAAACAGAGGGTACTCACGGTATGTAATCACACTTTGTTTTCTGCCTGTTTCAACCTCTCTTTCCGTTTCTTTAGAGGAGATAAACCTTGACTTCAGCTCCTTTTTGCTATATTCCTGTATGAGCGAAGGATCTTTTCGATCTAGGTGTATCTTACAGCCATTTAGGAGTGTGTGAATATACTCTAGCCAGGGGATTTTCCTACAGTTATCTAGGGCCAGGCAGTCCATAATTATATTTTTTGTAAACATCGTCTCTTCCTTAGTTCATATCCCATACCATAGGGTGATTCCTGCCAGGCCTATGAGGTCACTGATATAGGGTACATTTAAATCACTATGCACTATATAATTAGATGTTGAGGTAGGGACTGCCAACAATCATTTTAAGAACTTGTTCTCCTGAGTCTGTAGGGAAGTGACGTTGAACCTTCCCCATATAGCTGCCACGTAACATGCGGTGGTAATAGATTTACTCCTATATAGGGTAAGGATTTCCCTTACCGGTTTGTTACCTATCTTTGTGGCAAATCTAAAAATACCCTCCATAGTGCGTAAGAATCTTAAATTGGTTGCTTCAATGTGTCCTCCCCATGTACCGTTCTTATTAAAAGTTAGGCCCAAATAAGTAAAACTTGAAACTCTATCAATTTTAACGCCACCCACATAGTGCTGTTTGGTCCTTGCTCTGTTTCTCCCACAAGTCATGACAAAGGTTTTTGTAAGCTTCAACTGTAGGTCTTTTTCAGTCATGAATTGGGTAAATGTTTCTAACAGACATTGCAGCCCGTTCGCTGTCCTTGAAATGAGGACAGCGTCGTCCGCATATAAAAGCACTGGGATTGGGTGATTACCTACTCTTGGGGCATCTGTTTCTAAAATTTGTAGGCAGGGATCAACTTTGTTTATGTACAATGAAAATAAAAGGGGAGATAAAACGCATCCCTGTCGTATACCTCTTGTTACCCTAAAATCTCGCGTGCATTCGCCCTTTATACCAAACCGGACTCTTGATGTTAAAAGGGCATATATCTGTGAGAGGTAGGTTACTATAGCGATGGGGGCGCCTAGTTCAATGAGTGTTTCCCAGAGTTTAACATGGTTAAACATGTCAAAGCGCTGGTGAGGTCAACAAAACACAAGTGTAAAACCCCTTCTTTGGCTAGGGTATATTTCCCTACCAATATTTCCAGGTTAACACATTGTTCCACTGTCCCAATACCCCTTCTAAATCCCTACTGGGCCTCACTTAAGATGTTATATGCGGAGGCCCAGCTTTCTAGTCTTCCTAGCAATACCCTACAAATCAATTTTGAGGTAGAGTCAAGAAGGGATATGGGACGGTAACATTTGGCCTTAGCTCTCTCCCCTTACGAGTTGAGTGCTATATAATTCCTCCGACAATTATCAGATGCGTTACAAATCTCAATCATTGTTACATTTTGGTAAGTCAATCCTGCCAAAATTAACAAGGGAAAACCCTACAATAATTACTGTATCATGCAGATTTTGGTGCGTTAAATACCAAAATGTGCATGTTATTCCCCAGAAACTCATAATAGGTGCTATCGCACCTGGTAAATAAAGAACCCCCTGGTGCAGTAAATAGCACTTATACTTGTAATCAGGCCTTATGTGTCTATTCTCTGCTCTCAGGCTGCTGAGAGTTCTGCAGTCTGTAAAGAGCTGGCCAGGTGAAATTCAGTGATGGTTGCATTATGCTGCCTGGTTCCTAAGGAAATGATAAGTTAATTCCTCCAATGACATCTAAGAGCAGTCATTACTCCAGTTACTGGCTGAATAATGAATAATTTCTGCTATTCAGATGACCGCAGACTAAACAACAGAGATTATTTGCGATTAGGTCGGGCCGGAGGTCAGTTGAACAGATACTTCCAAAGTGTGTTTTTTATGTGTAGAAGAAGTCTTGTAAATAAGGCTTGCAATCTTTAGCACAAAGCTGTTTACCTATGTAAATGGCTGTGTTGAATATTTTATCTGTTGAAAATATATCAAGCGTGAGTAACAAATAAGCAGTCAGTCGACTAATAGGGTGGGGGGGGTAGAGGTATCAGGTGTTTGATGACCACCCCTAAACTATTTCAAAATGGAGAAAAGAGTTGTTTCGAAAGAAAAGTTCAAAGTGCTAGCAGAGCTATTTTTTCCCTTAAAACATTGCATTTGACCAGCAACCTCGAGTGATGGTAAAATCCAGATAATTTTTTCGTAAAAGAGCCAGCCTGTGCATTTTTAATACACATCTGACCTGTATTGTCTAACAGTCTATATTTCAGATACATATCCGCAAATGAAAGTGAAGATACTTCACAAAAGCATTGCTTTAAAAAAACACAATTGTAAAGGTGAAAGATTTTCTTGTATGGGGGAAAGTATTTCAAAATTATTCCAATTTTTACACTGTATCAAACTATAAGTGAATAGACTCACTATTCAGCAGCGGCTCCTCAGCTAAGTCGGAGGAGCGTCGCCCCATCAGTACAAAGAAAAAAATAAAATGATAATATTGGAGCGTTATTATCATTTTATTTTTTGTATTGGAGTTGCCGCCAGGTCAGAGCAGGGCGTACCTGGGCTCCCTGTGTCCCAGGGATGAGGAGTGGCTGATGCTGCAATAAAGTGCACATGACTATTTGGCCAGTCCTCTCGGGCCGGTCAAACAGTCATGCGCACTCTACATGTTCTCCACCCAGGCTGCTTTACAGCCTGCATGACGAACATGCCCACTCCCTCTCTGAGCGCCAAAACCACGGCGCTCAGACCAATCACAATGCTGCAATCAGTAGTGTGGTGATTGGTTGGGAAGTCTGGAAGCCTGGGTACTTCCTGTTCCTGCTGAGGAGAGGCAGCGGCTGGCGACGGCACGGCGACCATCAGGTAAGTTTTATTTTTTATTTATATCCTACCCCTCCACATTCCCCCCTGCCACCGTTCCCTACCCAGCCGCTACTGCCACTATTACACGTTTTGTAATTTGTTCTCAAACAATTGCTCCTGTTTTCATATTTCGCAAAAATTGAAATATGTGCTTCTCCGAATAAAGAGGGGTTAATTGCTTGTTTCCAAGATCATTACTAAACACACACATTTCCCAAAAGCATGAAGGTGTTTTTGAGTGTTGGTGAAGTCTAAAAGTGCCACTGAAAACTCAAGACACCAAATAATTTTTGTTGATTTCATTTCATTGTCCTTAATAACAAAAGAACAATGTAACATCATGACAGAGACCTCCAAGTGGAAAGGAGAAAGATGTTCAGAGAACTCCAATTAATTTTGTCACTTCACATTCACATATCTCGCTACTGTCCACTGTAGTCTTCATTTCGAAATATAATTTCAATTCCCTTCAGTAATATTTCTCTTTCTGGACTGCAAAATTAGTGATTGTATTTACAGCAACACGGTCAGGATAGCATTTAAGGGTTCATATTTGATGTACTTTTTCTGGCGTGTACCAAGTGACGTGTCAGCAGTTCTGCACCGTCCTTCATCTGCTCTGGTTTAATTGGGCAGCTATTGTCTGAAATGAAAAAAGACGGGTTTAGAGTTGCACCTATAAGCTCAAAAAGACATGGGATGGGAAGAAAGAAAACGTAGTATGTTGGAGACGGACAAGGGCAAAAAGGAAATCTCATGTTAGATGATAGATGTGACAGAGGGATGTCAGGCCTGTCTTTCCAGATCTTAAGTCAGCCACTGGTTACTTTGTGAGGCTTTGGTGTGTGTGTAACGTTCACAGACGTGAATTCCTATTTCTGTCTTGCTTCTTCAAGAGGTATAGTGGTTGAGCTGTCAAGGTTTTTTTTAGGGGTGATGGTGTTTTCATCACGTATGGAGGATAACATCAGGTGTTAACACTCAACAAGGTCACTGCCATGTCAGAGCTCAGAGATCTTTATGAATAGTGGTCTTCTTTTATTACAACAACAAAAGGCAGATGTTAGACCTGTCATCTTTAGGCTGGTCTTCCCCCAGACTTTTTGCCTGCCTACCTCCTCTTTTTGCTGTATCTTTTTGTTGGCCTTAAGACTATGGCACTATGAGCACTTTACCACTGCTGACCAGTGTAAGGTGCATGTGTTTCTCCCCTAAGCATAGTGACATTGCTATACACATGATTGGAATATTTAGTTTACTTGTAAATTCCTTGTAAAGTGGTATACCATGTACCCAAGGCCTTTAAATCAAATGCTAATAGGGGGCCTGCAGGACTGATTGTGCTACCCACACAAGTAGCATTTCAAACCTCTCTCTGGCCTGCCATTGCAAGGCCTGTGTGTGCAGTTACTGCCACTTCGACTTGGCATTTAAAACCATTTGCCAAGCCTTAAACTCCCTTTTTTACACATACGTCAGCCCTAAGGTAGGTCCTAGGTAACCCTAAGGGCAGGGTGCTATGTAAGGAAAAGGTAGGACATGTACTTTTATGTTTTGCATGTCCTGGTACTGACAAACACCCAAAGTCAATTCTCACAAATGAGAGGCCTACTCCTCTCATAGGCAAGCATTGGGAATGATGATTCTCCAATTACTATGCAGAGAGAATCTTGATTTCATTAAAGACAACGGAGGCTAACATTGGGTCTGAGGCATTCGTTTCTCATTAAATTGCGGGTTTCCTTGTCGAGGCCTTTCCTGACCCATTGACTTAGATATTTAGCTACATGGTCCAAAGGCCACCATTAAGCACTACGTGGGTGTCTAATGGTGGTGGGGTTGAACATCTCCCCCCAAGGGGATCCTTGATTTCTGAGGATGTTGAAGCTTGATCTAGATCGTGATCCAGCATATCAATAGTATCAAGAGTATCCTCTGGATCAAGTATAAACTCATCCATTTGCATATCATCATAATCAAGATAGTCTGCAGAGGAGTTATGGATATCATTTCTTTCTCTTGTGCCACGAGGGTCACTTCGTTCTATCATGCCGCTATGGATGACCAATTCATATTTTTCAAAACAAATAGCTCCATACAGTACCTTTTAAAAAAGGAAGAAAAGAAACGTGATCACTCCAAACTGTGAGTATTTTGGCCAGACGCCAAAACTGTTTATCAATTTGGCCTGACTTCATAATATTTACTCTTTAGAGAAACCCTATCTATGGATTCAGAAACAAATAATCCCCAATCTAAAGATCTTATGAGGGAAAATATTAAGAGGTTTTTGGAGGAGGAACTCAGTTCCTCGGTTAAGGAGGCAGTGGACGCCGCGCTGGCTAAGAGGAAGAGAGAAAGCCCCACTGAGGAGAATTTGTTCTCCCTCTCGGAAGGGGACTCCCCCTCTACCTCGGAACCCCAAAAGCGGGGGAATGTTTCCCAAAAGAGGAAACACTTAGAGGAGGCTTCTAACCACGCATTTAACCCGGGTAGCCTTCGTGCTACAACAGAAAATGGTGCTCCTTGCAGCACAATAGAGAAAGGCCACCCTTCCGGGGCACAAAGAAAAGTTGCCGGCAGCGGCATGATAGAAAGAAGTGACCCTCGTGGCATAAGAGAAATGAATGATGTCCATAACTCCTCTTTGGGGTGCCTTGACTATGATGAAATGCAATTGGATGAGTTTATATTCGATCCAGAGGACACCTTTGATACTATTGAAATGCTAGACCATGATCTGGAGCAAGCTTCAACGTCCCCAGGGATTAAGGATCTCTTTGGGGGAGTGATGTTTAACCCCACCACCATTAGGCACCCACGTAGTGCAGAATGGTGGCCTATGGATCACATAACAAAATATTTGAGTCAATGGGTAAGGAAAGGCCTCAACAAGGAAACACGTAATCTGATGAGAAATTAATGCCCTAGACCCTCGACCGGGGACAAAGTCTGTAATACACTTTACCTAGACCCTGAATTAATTACATTCTTATTTAAATTTGGGAGAGACTCCAGGAATGGCATTGAGAAATGTCTAAAACAATGCCAGGACAAACTCCTGGACATACTCGGCCCGTTAACCCCCATATTAGATATGGCTGAGGAAGCAATAGGAAATAATACACCCGTGAATTTCGACCTCTTGAGAGGCTGGTCCCAGCGCGCTATATGCCTTCTAGGTAATGCCAATACTAACCTAATCACCGAAAGACCGCAAGCCTCAGTAAGACAATATTACAATAGTCCAACTTCAACTAGATAAAGGCAAGTTGCTACCAATTTGGCATGCAAAGAGTCAATTAACCTCCGATCTTCCTCTGGTAGTTATTCAACTCTGGCAGCCACAGGATTACTCATTGAGCTGAATGCTCAATGTGGACACAATGCAGTCTGCCAGAGATGATGAGTTCAAATTGTGGCCAGGAAGACTCCGTCTTTCACCCTTCTAAATGTCAGCACATTGAATGCCATAAATTACATAATGATAGCATCTATTGTATACAATACTTATAAAAAGCTTAAAGGACATGCTATCCAGACATACCACATAACTCTGATGTTCAATATCTATGTAGAAAACAGACAGACTGTAACAGCATCAACAGGCAAACGATACAACTAAAGATGCATAAGCATATATCAATCACCAACAGGTAATCAACTTTCAACCTTTCTTTCAACTCGTTATATTTCATTTGATTGCATCCTATCTTAATATCCTTCCACCATCATATACCTAAAAAACCCTGCATGAAAATTGACCTTGATTTATAGCTAGAGATTATTCTCTCTCCTACTTTCCATTTGAATGATATTCTCCTTGCACTCTAGCCTTTGCCTGACTTAGTGCCTCAGGGTGTACCCTCATCTGCCACATGCCTATCTGCTGTACTCTTTACTTTACTTCAGCAAATTACCCTTACTTCTCCTTAGAAATCATATAATCTTCTTCTGATTAAAGAATTCCTGCAATACCTAACCTTTTCTAGCCAATATACTCATCCCACTCTAATAAATCACACAGTTTCTTGTGTGTAGCTTCTCCTTTTAAGCTCACAATATCTAATTGTGGGATGGTGCCCTTTTTGTATGGTCACCCCACCCCCCACACTCCAAATGCTGATGGTTATGACTCTGATAGTGCACTGGAGTCTGATACCCAGACCCCAGACCCCAGTGCCTGTGCTCACTCCCAAAACTATTATGTTCAACTTGGTAATACCAGATTGGCAAAGACTTTACCCCCTTATAAGTCCCTATTATATTATACCTGGGGTACCCAGGGCTTAGGTGGTAAAGGGGTCCCAAGGGCTGCAGCACGGTTGTGTGCCACCCTGAGTGACCCAAGTAAATTACTGACATCAGTGCTGCCATTGCAGGCTGCAGGAGCAGTGTAAACTGCTTGAATTCGACTGAGCCCTCACCACATGTGGCCCAGTCAATACACTGTTTTTAATATATGTCAGGGACTCCTAAGGAAGGCCTCCTGAGCCCAGAAGGCAGAATGCAGTATATTAAAGGTGAGGACATATAAATGCAAGCCTAGATATCCCTATAATGGTGTTCCCCATTGGAAACTACTGTAAGTGTTAGCGGTCCATAGGATAACATGTGCTGCTACCTGGGCATTCTCAAGGTTGGCAGCTCCATTATGGTACTGCAGAAATATGCTGTGTTTGCTATCAAACAACAATCCTTCTTAACCCTGACAAGAATCTCATTCCCTGGATGACGTGGCATGCATCCAGATGGCTACCTTAGAGGTTGCCCATCTGGTTACCCCAGCTTCTCTGTCCTCTGGCTGAACAGACCGCACTTCCCACAATTGTTGCCACCAAGGCAGGATTCTAATCTCCTGACAGGCAGTGTGATCACTCGCAGGAGTCAAGAATAAAAGATTGGGCAGGAAGGAAGTCACACCTCCCTCCTCCCAAGCAGGCTAATGAAGTGGCACATCAAGGCGGTGAGCTTTAAAGGCTGCACCACCTCTGATCTGCATCAGGGCTGACTTCTAGTGGAGGAAACACCCCTCCCCCTGCTCCAGGCACATTTGCACCCGGACAGGCAGGAAATTAGTTAGTCAAGGAGGTGTGCACCCCCAGAAGGCTAACCACACCTCCAGGGTGAGCAGTTTGGCCTGTACACAAAAAATAGAGCTCTGACATCTTTAGGAGTGGGAGAATAGAGGCTTCAGGGTGGAAAAGGTAATCTACACCCCTGGATGTGGTCACCTACGGGGCGGATTAGCTGTAGGGACCAGCTACCCATTGGCTACTAGCTCCCACACCCCTAACTCCCCTAAATCTAAAATGAGGGGACCCCCTGACACCAGAACCTAAGTTCTGAACAACCTGTATCAAAGAGGACAGAAGAAGAGAACCACACCATCGACAGCAAGATTTGCCCAAAGTAAAAGAGGGATACTCTGCACCTGTGACTCCCCTGGACTAGTAGCACTATTCCCATGTTAACTAAGGGTAAAACAATGCTCCAGATCCAAAGAATCGCTGGCCATCGGACCCTCCAAGGAATCGCCCAAATCCAGGTGCTCTAGTGCATCACTGGAACAGTAGTCCTGCCTTCCACAAAGTTAAAGGTAGCTACCGCGTTCCCCTGGGCCACCGGACATTGAAGTTACTTTATGCACTACTTACCCTGCCAAGGCTTGTTGGTCACCAGCTCGGCAATCAACCCCTTTACTCGACGCTTCATTAAGAGAGAATTCCATCCGACCTTCAACCGCATCAGCAACCACACCGCTGTCTTTTTGCATCTTTTTCCCCAGTATTTTGCATTGATTTTCTATTACCTCTAAAATCTATAACTTCAGTTATATGTATGCTATTCCATTCAATTTGGTGTCTAAATTAAGACATAAATACACTTTCTATGTATAAATTGGTGTCAGATTTATTTCAAGTCATGTCAATTACTTATCGTCCATGTTGGTACTCTGAAATGTTTAACAATGTTCCTTTAGTAAAACCTGACTGCTCTTTGACACACTACCATGTCTGAGTTAAGGATTTTTAGTGTGAATCCAAGTACCATCTTTGGGGTATCCTGATGGTATTACATGATGAGGACTGTGAGAAAATCATCCTTTTTGCCCTGATCACCGCCATTTTCTGATTGATACTGATGGTAACTGACACTGATTGTGCCCTTGGGCTCTGCTTACCACACCCAGGGCCAGTGCTCTGTGTGAATGGTCTATGGCACTTAGGTGTACTTACAATTGGTATGACAACCTACCTGTAAGCCCCTAGTATATGGTAGGGAATGTAGCTTTAGAGGCCCAGCAGATTTAATGCACTTAAGTGTGCACTAATGTGCTGCCTGCTGCCATTTTAAAGGCAGTCCTTATTTGCAAGCCGCTTTTAAAAAATTTAAATTATATGCACATTTAACTTTGGAATTAAAAGTACTTCCAAAGTCTCAAACTACCTTTTTTACTTATAAGTGACCCCTAAGGTTTCCCCTAGGTGCCCCAGGGGTAGGGTGCCTTGTAACAATAAGTAGGGAACTTATAAAAGATGTTTTATATGCCCTGGTGAGGCAAAACTGGCAATTTAGTTTCCCCCCATTGTAGCACTTTGACTCTATGGGCTAACATGGGACTATTTTAATAAAGTATAACTATTGATGGACGTGAGCTACAAACATACTTCAAAGTATGAACATGATAGTTAGAATAAATCCAACAACTTGCCAAGGTTAGATTTATTATACATATCACATAAAAGAAGTTATAGAAATTGCTTTTCTACTGTGGTAAAATCCTGCCTTCCAGAATCCTCTCCTGACTGGCCAACCTTTGGCAGGATGAGCCAAACTGCTCTGATGAGGTGTGAAGTGGCCTGCATAGAGACAAAGCACATCTGGTGGGAGGAAATCTGTAAGCTGCAGAGCAAAAGCAGGAAGAGGGCTTGGTAGCCAAGCTGGTCTTCAATGAGGAAACAAAAGTTAGGACAGGACACAGGCTCACCCCCAATTCCTGCACTCCCAGCCAAACAGGAGCCCCAGTATTTGAATTAGTAGAGGGGCTGGAAGGGGAGTATTAGTAAACCTCAGCCACACCAGTAGGTTGGCTTAGCCAGATCCTAACCTCCAGGAGAGAGTTTCACCATTTTGGATTTTAAAGGAACAGTGCTTTCTGGGACAACAATATGCCACACCTTGGAGAACGTTTTCATATCTGAGGGTGGCACCCAATGCTCCTTTGGCTGTGTACTTTCTCTGAATACAACAATGCAGACATAAACTTAAGGTGCCAGAAGATGTGACACCAACTACTCTTTTGGGCACTGATGTACCTGTTTATATAGTAGATTTCTTGCAAGAGTAGGTTTGTCACAGCTAGATCAGTATGCCTGAGCCAATTTTTTAGGAATTGTTGCATGCCCAACAACACATCAGAAAAAAGTTAAAGCATTTTTTTTGTAAAATGAAAAGTGGATTTCGGTTTTGTGAGGGAAAACTGGAAAAGATAACAAAGGGGCTGTGATGTCTGGCAAATAGAGGAATAGATCACATTTCAGGAAAACAGTCTCTGTCCAAATTTGTAAAGAAGCAAAGTTCATGGAGGCGCTAGTTCAACTATCTCTTTCGGTGAGCTTATTATGGGCCCATATCTCAATGATTAATGGCAATTGATATGTTCTTTTAGGGATTTCTTTAAGAAATCATGTCAACTGCTTTCCACCTTGTTTAGAGTTAGGGTGAACTAAGACCTTAATCAGACATCATAGATTTATGGCTCAGATAGTTCCAGACTAGGGGTGACTAAAGCCAAGTCAACTTTGTCAAAATTGCTGGGCGGAGAGAAAATCCATTCTGTTTCTCTCGGGCTATAAAATAGGTAAAATAGTCCAACACGATATAATGTGGATCAGGGATGTGGCAAGCTCACCAACAGGTTTAGTCTTTTGATTATCCCAGCTGTTCATTCTAGATATGACCAACTGAGCTAAAGATTCTTGTTGTTCCATGATAAGATCTCTTCCTCAAGTACAGGAAGTTCTATTTCTCACAGGAACTCATCATCCCCAACTACCAAGAATGGCTTAGCTTAAACCTCTGAGTTAACAGCCCTCCCAAGTCCTCGCTCTTGCTGAGACATCTATCTAGATGGGGCTGGAGCATCTGTAGGAGTCCAGAGAAATATAAACTACTAATATTGATTGAATAACGAGTCTGCTGACAAGATTCAAGGCCCACCACAAGATGTTCAATATTCAAAAGCACTATTTTCAGACAGTTAGTAAAGGAGCATCTCCCCTGGCATATTTTCACTGGAGGGTAGGGAACGACAAACGGTAAAGAATAATGCCTGCTTGAGAGACACAGATTAGAGATCCTGACCTTATTTTAATGTAAATTACAGTCCAGCAACCAGACAAGTCTAAACCTTCTATGTGATTCCCATGGGGATTGCTCCTTTAGCTACTCTAATGATTAAGAACATTGAATCATCATCACTCTGATACTGGGACCCACCACTTAATAGTGGGCGCACCATTCACATCACTCAAATGTATCCATGTATAACACATGCAAGCACAATCGGTCAACAAATGCACACGTGAAAATGACAAATTCCGGTTATGTGAAATTACATAGATTTTACCAAGAGAATTAGTAGATGGTGCTCCCATGTTTATGATTTAAAAAGGCCAATATCTCTGTGTTGAGTAGAAAATAGTAGTACAGAGTGCACACAGAGAATGCGCTCACAAGCCAGTCAAAGAGAAATAGAGACAGCACGAGGGTAAAGGCATATAGGCATGAAATAATGAGAGACAACTGATAAATTACAAAGCAAAGTCAGAGGGATCATTAAAAGACCACTCTAGAGTGTATCCCATAAAGGTAGTTGCCTTAAATAATATGAATATGTGATGTCATTAATATGCAACTCAGAAGCAATAATTGCAATGAACTTTTATGGATGAAAGGTTGGGTCAGCTTTATTCTAATTTAAAATTGTAACTGACAGGTTAGTAGTCAGATAATATTTGTGCCGCCCACCATAATTGGTTACCAAAAGGGATTTACATAGTGCAACATAAGTGGATGATGAAAGGACAGAGGCAAGATAAAGCAAAAAAAGAGATAGAAGGGAAAGAGTGAGAATTGTGGGAAAATAAAGGAAGGAACATGAAACACCAGGAGGGAAAGGAAACAGGAAGGAGGCAGAAGATTCAAATAGATTTTAATTTAAAAAGGCAAGAGGTGGGTGAAACCACAAGAGAGGAATGTCTGATTTTTGAACCCCAAAATAAATTAGAAACGTAACTGATGGTAACAAAAGAGATTGCAGATGAGATGTGGGAAGAATTGAAATGTAGAGTTCTAAAAAGATGTGAGATTGACAGAGCATAGCGGTTTTGAGGCATTGGTAAAATACACAATTAACCATAGCCCCCATCATCCAAGGATTTCCACGGTAAATTGATTAGCAGAGTCTCTGTTCCTGCAACTTTTTCTCACTTACCATCTTCTAGCTTTTGCTTCTCATTCTCTACCACACCTGTCTTTTGACATATCATCTCTCTCCCTGATTTACTTATCCCAATTTTCCTCTCCTCTCTCTTCTCTGTCGGCCACCTTCTAATTCACTTTTACTTCCCTCTGTTTACTCTCTTTCTCAACTTCATCTCTCTCTCGCTCTCTCTATCTGATATCTCATCTAGCTTTCTACTTCACTTTTCTATCAGGCCTTGTCTCTGACCTCATAAAAGACACTTCTTTTAGCACCCTTCCTCTCTCATTCTCTGCCTCAGCTGCCTTTCTTTCTCATCTCTTCTCACTTCATGTTACCTCTTCTGTCACACCCCTCCGCACTTCATCTCCTCTTAGCTATGTATCTCATTATCCCTTTAAACCTACCCCTATCTCTAGCTCTACTTTGTATACCTCACCTCTTTCAATACAGGTTTATTTACCCCACTTCCCATGACCCATCTCACAAGCTCACCTCTTTCTATCTCTCTCTCACTTCATCACTCTCTTTGTCTACCTCTACATCCCTACCTCTCCACCTCACTGCCTCATCTCTTTACCTCAGCTCACGCGACATCACCCCATCTCTCCTTCTGCACATCAGTGCTCTGTTTCCATGTCAAACCCTGAAGATCTCCTCTCTAAGGAACCTGTCTATCTCGTGCCATCTCTCTATACCTCCCTCTCTCTACCTTTTTCTATCTCACAGCTCCTAACTTTGCAACTCTTTCTCGCTAATTTCTCTCTCAACTTCACATCTCTGCCACAACCTCATGACTTTCTACCCTACTTCTGTCTCTCTTTCTACCTAACTACTCAATTTACTTCACCATTGGTTCACTACCTCACCTGTTCAAGTCCCATTTCTCTTTCAACTGCTGTTCCCTTCACTTTACCTCTAGCTCACTCCTCTCTCACTATCTCTGTGTTTTTTTACATCAACCTCTTTTTCCATATCTGTCATTCCCAATTCTTGCTCTCTTATCTGTGTCTGAACCTCTTCTCTATTTTAACTCACCCTCCCTGACTCACTTCTCTGTCTATCTTTCAACTTCTTTCTACCTCACCTCTGTCTCTATCTCTCTGTAACTCAATACTCTCTCTCCCCCACCCTTGCTCTCCACCACTGTATCAACCTCACCTCTACCTCACCTCTCTTTCTCCACCTCACCACATTTCTATCTACACCCGATATGTCATTCTACCCTTCATCCCTCTTTAACCACCTTCCCCCTTTTTACCTGACGTGTCTTTCTATCACTCGTTTCCCATTCTGACCCTCTCTCTTTCTCACTACTATTTCTACCATGCATCTCTCTACACCTCACTCTCTACCTCGGCTCTCTGTCTACCCCTACCTCCCTCTGCCTCTCTCTGCCATCTCTCTTTGTACCTTTGTTCTCTCTCTACCCACCCCACAGTGTACCCCACCCCTTCCTCTCTAAATTTCTTTATTCTAAAACATTACTTATATCTCTGTCATTCCAAACCTATCTCTTCCTTTTTCCCACCTCTCCATATCTTTCCATCTGGCTACCTAACCTTTCCTTCTTTTTTGTTCACTCAACACCCACTTACCTCTTTACCTTATATCTGTGTTTGCCAACTTCTTCCTATACCGTACATAGATCACCATGCTGTTCTCTTTACCTCAGTATCCTTCTGTCTCTTACATTTTCTAATTTTTCTTCTTTCTCCTATGTTTATTACTCTGCAGAACCAGATGTCACTGTCTTCTCAAAAAAATGTACATGTGGAGGAGAGGAAGAAAAAAGTAGGGGAAGAGAATGAATTAAAAGAATTATCAGATTTCACCCAAACTAATGGTGAATCTCTTTAGACCAGATTAATGAATTTGGGTTTATGAGCATCCAGCAATCAATACTACAATTTTAAATACTATGTGATGTGCATATGGTTTATTTTAATGTTATGCACTAGTACACCAACAATCCACCAATTTAACTTTACCATATCTTTCCAACAATTGAAGGACCACTCCCATTTGATACTGAAGTAAAAAGAAAATGCTGTTTGCAACACATAAATTCTAGATCAAAGTGCAAAAAGAAATGGCTTCATCAACACTTGTTCAAGTTTTCTTTTAGTACTATCAGTACTTAATTTGAGAAGGTGGTTTCTGGTACTCGGCCCCAGCACTTAATTTTCAACACCGGCGCTTGTGACACTCTGACACAAGGTGGCACTGTCTGGCTAATTTAGAGATGACCACAACAGCAGAACATTATTAATTCAATATACATTAGAAATGCATATTACCTGCCATCCAAACCATTCTTATAGCTTTAGGGGCATGAAATGGTCTGAAAATTGTCACACCTGTAGGAGTGTTATGGGTAGTAGTTGTGTGGTTACTATTACTGGCAGCATAGCAGGGGCACTGTGTAGTGTAAGCTGTAGTGGCCTCCTGATAAGAGCCCTGGCCCTTTTTTTTTTTTTTTTACAAATTAAGCCCTTTTTTTAAAACAAATTAAGCACTGAGAACTATCTGCCTAGTGGATGCCTGACTTAGGGCCAGATGTACGACCATTTTGCATGCACAAAATCGGTCGCAAATTGATTTGCGCATGCAAAATGCATGCTTTCAATCGCGTACGCTATTTGCGAGAGTTTAGCGTATCGCAATTTGAGGCTCGCAATTTTGCGTTGCGAGTCGCTATTTGTGTGGACGAGGTGTAGGTACATTGTATTTTGCGACTCGCTATTTGCGAGTCGCAATTTTGCACAAATTGCGACTCACAACATTTTTGGGTCGTACATCTGGCCCCTAATGAGCTTTTAGTTCTTTTTTATGCCCCTGTTTCTGAATGTTTAACATATAATTCAATACTATTTGGCATCAAGAGGATT
Source organism: Calotriton arnoldi (assembly GCA_963921515.1). Lineage (NCBI taxonomy): Eukaryota > Metazoa > Chordata > Amphibia > Caudata > Salamandridae > Calotriton > Calotriton arnoldi. Next base: position 335,906 of record CAWUFW010015021.1, read on the forward strand.
TTAATTTGCTTACATTTTTAATAAATCTGGATTTCTTCCAGAGGGTACCAAAATGTGTCTTAACTGGGTCCACAGAAATCTTTAAGAAGGCATTGTGAAAGAGAAATTAGGAGGTGTGCAGACAAAGCGAAGGACTACCAGATCAAAGTATGATATTCTGAGAATAGGGGGAGGAGGTTCAATATAGCCAAAGTGTTTAATTGCATTTAATTCATGTAATAGTATAATTTGATATTGTATAATTTTAAACAAGACTATGTGCCTCATAAAGCATTTATACATGGAAGCAACAAGGCAACATTGATTGCTAGAAGCATATAAAACGCATAGCCACCTACATATAGCTTTGGATTATAAATACGTTTTTTGAATTTGACTAAATCTCGCCTCTTCACTCGCAATGATTTAGTGGGTAATAGTTTTTGATTTTCATTAGTGATGAGGACATAATTTGTATTAAGGCAGCAGTTAATCATTATCAAATTATAATTAGGCCATTTTGAGGCAATTATTTGAAATTACTCTACTATTAAACATGTTCTTTTGAACAATCTTTTGAAAACTGTCTAACCCATGTAGTCCTACATAATAGTTAAACTTTGCTGATATTTTTCATGGTTCATGTACATAATTAAAACAATAAAAAAAAGCCTAGAGGCTTCACCCTGAGAGGTTTGAATAGCTGGCATGTGGTTTAAAAGAATCAGTGCTACGTTTTGCAAATTAAATGGATCTGTGACAAAACATTTAAAATCTTACATTAAGATATAGTTTCAGAATGGAGAGTGTTTTACTAGCTAGAAGAATTAAAATAATAAACTGCTAACGTTTGAAAAACAAATGTAAACGATTCCTACTAAGCATAGTGTGTGTGATTCATGAAAGTTGTTTCCCATACTGTGTACATGCACAATGGGAGTAATTGTGTATTTTGTATATGTACCAAGTTATAAAATAATTATGCCATGCTCAAAATGTGATATGTGTTTGGAAATGTGTATGGCAGTCGCAGGGCCGTTTGGAATCCTTGCTCACAAATACATGCCTCACTATCCTCCCCCCCCACTGATTCAAGTTTGAGTCCAGTCTTGGCATAATGCTCTTGCAGTGGACGCCACACTGCGAAGAGGCATTTCCCCTGCCCACATTGACTAACTAGTGATAGGCAGTTATGTAGAGTGCAGTTGATGTTGTACAATATTACATTCCCACCTGTAAAATATGTTTAGGTATGGTATACAGAATATTTCCCTGGTTGTTGCCTCTACAGACCATCTGGATGCTTCCACGTTTTGGGGAAAGGGACAGGGGCTTCTGACATCAGCAGATCGCTGAGTCATCCACCCACATAGCTCTTCAGAGCCAATGAATGCTGAAGAAACAGGTGTAGCTCTTAGCTACAGAATTCATGAAAGGCTGGTTTAGATCATGGGTAATCAAGCTGGCCCTTCCACTGTTCAATCAGGGATAAGTTGAGACTATCTACCAGGATACATGGAGTACAACAGAATTAAGTTCAGGTTAGTGAACAAAGGAGAGGAATCAGTAAGACAAATATTTTGATATGAGTAGGTGTTACCCTTTGTAGTACTTTTGGTTTCCATCTGAATCCAATTTTTTAAACATAAGTCCATAAATTGCGGAAAAATCAACAAAGTAATGTACTGGATGTCGTTCTCAAAAACAGCCACTGGAGGGCAGAAATAAATTCTGTTTCTGTACTGAACACAATCAATATTAACAATAAATTTGTTTGATAGCGGATCATTTTGGAATGGTTTCTGACTTTTTATTTGTACGGCAAATTTTATTGTTTAAAAAGTAGATGATGAAATAAAACATGTACCTATGAACAGTTTTCTGTTGTGGGGGCTTCCTACAACTTCAGGTCCACAGGGAAATGTCTTGTTACTTACCGGTAATCTTCATTACCCCGATTAGGGTCCTCCTTGTCCCAGTCTTAAAATAGTGAGGCAATCCTGCCTCCCGACAGCCAATCAGAACACTTAGAATAATTTCAAAGTTCATATAAGCCCCTCCCACTCACCGCCATGCCTGTTATCAACAAGTCCAGACACAAACACAGCGGGAGGGAGGGAGGGAGCAGGACTGGGACAAGGAGGACCCTAATCGGGGTATTGAAGATTACCGGTAAGTAACAAGACATTACCCCTCATGGGGCCTCCTCGTCCGAGGCCTAACATAGTGAGGAACTCACAAGCAGAGACCCAAGAAGAAAAAACGCAGGACACCAGGGATCCTTGCAAAAGTACAAAACTTAATCAAACTAATGATTAAGGAACAGCAGTGTGCAAAACGCCAACAGCAAAACTGTCCACAGACTGCATGTAAAACAGCAAGGCGATAATGCCGAACAAACGCGTGATGGGACTGCCAAGTGGCCGCTCCACAAAACTCCAGGACAGAGACCCCCGCATCCTCAGCCCAGGAAGTGGACACAGAACGTGTTGAACGACCCAGCACCAGAGACGAGGAGGCAGACCCACAGACCCATAAGATAGGCAGACCGCCAAACGCACATAGCAAGTGAAGGCGGAAGGAGAAACCACCCATCCCTGAGCCACACACCCACATGAGACAAACAGGGCAGGTGAAAGTTGAAACCCCAAGGTACGGAGGAAGAAAAACCAAAGGATGCGAACATCCAAGGATGAAGGAACAAAGGAATCCCCATCCCCAGGAAAAATAGGAAGGAAGCACCTCCAGCTGCAAATGGAGCACGGAGGAAGCTCAGGGAAAAAAGCCGGGCCCAGCCGCAAAACAACCCCGTCAAGCAGAAACTGCAAATAAGGGAAGGAAAGAAGCAAAGCACACAACTCACCCAACCACCACGCGGAGGAGACGGTCAACAAAAAAAAACAAAGTTGCAGACAACCACAACAAACAGCCTCCAACAAAGGCACAAAAGGGTGCACCTGTGGACCCCGCAAAACAGTAGGCAAACCCAAGAAGGCACAATCACAGGAGAGACCGGACGTAGAAGCCGAAAACAACACAGAATCTGACTCATCAAAGGAGCAACAACCTCCAAAGAGGCCCCGGGACCCCAACAAGCCTGAACCGCTGCCAAACGAGCAGACATGCCAGAAGGGGAAGGGTCCTTCAAAAACCCATCTCGGAGAAAGACAAGAATAGCAGCCGGATCTCCAACCATGGATCCAGACCAAGAGAAGAGTACCATGAGACAAAAGAGCCCCAACGCGCACCATAGTTCTTGAGTGTCGAAGGCCGACGCGACAACTGAATGCCACAGGCCACCACAGAAGAACAGCCCAAAGACACCCACGACAGCTGCTCAAGAGCCAGGCCAACAGATGCAGGCGACAAAGACAGTGCAAAGACTGGTGCAGACACTGAAGCAGAGCCGGAGTCAAGGGAAGCAGGCCAAACCCGCCCCTTCCAGCATTAGCGGAAACCAAAGGCAGCGAGGCCAAAAAGGAGCAACCAACAGCACAGACACCTTCACCCCCCCCCCCCCCGAATCCTCTGCAGCACCCTCGGGAGGAGGGAAAGGGAGGGAAGGCATACAGAAAACCGAAGGCCAAGGAAACGAGAGAGCAACCCCCAAACTTGAGGACAGACCACCTCGGAACAAAACCGGGGGAGAAGAGCGTCGTGAGGGGAAGCAAAAAGACCGATCCAGAGAGTCCAGATCCAAAGACAAAGGTCCCGGAACAGAGGAACAGACAGAAGGCACAAAACAGAGGATGGGAGGAAGCGGCCCAAGCCGTCCGTACAAAATCAGATGCCCCAGAACGTAAACAGCCCTCAATGCCAACAGATAAGAATTCACCCAGACACAAATCACGGAAGTCAGCAGGTACAGAGACGCGCACCTGGACCTCCCAAGAAGACGCAAGTAGCAAGAAGCCACCTGATTGTTGCTATGAACCAACAGACTCCTCAGCCACCAAGGACCCCAATGCGGCCCCCCAACCCCAAGGACAGGCGTCCAAGGGCAACAAGAGGAGAGAAGGAAGCAGAAAACGCACCCCCACACCAGGTTGGGAGAGCAAATCCACCAGACCAAATTAGGAACCAGAACAGGGGAGAGAGGAACCAGAGCCATGCAACCTGTATGGGAAGAGTCCCAACGAGTCAACAGAAGAATCGCCAAGGACCTGAGGCACAGGCGAGCCCAAGGAGCCACAGCCGTGGCGGCAGCCACCAACCCCCGTACCTGCAGCCAACCCCGAGCCAGGGCAGAAGGGCGACCCAGCAGGACCCGCAGAAAAGTCAATAGGGCAGAGAACCGAGCCAGAGGGAGAAAACAGCCCCCTGCAAAGTGTCGAACAGGCCTCCGACAAACTGAAGTCCCCGAACAGGAACCAGATGAGAAAAGGCCAGAACCAAGAAGCACCCCAGAACCTGGAACAAGGCCATCAACGCCACCACTGTCAGAAGAGCCACAAGGAGGGTGGAAGCAGAAACCAGACAAAAGCAACATAGGGAAACACAGGGAAACCGAGACTCAGCAAAACCCCCACAGCAGGAGCCAACAACGCAGAAAACCTGGGAAGCAGTAGAGAGGCCGAAAGGCAACACCTGAAACAGGTAATAGAACCTGTCCATCGCAAACCGCAGGAACTGCTGACCTGTCGGATAGACGGGAACGTGAAAACAGGCGAATTCCAAATCCAGGGAGGCCAAAACTTGCCCACCCAGATGAGGGGAACAACGGACTGCAAGGGGATCATCCAAAAATGACCCAGCCGCACCAAACTGTTCAAAGCCCGGGGATTCAGAATCGAGCGGAAGGAACCATCGGGCGCCGGGACCAGGAACAGAGAGGAATAGAACCCCAGGCCCTGCTCTGCCATCGGAGCCAGCACAACATTGCACTGTGACAAAAACAGGCCGACGCCAGAGAAGATGGTAGAGCACATCACGGGGCCAATGAACAACAGGGTAACCTCAAAAACAGTCCAAAAGGGGGACGGCCCCAGAACGGAATCCGGTAACCAAGATCGATGACCGACAGGATGCACCTGTCGGAAATCAGACCGGATCAACAATCCAGGAACAACATCGCCAACAATGTAGACATGGAACTCACAACCAGTGAAACATCAGGATTTGAACATATAACCTTTTGAGGAAGAGACCACAACTGGAACCACCAGGCCACGGTGACTCCACCTGGGCATAACAATATTTGACCAACACCTAGGGGCAGCTGCAGGCGCTGTAGAGGCTGGGAACCAATGGAACGCAGCCCCCCGACAACGGGCCTGACCATGAAAGGGCCGAGAAGAAGACAGAGTACTTGGAAACTCCAGATCATGGAAAAAGACAACTCCCTCCGCACAGACTGCCTTTGGAGTAAGCCAAAAAGCCAGGGATCCACAAAAGGCAGGTAACGGACCAAGGCGTCCGAGCAGTGTCAAGGCACCAAAGCGCGGTCCAGAGAGACCTCCTATTAGCCACCGCCACCCCAGCAGCCGAGGAGAGGGTCCTCAGGGCAACACAACCTCATCAGACAGAAACCAGGCCAAGACCTCCATCTGCGCCAAGACAGGAGTGAGATCCCCTTGACCCGAAAGACAGTCAAACAGGCACCCAAACCCTCGGAATGGACATGCAAAGCATAGGCAGAGAAAGTGCAAGCACGAACCCCAAAATGAGAAGCAGCAGAAGAACGCAGGAGAGCAGACTCCCCCGAAGACAAAGACTAGGATGAAGCCATGGAGGACAAATAGATAGACCCCAGGAACCAGAGGAAATTGAGTATCAAACACCGACAGGTGATACCGCTTCCCCAGAAAACGAGGAATCCCCCGCATGTCGGCCTCAAGCCATTCGACAGCCAGAACCTCCCAGATGAAATGGAAAGGCAGGTCATGCACCACCGAGGAACGACACAGGGAGTCACCCCTCCTCAGACAACGAACTAGGCTCAAACACCAGAACCACATGAAACGGACCAACATGACTGAAAAAACCTTACCCTGGACAAACCCCAAAGCAGGGAAATGACCATGTACTCACCATCCTCCGCAGAGGAGGAAGCAGAAGGCTCAAGCAGCACAGCCTGCATGGGAAGTCAGCACAGCAGAATGAACTAAATCCCGCAAGCTTAGACCTGGAAATCTGCAACAGGTCAACCACCTGCAGCTTCTGACCACGATGATGCATAGACAAAGATTATGCAGGCACTGGAGCGGAATCCACAACACCCATGGCCACACACAGCATAAATCAGGAAGCCACAGCACACACCAGCAAGTGCCCAGCAACTCCCCTAAAAAACTGTCCCCAAACAACCAAGTCATAGCAACGCGAGACCTGGGAAACAAAAAGGGACAGCCCTGCAGTCTCCCCCACAGCCAAAGAACAAACATTATTGCCGCGGGAGCCGGATGCCGCTAGAAGACCCCAGCACCGGAACGACCCGAGGCCAGAACGCAAGAGAAAGCTCCCTGCTCCAGCTCAGCACATGCATGGGGAGCGTGTTCTGGCCAAGGAGCAGGAACGCGTCCGACTGGAACACCGGTGCGGCCGCGCGCAACAAAATCAGTAAAAGAAACACTTTAACATCAACGGAATGAAAAAACTCACGGCACCGCAGACCCAGCCCTTCCAACACAGTAACCGGCAAGCAGGAAAAACGGAGCACATCAGCGTTATGACCGACGTCGGACAGCAAAAAAAACAGGCATGGCGGTGGGTGGGAGGGGCTTATATGACCTTTGAAATTATTCTAAGCGTTCTGATTGGCTGTCGGGAGGCAGGATTGCCTCACTATGTTAGGACTGGGACAAGGAGGACCCATGAGGGGGTAATGTCCACTTCCAAATGGTTACTAGGTTTGCATTCAGCAGCTCCACTCTAAGCATACAGGGCTAGGGTCACTCTTCAAACACAGTGGATAATTTTAACATTGGTTGATGAAGATTTCGGACTGCTGTGTTAATCATGTCACCAAGTCTATAATTTATAATAGCCAACAGGCTTTGTGCTATGACTTGTGCAGAAGGCTTCATGAAGACCACTGTGCCAAGGCAAGGGGGTTTTCACTGTTTTTAAAGGTGCAAGTCCCCTTAGCAACCTCCTACTCATTTAGAAATCTCTGTGACTTCATTTGGTGATGTTTAGAAACCTGGCAATTACCTTTTAATGCATGGTCTAGTTGAGGGAGCTAGAGCGTATCTATAGAGTGATCGAATTGAATACTTTTACTATTTTATTTTTCACTCTCTGAATTGAGCGTAAAATATTTGTGTCTGCCAGCACAGTTTTCTGCTACCCTCTGGTGTGAACTTTGCAGAACAGTTTGTCGCACTGACTGCTGGGTTCTGTGACATTTTTCTCCAGTGCCCAAGCTTTTGCGTTGGAAGAATCAGCTGGTATGTAAATCACTTACTAGAGTTATTTTGTTTTTTGAAGTTGTTCTTTTGAACTAAGAGAATTCTTTATGGAGTTACTGTAGAATCCGTGTCCTAGTTTGCACACTGAAGTGAGTAAAAGGTTGAGTGAACAGTGAGGTATAAATTGAGTAGAGTTAAAGGGAGTCCAGTCCTGCGTCTTGAATTGTTGAGTTGGAAGTTGGAACCAATAGCCTACACTCAGAGAAAGAAGAGAAGCTTTATACATTTGTGAATAAAAGTGTGTCCTAAATTGTACAAATGTACCTTTTAGGAGACACCAATGAAAACAGATAAAACATTTTACAAAAGTCCATATGCCATATTAATCATGCAGTCTCCATAAAAATGGATCCGTTCATTCAATAAACTTCCAAGACAGTGACGTCAAGGGCAGAACCAAAGGCCGATAAGTAACTGTGATATGTGGAAGACTCATGGGCCCTTCTTTAGATTCTGCCTTACACCACTGAGTGACGTCTTTCAGTCTGCTTTTCAAGACAAGATTTTTGGTTGAATAAAAACAGAGTCAGTATCCTGGCGTAGCTAAAAATGGACGAAGGGCCAACATATAACACGATTTTCAATAACAAAGATTTAATAATGTTAAAAAAATGAGGCCAATAGTTGATAAGTGATAATGGGCAAGAACCTATGAAACGGTTTCAATTTATAAATAGGCCGTTTACCCTCACCGTGGAGCAAATCAGACATTAGTCAGACAAAAAAAATGAAAGTGTTAGTATGTTCATTTGGCAAGAAAGTAGAAACCTAGACTGCACAAGTATTTGTGGAATGGTCTTTATTTTAGAATGGAACCAATCGTGGAAGGGACCAGAAATCTTAACTGTATATTGACGCAGCCAGTAGATGCAACTTGTTTGAAAATCATGATGACATTTAAAGGTTATGACTAATGAAACTAGTTTATGAACTTTAACCTCTTTTAGATTTGTTTTCTGTTTCTTTTGAGCTTCGGTAAAAATGCCTAAGTGCACAATGTTTTTTCAAACATGAAATTCGAAACATGCCTGCAGGTTTGGAAGTTCATCAGCAGGCTGTTGGAAAAAGCGAATTTTATAAAGTTGCAACAATATTATTAAGAGTAAGTAGAATTCTGTACATACTGAACCTTTGTCAATCACAGAGGCATAAACAGCAAATCGAAGTTTATTAAGGCTAAAAGCATTCTTCCTCTCTATATGAAGAGACCATAAAAGACTGACATTTTAAATGGTGGAATACTGACATTTTAGACAGTGACATTTGTATGATGTGGAAATGACGAGATTTTTCTATGAATAAAACAGTAATTTCCAGAGGTGCAGAGGGTTATAAATGGAAGTGGAGAAAGAAACCAGTGGAAGGGAGAGCTTATCTGCAACCAATTGTTATTTCAGCCGATCATTCAAAATGCGAAACGGAGAAACCGAGAAAACTACTTAGGAAGACATCCTCATTAATTCCATTACATTTATTTTACGTACTAAAAGCTTTTGTAATATTCATTGGCTAGTGTTTATTGTTGTGTTCTGAGTACTTTAGTATACAATGATGCATTCAAAGCCTTGCTTTCAGGTGTCTATTTAGGTTGAGGTAAGACCTTAACATCCATATACACGCGAATACCACTGCAGAAATGGATGCTTGTGTCATTTTGAACAAAAAAGAATAGGCAGTAGAAAGCTCATGTTCGTTTCCAGTTCCTCACCTTTTACTAGTGTATAAATTAATGTATTGGGATGCAGTGGTCCATCGATTTTAGTTTATGAATGACAAGAATAATCTGTAATGAAATGACTGTCTAGCTAAGGAGTCTAATGCATTGTCCATTAAATACGTGAATGTATTTAAAAAATAAAAAAAAACAGCAGACATATATATAGAGTGATACGTATCATCGATATACGTGTAAAATGCCCAAAACAATCCCCGATTGATATATGTGAGTGTCAGATCTAAAGGGATTCCGGAAATGGCGTACGCACTGCACCTTTGAAACTGTTTAAGCAGTGCAAAATTCAGCAGCCTTGATAACGCCTGACATCTTCCCATTTCCCAGTACTCCGCACTTGTTCCCAATAGGAGCACTCTCTTTTTCCAAAATGGCTCGATTGACCTACAGATAAGGTAAACATGCATAGAAAATTATACTTTAGAGTGCTTAGCTTCACATTTTGTGTGTGTGTGTGGTGCATGTGTTTGTGGGTTTATATGTGTGTATTGTCTCAAGGTTTATAAGTGTATAGTAAATCTACAATATCCTGGTCGTACGTAAGACTATTGATGACAGAAATGCTGTCTAACAAATATACTGTTGTCAAAATATCAACAACCAAAATATCATGTAATAAAGTCGATATAGGCAAGGATGGAATTACTATTAACTTCACTTCAGTGTACATTGAAGATATACATATACATATACATATGTGGAGTTAAGTAAACCAGTAAACCTATAGTTAACTATGTATACTTACCTTATTGGTATGTAAACCTATAGTTAACTATGTATACTTACCTTATTGGTATGTAAACCTATAGTTAACTATGTATACTTACCTTATTGGTATTTTGGTAGTTGATACTTTGGTTACAATAAATGTATTGGTCGATATTTCATCCACAAGATTCTTTTACTATATCATATATACTTACCATCAGAATATTTTGATACTAAATATATTTTGGCACCAATATTGTTGAATCACAATATTTCACCCATTAACTTTTTGTAGTATATCATTAATGTATGTAATCGTACGTGGAAAACAGACTTTCCCTCTCAGGAAGCTGAGATAGCCTATGCAACAAAGAGAAACTCCACCTGAAGGTCGACAATTCAAAGCACTTCAAGCCCTAAGACAATGCTACCTTGGCACTCTTCTGGAAAATATAATACTTTTTTTCTGAAGAAGCAGTGTCCTCCTTTTCACAAAAGCTTCTGAAAATACCTAAAATCTCTCCTGTTTAAGACATATCTCAAAGAGTGCTTCCAGGCATATGACACTTCCATCGGTCGGAATTAATTGAAAAATCGCACTCTTCTAGATTTTATGAGCCTGAGGTGCTCCTAGGTGCGTTTACTCTCTTAAAATAAAAGTTTCCTCTTAACATTCACTATCTCACTTGTTATCCAATCTATTTTGATATGTTATGTTATGCAGAGTTCTAGAGAACACTATCACTGGGAGGGTATCCTGGCGCTGAGCAGGTGTGTGTCTAGGCCCACAGAGGGCCTAGTGAGACTACTTGAAAAGCCAGGGCTTTAGCTTCTTGCGGTATTCAAGAAGTGTGGAGGAGGTTGTTATGTGTAGTAGCAGATCATTCTACACTTTAGGGGTGATGCAAGAGAAGGCTCCACTGCCGGATCTGGTTTTCCTTATGCGTGGGATTTGTGCAAGTAGGAGTCCGGAGGAGCAGAGGTGTCTGGAAGGTTTGTGAAAGCAGATGCGATTGCTGAGGTATGCAGGGCCAGTGTTATGAAGTGCCTCTAAAGTGTGGGTGAGGAGTTTGAAATTGTGTTGCTTTGTGACTGGGGAGCCAGTGGAGCTCCTTCAAGTGTTGCGTGATGCAAGTGTGGAATGGGAGGTTGAGAGTGTTTCTGGCCACCAAGTTCTGAATGGTTAGCAGCCTTTTTGTGAATTTTATGTTGATCCCGGCATTACGGGTGTTCCCGTGATCTAGCTTGCTTGTCATCAGGGCGTATGTGATGGTTTTCTGGATGCTGATTGTGAGCCATTTGAAAGTCTTTCTCATCATCTTCAGGGTATGGAAGCATGAGGCGGTGATGACATTGATATGGGTGGACATGTTGAGTTTGCTGCAGATGATGATCCCAGTTCTTGGCTTGGGTGGTGGGGGTGGGTGTCGGTCCTAGCTCTGTTGGCCAACAAGTGGAGTCCCACAGTGATCTTCTCAAAGACCATGATTTCAGTCATGTTGGTGTTCAGCTTTAGACAGTTAATCTTTACCCAGTGGGCAATTCCAGTGATGTAGGCATTTAACTTGGTCAGGGTTCTGAGCATCTTTTCCATGAGGGAGAAAATGAGTTGCGTGTGATAGGTATAGGAGAGGACATTGATAACTCGAGAGCAGATGATGCCGGTTAGAGGAATCACTTATGTGTTGAAGAGGGTTGGGCTCAGGGAGGATTTTTGTGGAACCCTGCAGATGAGGTAACGGACGTCTGATCTGAAGTGTATGGTGCCAGACTGACTGACAGGGTCCTTCCTGTCAGGGAGGAGCAGATGCATTTGAGAGCATGTCCTTGTATTCCAATGTTGTTTAGGCACTGGAGTATAAGGCAGACTCACACCAGTAATTGAAGCCTACTCTTTCTACAACAGAACATGCTCTATCTTTCCAAATGGACTATTACCTGTAGATGATTTGAGCCATCATTCTCACCCAATGACAGATTGCAGAGGTTGTAAAATCAATTAGTCAGTTTGGATTTGAACCTTTACAAACAGATCTACATAAAAGCCTGATTGAAAGCATTTCACTGACCCCCAGGAAGTAGAAGAATTAGGTTTGAAGTCCTGCTCACTGTGTAGAAAGTCTACAGGAACAAGTGGCCAGGATATCTTCAGGAACTCACTCACTATATTCCCTGTCATGTTTTGAAATGCCAAGCTGTGAACTCAGTGAGAATCCTTTCCCTCCCAGCCCTCTCTCTCCAAGCAAAAAACTGAACTCCTATGGGAAGAAGCAGGCTGTGGAAAATGAGGGTTTGGGAGAAGAGTGAAAACAATAATGCTTTCTGGTACTGGTGCAGTCACTGGTTCCTCTCTCACACAGAGTAGAACTTCAGTTCAGTGGGATACAGGTCTTCATCCTAAATGAGGAGCAATAGATTTCTAAAGTACCATGGCTTGAGGTGGAATATTAATTAGTGTTTGTGATACAGTTTACCAGTTTCTGAAGCTAGTGGACTACTACCAAATGCCAAAAATACCAGGAGCCTTTTCACTGTCCTTGGGAATGTGGGAGACCGGCAGCAACTGCAAGAGATTGTAAACCCAGCAAAAGGAGACACAGCTCCAAACAACAATACAAGGGTGCAAGGTATGGTGTGAGGAATTGTAAGCAAGGGCATTGAGGGAACTAAGAGGACGAATAAAGCAAAAGTCCAGCTTATGAAGGCTGGATGCAAACTGCAGTGATAGTGAAATAACAATGCAATTGTGCCAAATTTTGCCCAGCCAAGGCCATATGGTGAGATGTCCTTTTGTGATGCACCCACCCAATTTACCTCGAAAGTGTATCATTCCAGGCAATCCAGAAGTTGTTTCTGCCATGCTGCATTTAACAGTCTAGATTCTGATGGGTTCGGTAAAAGTCATATCCCAGTCTTCCAAACCCTTTGGGCCTCTCCATTTTAAGGTGTATTGATAGCTGTTTTTAATATTGCATGAGATAGTTTGAGTTTGTGTGCATTTTCCATGAGTGCCTGTGACCAAAATCTTACATGCACTTACTGTCAACCTGAAATTTGTGAATGCCCATCCTATAAACAAGAAGGCCTTCACATACCTGATACATTAATTCATATCCTGAGCATGAAGGGCTCAAAGCTATAGAATATCCTGAGTCTACATTTGTGGGCAGATGTGAAGTGTGTATGCTTCATTAAACCCCTGAAAATTGTTCTTTGTAATCACAATTTCAATTGCTCTGCAACCTGCACATCATTTGTGACTTCCACAAGCCAATCGTTCACCCAGAAGTGGAGAAAGGGGCTTAGAACTAAACTCTTCAAAATCTAAAGTTATGAAAATAAATCCACATAAAGGACATAGAAGCAGTGTGACCGTTGAGGGGCATCCGCTAGAGGTAATTCATTATTTTGACTACCTTGGTGTAAGGCTCAGTGATACCCAAGCTTGGGGCCCCCAGATGGAAAAAAGTAAAACCATCCTCCATCAGAAAGCTTTCGCAATAGTGAGGAGACACAAAGTAGCATCTAGTGGGGCCGTCTCTCCAGTTATCACTGTATACAACTCTATGGCCGTAGCATCAGCGATTTATGGTGCCGAGATTTGGGGCTATGTCAATGCTGAGGGTCTAACAAAAATTGAAAACAGGTTAATTAAATCACTTTTTAGGCTTCCCCTCAGCTTTCCTACCACACCGTTACGTTTTGACCTGGCCCTCAATCCTATCCATTTAATAGTGTTATTAAAACCTTTATTATATTGGGCTAGATTATGGTCAACCAACGAATTAGTAACCTACAGGGAGTGTGTTAAAGAACTTGTGTCTTTTGATAGAAACCTCAGAACTCCATGGTTAAAACATATAAAAGATCTAACGCACAGAATTGGAATGAGTGAGCTTTGGACTGCCCCGGAGACGATAGTAAAAGGCATTGTTCCAAAAATCAAACAGTCTTACTGGGAAGCAGTCCTACTTCAAACGTGGGAAATATATCAGCCTAACTATATCACAGGCAAATTTTTGAATCACAAAACCTTGCCTAGGTTAGAACCCTACCTGAATACAATGCACCCTCATCCGCTAAAATGCCTTTACGTGCAATACAGGTGCGGGGTTCTTCCTTTGAGATCACACACCTCCAAATGTGCCAATGCCATCGGCCAGGTTGATTGTTGTCCAAACTGTCTGAGCATAGTTGAAACAGAGTCCCATTTTATGCTATTCTGTCCTCTTTATAGGAAGATCAGGAAAAAATGGCTTGTGGCTGTTTGTAACAATATGGGTGTCAGACACTACTGGAAAGCAGAGAGACTGTTTAAAAGTGATACCAGTGACCCCTTAATGTTTGCAGTCTCTAAGTATTTGTATATCGCTTGGGCTCTGAGAAAGAAGGCCATTCACAAATCTGAATCTTGATAGAGAATTGTTATATCTTCTCTCTTCTATATTATATGTTAATTGTTGCACATATCCATTCTGTAATTCTTCAATACTATAAGGTTTTTTTAATGTTTGCTATTTTGCACAATATTCCCGTTGGTCTCTCTGATTATCTCTTGACTGGCCGGGTCTAACCCCACCCAGATGTATAATTGATTACTATGTTAGGATCATGTTTTGTATTGGGATGATGTCTTGTTTTTTTTAATCTTTTTATTCCAATTTAATGATTTTATCTTTTTACAGCAGAGTTATTGTACTTTGATGATATTTCCTTTTATATTGTATAATCTTCTCAAAGAACTTAAAATGTATATTTATTGTATTGTTTAGATGTGTTTTATGGGCTGTGCCCAAAATAAACGATGATATATATATATACAAGTATCCCTATAAAATCATAGTGCTCTGAATTGAAGGGAAGGAGATAACACAGTGCTCTATGAAAGTTATAAATATTTAAATACTTAAGGAATGGCAAAAGTGAAAACAAAAGTCTTGCATGGTTAAGGAGAAGAAGTACAAAACTAAAATTGGTTTCACCACAATCATGCAAACTGTAGGGTGTGATTAAAATTACGTTTATGAGAATGTGGGCTGTATGTTCCCTGTCCCATCCCTCTTCTGTCACTTGATAGTATTCTTTCTTCTCGTTCAACTTTAGCTTCGCATCCTCTTTAAACAACATAAAAGATTGCATTCTTTTGCATAACCTTGGCTGCAACCACTTTTATCCCCATACATCAAGACTGTTTTTATAGCCTTCTGCTCGAGTATCGGAGGTAAATGCATTTAATAGGACCTCAGAGTCTGGTGTCACATGGAATGAAAGGCACTCTCCGGTATGGAAGCTAACTAGTCAAAAAGATAGCCTGGCTTGGTGAGAGGGATGATTGGAGTGGCTTTAACGAAATGTCCCAGAGCCAGCATATTGGGCAGGGGTCCCATGATTGCTTTGACTTATCCTGCATACAAAAAAGTGAATCACTGAACTACAGCTACCAAACTCTGAAGAACAGCATAGATTCTGTCTAGGGTTGGGCCAAATGAATCCTGACTGGGCAGTATGTCAATTAGTGTCAGCTCACCCTAAGTAGTTGAAAGTGCTATGAGGAAAAAGGCACCAATGGTGCCTGGCCTTGTTTTATTTAACAGCAGTACAGAGTTCCAGCGAACTAAACACTTGTTGTGCAGGTGTTTGAATGTAACTTATGTTTTCCTGTTATTTCCAATGTTCAATCAATGAGTGTTGTTTATAATTGTTGTTGAGGAGGATGCATCATCCTCATCATTAGATGGAAAAATTGAAGGGCTCATTCACAAATGCTTGCACCTATGGAGGACCTCTAACTGTTGTTGTGTATGTTTGAGCATAATTCTGCTTTCCTGAGCTGCTCACCAAGAGAATCCGCTATTTAAATGTACACTGTTCCTCAGAAGGAGAACCCCATAATGCTTTGAAGGGTCTACTCAAATACAACTTTTTTCCCTGTGATGGCCCAAGGGCTACAGGATTATAGCAGCACCCCTTGAGTAACTTTTAAAAATTAACCCCATGTCTCCTAGGTCTCAAAATACATGACATGGGGAGACGTTTTGCTTGATTTTACTACTCTTCCTAAGCTGGAGCTTTTTCTCTATTGTTTGGAAGTGCAGGGATCGTTAGTGGTTGGTCCTGTAGTTGCATTTTATGTGACCTAAAGGTGTAAAATTGTGATGTTCTATCTGGTATAGATGGCGGTATATGTTATTTTAGGTGGTGTACGACCTACTAGGGGTAAAAAGTGATTTCAGAATATCATCAAAGGTGCATCTGCAATGATGCATATAGTTGTAAATTAATGCATAGTATTTAGTCGTGCGTGTGCAATAAATGTGCTTTTCCATTTTCAAAAAACATACTGACTGGACAATCATTTATTGAGTGGTATTATTGCATGCTAGCAAATGATGACTGCTAGCCACACCACCTCACCTGAGTAGGCCTTGGACTGCTCTGCTTTGCTGCCCAGAGAGAGGCAGGTACTACAATGGGGTGATTGGTTCCCAGTGAGGATACAATTGTGGACCTATACCTTGTGCAGGCCTCACATCCTGTACAACTAATAACCCAATTTATTACAAAGACATATACAAACAGATACGGGCAATTACATTCAAACACACAGACGCAAATCCCCTCTTAGATACATACACATACACAGACACACAAACATCCACATATACAGATAAATACACATATTCCTACATGCATATACATATGTTCACAGAAAAACATGCAAAGATACTCACACAAACATTGGCATACACAATGGCATACAAACACACACAATATGGTCAAGTAAACACACACACACATACACACACACACATACAAATACACATTCACACATATGCATACATACACACACATGCATACACAGACATGTGAACAAACACATACACACAGATATTCACATACATTCACACACAGACATCCAAACACATGACGTGAACACACCTATGCGTGCACATAGACAGATAAAAAGACATACACACACAGGATAGCACAATCAAACTAACATTACTGATACACACTGACATAATTAGTGAACAAAACAAAAATGGAAACAAAACAGTATACCAATGCACAACATAAATCAAAGAGACAGTCACACTTATGAAAAGACTCAAAGACTCCTGAAAAACTGTAATGGAGACATTAATAGAAACACAGGAATTGCCACATATACAGACACATTTACATACATCCTGATACAGCGATAAACAGTGTTGTAGTACTATATGTATAAAGAAAAACAGAGAGTAACATTGAGACACAGCAGTGTGTATGATTTACATGTAAATACAGTGACAGTTGTATTTAATTACAGAATGTTATGAATTAAGAATTAAAAACGGAAAGTTATATCTAAAGAGTTGAAAATGGTAAAAGTGGGAGAAAGAAAGCAAAAAAGAGTACATTTGCATGAAATTGAAGACATCAGTGGAGAAGAGTAAACATATAAGAATATGAAAAAAAGACACAAGTGCAGCCATTGCCACAGTGCTAATGAACCAGCTCATTATAGCATCATTGGTGGCTTTGAAAAAAATATTTTATTATTTGTGGATGTGGAAATGTGTGAGTTCAAAAATAAATAAACCCCAAAAAATAGACAAGTAAAATATTAGACAGTAAATGAAATAAAATCTGACTTGTAAAAAATGCAAAAAAAGTTTATGGATGGTGGCTGTGCGTGATCATGGATTGTAATAGACTTCACTTAAGTGAAAGTTTCACCACATGATATCGTCTATCCGCACTTAAGGCACGTCGCCATACACTTGAGACACATCACTATAAAATGCATCGACTCCGGAATTCTGTCACAGTAGCTCTCTATGGCTGCAGGCGCTAAAGTTGGTATCAGTGGGTCAGGCAATGCCACTGGTGGCCCTGCTGCTAAGGCACAAACCTACCTTGGTGGCTGCAGAGGGCAGCTGTGCTAGATTTTGACCAGGTGGCTGGCCATGGTGAAAGTGGGGAAAAAACTTTTCCCAGACAAACCACACAAAAAAGCCCTGCATTATCTGAACTGGCTTGTAAGCGCATGGGAAGATTTGGTGTTTGGGAAGAAAATGAGCACACACTCAGCAGTAGGGCCCATGAAAGTGGTGTGAAGGTAGGGCAGAAGGTTGAGCAGGTTCTTCATCCTCATCTTCCTCCTCATAATGCAGCTGCATTTGCAGGGAAGACTTCAACGGAGAGATGAATGTTTCAGCAACAGGAGATAGTAAAATAGTAGCTGGATTAGTCGGTTCAGCTGCAGGTTTCCGCTGAAGCGACATAGGTGGCCATCACGTGCAGAAGCTGGTATTGGAAAATGCACTGAAAAATACTAAAAGAAGAAGAGGTTATCAATAAATGAAATACGAACAAGGGTGGTCTAAAACAAAGCAGAAAAAAGTGTGAGGTAAATAAGAGAAGGGAGACATAGAAAATGAAGAAAAAGAAAAAGAAAAAGAAAAACAGAGGTATAAATAAAATTGGAAAAGTGTAAAAATGGAGCAAAAGGAAAACATGGTGTGAAAAAGAGGAAGAAAAAGGATAGCAGAAATGAAAATTGAAGAGTGTCAAAAGAAAGGTTCATGGTATGAAAGGATGGTGAAAAAACAATAGAACAGTAGAAAGTTTTAAAGAACTATAGTTTAAAGGCTAACTGGGAGGAAAATAGAATGAAGCTTAACTCAGCTGGGTAGTAGAACACTTTGGATAGTTTTGTTCAATGTTAAAGCAATTATTCTCACAAAGAGGGATCTTTAGATGGAAAAATTGACCCCCCCTTTCTCTCACAATCCTTGTAGTACACCGTCAATCCACCCTTTGAGATTCTTTTACATAAGAGCAAAACAACCTATGCCCATCTGGGTTCCATTGGATGTGTACTGCACAGAAAAGTAGGTGTGCCTCACGGAAGCAACTTTAGAAGCCAATTGGTGAGCATTTCCAGAAGGCAGGGCTACTCACCCTCGGGTTGCTCCTATGTACGCAGGAATGCTTGCCACACCTCCCTGCCATGTGGCAAAAAACCTAGGGGCAGATTTACAAGCCCCTTGCGCCACTTTTGCGTCATTTTTAACATGGGAAAAATGACGCAAAAGTGGCGCAAGGGGCTTGTAACTCTGCCCCCTAGTGTGGGTCATTAAACAATATCCCTACCATACTACTGTATCTGGCCCTCTACTTTGGATTTTTTGGCATTATTTGAAAAAGCACTCCTAGGAGGGCTGCTGCACTTCTGCAACCACATAAATACTTGTTAAAAACATTGGTAGTGCCCCTGTGCTTTGCGAGGCACTGCTAGAACGCACCATATGCAATTAGCTCAGTACTGGGGCTTATAGGGGTGAATCTGTGCCCTAAACATGAATAAACAATGAGTGACTTTTTAGCTAGGCTACCTCGCACTGCAAGCATTTTTCATGTTTTTCTTGGATGCCCCGGTCCTACCTGGGGCCCCACAGCATTATTTGTGTAGTGCATGTGGGAGGTGGCAAATATTTCCTTGGTCTCCCACCCACTGAGTCTCCACCCTGGACAAGAGCAGGTTATTTGGTGCTTTGCCTTGTGGGTGGGAACCATGATGAATGGCACACCTGTCTGGAAGACATGGGCACAGGGGATCGGCAACACTCCCAGAAATGATGGTGCTCCTGCAACACTCCCAGAAATGATGGTGCTCCTGCTCCTCCTCTTCTTTTTCCTGGGTGATGGTGTCCATGTGGCCTAAAATTTTCTCAGTGAGGGGGCCACGCATGCCTCCTCCCAATAAAGAAATAAGTGACTAAGGATTTGTCTATCCCCAGGGGCTTGGCTATCACCAGGGGAATTTAGAAATAAACAGTGAAGAGGCACATGCTTTGTGCTCTGCTCAGCCCTCCCTGGACACTGAGCTTCACATATGATTTTCTCTGGTCCCATAAGGCCGATTGCAATATTCTTTGGCTCACTCTGCTCCTGGTGGCCATCCCTAGTCACCATGAGCATTTGCTACAGGCCATAGGATCTCCAAAAGGTACTTTCCATTGGGAGCTGGATTTTCTATCTCCTTTCACCATACCTGTCCTCTGCTTAGGCTCCTGGTGCTCTCTCCTGCTTGGGGGGAATCTGCCACAACCCCTTTGCAGCCATCAAGCAGACCTCTCAGCCTCCCTCCCTGCCACTCTCCATAGGCCCATAGCCACTTGACTACTTGCAGGGCACCTACATGTCAACGTAGTCAAGGGCCAGTCCACAGAAGTGCCAGGGGAACCATCAAGGGTTCCCTAGCAGGCCTGTTACCTCAATTGTTCCTCAGGGGGCATAAGGGGGCAGGCTATTAGCTCTGGAGAGATCTAGCCTAGTTCTTGGGATCCATTTCAGTCAAAGTTCCAAAATCCATCTTTGCAGGGCATTAGATGGCTTCTCCATTTAGGTGGGCATTCTTTCGCCTCCCCTGCTCCCAGGTTCCATGTCTTCTCATCTGAAATACTCTAGTAGCCAGACACCCCTGGCCAGTTCTAGGATGCCACATCATTACTCTCCCAACCCTCCTCCACAATATTCTGGGATATTCTAAAATGGTGACTTGAAGTTGTCTTTGGAAAGAGCTCCACTGAGAGCCTCAGCTCCAGTCCTAGCTGATACAGTTTACTGATCCCATTCCACAAAAACTTCAAAGGCAAGTCCCTCCTCTAGCCCGCCTATTTTTTTCAATGGGCCTGGGCTGTTCCATCACAGGTGCAGTGTGACAAGCTAATTAACAGGTGCATATGTCCTCCCCTTCCCTTCCTTTCACAGGAACTGGGTCAAATATTGTTAATCTCTCAAATGTGTGATGATGCCTTTATTCCTCCTCCTGGAAAGCAGAGTAATTACCTTGGTCTAGTTAGTGGGACAACAGCCAGGAATTTGAGCCAGTGTAATATGACAATTCTTAAAGTGTCATAAGGAGTGTAGATGTAAAGTAAGTAACTCTAAATCTTCATTTACCTCTTGTTTACCTCTAGATTGATACCTCACTGGACTCTGTGGGCCTAAGCTCAAACCAGTCAAGTCAGAATTACTGTTATTTGCCAAGAAGTGTACAGAAGATATAGTACAAACCTGGCTCAATGGCACGAACCTTGAGGGGTTCGAACCCCAATTTTCAGCAAATGCAAACCCACTTGGATTCATCCTGAACACCAACCTCAACCCTAACAAATACAACGCCCAAAAACAAATATGGCATCATACCAGATCTCTCTTCTAAAGAAAAAGAAAGTGTTTTATTCAGAAAGGGACTTCATAAGTCTTGTTCAAGCCCTTGTACTCTCACATCTAGAGTGTGGTACTGCCCTACTCCATTGCCTCTCAGACTCCACGTTGTCACCCATTTGGGTCATTCTATACACTTCAGCACATCTTGTTCAGGACCTGCAGAAATATGATCACATCACCCCCATCCTGATGGAACTTCTTTGTCTTTCCTTGCTGACCCACACCATCGTCAACACCATTTACACAGCTATCATGACCAGCACCCCGCTTATCTTGCATACAAGCTCACCATCTTTGGTGGATCTTGTCACAGCCAGTCAGGACAACATGAGCCTGCAGACTAAGAAGGCAAAAAAGGAAAACAGCAGCAGGGCGTGCCCAGGATCTAGAACAACATATCAATCAGTACTGCACCAACCCTACTCCAATTTAAGAACTAGTTGAAGACTCACCTCTTTAAAGAATACTATATCACGATGCATTCACCATCTACAACACAGCTTCCTTTCCTCTTACTCTCTGATTTTATGCTTGTTTTTGATCATGTATGGTATTCTGCTGCCTTGTAGCTAGGTTCAAGCAATTGAATTATTTTAGACACATATGCATAAATTCATTAGCAGGCAAAAATGTACTTTAGTGCAGGTTTAATCTATAATGAGTGATACAGTGTAAGCACCACAGACTTTCATTAAGCACTGCTGACCTATGCTTTAAATAGCCACTTATAATAAATGGTCTACCCCAGGTCACCGCTAATCCTTCTGCAATAGCCTACCTGCCCACAGAGGCCAGGTAGCACAAGACTATAGTCTCACAACCAACACACATTCACAAATGTGTGTGCTGACATGTTCCCATGTAACCAGCCCAGAGCCTCTTGCCACAGCTGTGCAGCAGTGGGCTTATCTTGAAAGGCGGACACTAGCAGTTAGAACTCACAGTTTAATTATTATGAATTTATTGTGAGTGAGATTCAGGTGGTGAGACTCACTCATTGTAAAAGTATAAAAAAGCAGGTAGTCAAATACAGAATATGCTGGGGATGTAATAGGCGGATCCTATTTGCTACACCTAATGAATAAGCTTAAATGAACTTTTGTCTACAGTTTGGACATGAGTTGGTATGCACAGATTTTTTCAATAACCTATCAAATGACACTGTTTTGCAATCTGGCATGTTAAATATACAATTCTCCCTAAGTCGATGTCAATTCTGGAAAAATTGTGACAATTCACACATTCAAATTAGCAGGTATATCTAATTTGAAAGAATTCATCAATTGGAATGCTCTCATTATCTAGAATAACTAGTATTATGATGAAAAAGTCCTGGGTTTTCCTCTTGATTAAAGTGAACAATGTTCTTCCTGTTCTAAAATCAACACTATTGTGAATACCAGTTGCTGAGTGAGATTCATATTTGTTTGCTTGCACTGACCTCAGTAGAGTTGAGAATGCTCTGCACAGTGGCTTATCAGTGTTCTCCTCAATTTTCTGAAGAAGTGTAGTAAACTGAAATAGAAAATGTGCTATTTCATTACAGTAGCAGTTTACAGTTTACTCCAGATAAATTAGAAAATTGGGATCCAATCATATCCTTTAGGTCATCCACTGCTGTTTTTTTCTATTGACAGTGCACTGCCTGTGTAACTATTGTGCCTATTTTTTCTACACTACATTTCTCAAACTTTCGTTTAGTGGAGAATGTATGTTTTTGAAATACCACACAAAATTCTAAATTGATTGTATTCCCTAGCACATGAGAGTCTGCATTTACCATTCTCTCATCAACTGAGGGGAGCGCAAATTGTGGACTGCATGTACCATTATGCTAAGGAGCAAATGTTTCTGGTATGTGATGCAGTGCCTGCCCAAACTGATTTTCATGACCTCCTCTACCATTTATCTCATGTTTCTAATGCTCCTTTTTATAAAAATTGCGTTACGGCCCATTGATTACACTTCATCCAAGCCAAAGACTCCAGCACAAGCCAGAGAGCATGGCTTGAACTGGAGAGTCAGGCCCGACTGCAGATGTAAAGATATGACTTGTAAATGACCTCTGTGAATACAAAAAGTTGTAAAGTTAGAATTTTGTCCCAGATTGCCTTTGTGAATCGGGCACATTGTGTTTTTAACAGGTCAACAGTCTGTCATTAACTCCAGGAAGTCAGTCCTCTTTCTATGCTGGTAAACCTCATTACAAAGCAATTAGTTCATCCTCTGGTACAGCAGCCCCTCAATGAGAATCCTCACGGAGACAGAAAAAGGGATGTATCAACAACACTAACTCATCCTTCTAGTGTCCAAAGCTTCTGTTAACCACTGCAGCACTGACACCAGCAGTCCACCCACTAATACAGGACTGAGGAAACATGAACTTTGTAGATCTCGTTTAATGGTTGATGGGATCCTCCTGATGCAGCTGTCTCTCTTGCATGGCAAGTATTCCACATTCTTCTTAAGTTGATTTGATAATAGATATCTTACATTTTGGGTCTAGTGAGAGACTCCAATCGCTGATGCAGCTATGCTTACTTCAAAGCACGTGCTGAATCTTGATGGGTGAACACACTTGCAATCTCCCTCAACTGCGTACCTGCAAAAGGAACATGTTGTCACTGCCAAACATATGGCTGGTAAAGATCACTTGCGTCCCACTCTTGTACTTTGCTGATTGCATTAGCCTTCCGGTGTCCAATCACACCAATACTTTTTCCTTTTAAAACAAAAGAGATGCCATGCCAGCCTCAGAACAGCTAATACACTACAATACAGTACCTTTAGTGAAGATAGAATCCCTTATGCCGGCCAAAAAAAAACAAAAACAACTTCTTAGACAACTTTTCACTCAACAAATATCTCTACTTTTGGCACTTTTTATGTGAACAGGGCCCACACCCACAAGTGACACAGTGATGCACTAGGGGTAAGAAGTCTAGGCTGATTTGGACCTGACATTGCCCTTGTACCGAAAGTGCAATGTGCACCTATGGTTGTGCATTATAATGACTTGAAAATGATTTACTGTTTACAGTTAAGTACTACCAATCTGGCACAAAAGCTGTATTTACTGAAGAATGGGTGATTTTAAGAAAAGTTTGAGATTTGCAGGGCATTGTGAGTAAGAAAACCTTGCTGGATCCACGAAAGGCACACCACTCTGGAATTCCCCGGTTGTCTAGTTTTCAAAAATGTCTGAGGCTTGTAGGTTTGCCTGGGTGACCCCAGAGCATGGCCAAAATATCACACCTACCCCATTTGCAGATCTCTCAATGTATCGGTTTGGAGCCTTTTGTGTCTTGATCTTTTGGCCTACCTACATAAGTGGGGTGCCAATCTTATCAAGAGATGTGTGGGAACTCAGGGTGGTACGACATTTGTGACTACCTGCAGATCCCAGAACGTACTGTCACAAAAATGTGAGGAAAATGTGTGTTTTCTACCAACGTTTGAGGTTTAGAAGGGCTTCTGGTTAAAACTAGCTAGTGAGAGCCATGCAAGTCACACACCACTGGACTACCCTGGTTGCTTAGTTTTCACAAATGTGTGGTTTTAGTGGGGTATTCTGGGTGGCAGCACCGACATGCCCCAAAATCCACAGTTACCAACATTGCAAAAACAGGGTGGTTTTCAGAGGAAAAATTTTATGTGGCTATCTTGCCTTTAAGAACGTTTTGATCGTGTGCGGTATGGCCACCCACAAAAATTGAGTTCCATTTCGATGTGGAGACATGTGGAAATGTTGGGTGATTATACAATTTGTGGATCACAACAGATTTCAGAAATATCCATAAAAAATATAAATAAAGGAGTGATCTGGGCCATTTAAGCAAAAAAGTTTGACTTCATTTTTAACTACATGTCAATTATCCACCTCTGTGGACATTCTGAACATTATGAAATGCATGCCTAGTGAGTCTTTACTAACAGCTCCCATGACTGCCACATGAGGCTCAGGAAACATTTCATGAGCCTTTATCTCACTCACTGTGCTAAATCCCACTCTGTCCAGAATGTGAATGCAAGTTGGGGGTGTCCAAGACTGCCTTGCAAGCCCCACAGTCCTAGAATTGAGTGAGCATATCTACCTTTGAAACTAAGGGAAAAATGCTAGGGAAGATGACTTACGTTTCCTAAGGAGTACGTCCTAAACTATGAAGAATGTTAGTTTTTGATGTACAGGGTAGGCAGTGAGAACTTGGAGTATGTCCTGTCCACCATTATGTGCAGTGCTGTGACTGTAGCTCACTTGTTACCTGGCAAACTGAACGTCGAATGTGTTCTGAGGGAGGATGAACATGACAAGCAGGAAACATATGTCACCGATACATATAGCATTAGGTTCAGGGTACTCTGTAATTGGTTGTGTGTTTATAAAACGTAATATCACCTGAAAGGGTATCCATGTCCCAAAGCAGGAGCAATAAGGGCTGATCCATGGAGTCACCTCGTTGAAGCTAAGAGCTCTGCTTCGTGTGGAATTAAAAATTTTTAGAGCCTGTGCAGATGTGTAGGGGCAGGTCATTCTAGTCTTTTGAAGCAAGGTAGGATAAGCCACTACTGCCTCTTCTGGTGCTGCGTAGGCATACAATGACTGCGAGTAATAGTCCAGGTGAGCAAAAGTGTCTGGAAGGTTCCTGAAATCTCAGGTGGCTTTGAGGTATGCTAGGCCAGTGATATATAAGGCTATGAATGTGTGTTTAAGAAGTATGAGAAGAGCTGTTGATCAGGAGCCATTGGAGCTGCTTGAGGTGTATGGTGTGTGCATGGTGGGAGGTTGAAGGGGAGGCTGGCTGCTGCTTTCTGTATGGGTTGGAGTCATCTGCTTAGTTGAGTAAGGGAGTAATTCAGTAACGGGGTTACAGTGGTGCAGATGGGGTTGAGTCCATTGGTGAAAAAGAAGAGATATCATGTGTATCTGTACTACCTTAACTATCTGTCTTCTTCCTATGTGATATCCCTGTCAATGCACAAATAGCCTGAGCTTTTCCTACCTGTTTATGTCCCCTTCACTTGCCAAGTGAACCTCTACTAACACCTTCCTTTTCTAGCTACCTGAAGCTAAAGAAAACATTTCCTTCATGCACCTCCAGTGCACGCACTGTGCTAAATCCAACTCTTTCCAGTATTTTGATGTAAGTTGGAGGTGTACGAGACTGCCTTTGAAGGACAACAGTCTTCAAACTGAGTCCATATCTTCCTTTGAAACTAAAGCAAACATTCTGTGGAAGACTGCCTAAGTTTCCCTAAAGAGCACTTCAAAAACTACTAAAGACTTTGGGCCTCATTTATGGGGATTTGAAGTAGGGCAGCGAAGCAAGTCACTTTGCTGTACTGCCGTACGTCAAAGTGAAAGGACAGGAATGCACCTTATTTATCTAATATGGTGCATTCCTGTCCTTTACCTCAGTACTGGTGCTGCTTTGGCAGCCTAGTGCCAATGCAGGCACCCTTGCACCATGGAGCAAAGGTGCCTGTGTTGCTAGCAGGATTGTTTTTGTGCAGGAAGGGGCACCTCCCAGTACAAAAACAATCCTGTGGGATAGTTTCCTCTTTCTATGTGTGCTGCAGAATGCAGCACATGACTCCTAGTGTGGGAGGGTGACCTACAGGATTCAGAGTGGATTCCTTCACCGTATACACTTGCAAGCTGTATACACAGCCAGTAGAGTTCTTACACATCATGTACAACTTGATGCCATATTGACCTCTTTTGCTCACAATTTGCTGCCTGGATAGCAGCTGCCCTTTGTACAGGATTAAGGACACATCAATGGCTACATTCTTTCCAGGAGTATAAATCTCTGGAAAAATTCCAGACAAATGTTCCATGACAGGCCAAATTTTGAACAACCTTTCTTGCTCTGGATTGCGTCGGGGCAATGCAGCAGAATTATGATTGAGATGCAGTATACACTGCAATAGTAAAAAATAATCTTTGTTCATGTACAGTGCGAAGATGGCTGTTACCCAAACCGTGCGACTAGATCATTAGAACTGCAAGCTTGGTTTGTGCACTAACCCTATTTTGAGTGTAACTCCTCAAGTGAGGTGGAATCCGCTAGTGTGCCCTAGAATGAAGCCCTAGAGTGCCCCCATGTTCCCTCAGAAATTGTTCTGCATGCAAATTTCCTCCAAAAAATCAACATCCAAAAAGAGTCAGACATAGTCAATTGGCAAAAGATTTACTGTATAGATTTTACATCTAGTAT
The DNA here is from genome assembly GCA_963921515.1 of Calotriton arnoldi. Taxonomy (NCBI): domain Eukaryota; kingdom Metazoa; phylum Chordata; class Amphibia; order Caudata; family Salamandridae; genus Calotriton; species Calotriton arnoldi. The sequence continues at coordinate 363,175 of CAWUFW010015021.1, forward strand.
CACCAATGAGTTATGGAATTTGGGGGCTATGCTATATTGAGGGTTGCCAAGAGAGCACTCCATATGCGCTTGCCGCTGCATGTGAAATCTCTCTTGGTTGATCTCCTTTGCTGGAGTTGCTCTGCTGCACAGACTGTGCTTGCCAAGGGACACCACGACTGCCATGATCATGTTCCTCAGAATCGCTACATGATGAGTCATCAGATAGACCTCCACCAAATAAAAAATTGCTTCCAGATTCTGCTCCATTTTCCTCTCCCTCAGATGCTGTCTCAGTATCTGATCCTGCCTCAGAACTGTCCTCCTTAACTTGGGTTAGGGCCTGTGCAGCAGTCATCCACCAAGACACCATCTATTCTGGCTGTCTAAAACTTGTGGGTGCCTTTGTGAGATGTGTGTTACAAAGTGCAAAAGCCAAAAAGCAAAACAAAATCCCTTAGCTTTTTGATACAGCTGCAACTTCACCAAGGACACAAAAAAAAAGAGACAAAAACAAAACCAAAGAATTACTTCAACACTCCACATACAATCAATCACTATTTATATAGCACGGTTATTCACCCCTGAGGGTCTCCAGGCGCTGTGTTCTCTGTGGTCTCAGTCCAAAATCCAGGTCTTCAGTCCCTTTCTGAAATCTCCAAGAGAGGGCGACTTTCGCAGACGGAGAGGAAGGTCATTCCAAGACTTGGCGGTGAGATAGGAGAAGGAATTACCGCGACTGTAGCTTTGGAGTATGTACGAGGGCAAGAGAGGTGGATTGCAGGTGTCTGACAGGTTGGTGGAAGTTCAGCCGGTGGTTAATGTATGCTGGTCTTTGGTCGTGGAGGGCCTTGTAAGTGTGTGTCAGCATCTTGAACTCGCATCTCTTTGGAATGGGGAGCCAGTGGAGGTTCCTGAGGTGGGGGTTGATGTGGGTACATTTGGGGAGGTTGAGGATGAGTCTGGCTCCTGTGTTCTGTATAGTCTGGAGTCTCTTGAGGAGTTTGGTTGTGATTCTGGCATAAATGCATTTCCAAAGTCAGCCGTCTGGTGATGAGGCTTGGGTGATGGTTTTTCTGGTGTTGATGGGGAGCACAGTACTACAACATACTTCATGAGATAAAAGGTGCAATGGAGCGAGCAAAGTTGTTGCACTGCACAACTGCACCATATATTAATAGAAATGGCACAGCTCTGGTCTCTTCATGCACTGGTGCACTATGTGTTGTTTTGCACCAACACAGGCAGCCTTGCGCCGTAATGCAAGGGTGTTTGTGTTATGTTCAGGATGGTTTTTGTGCAGGAAGTGGTCTAAAAACTACCCTTTGAGGCCTTCACCTCAAAGAATAAGATATTTCTCCTTGTAATGCCAGCCTAAGACAGGCATCAGATTTTGCTTCAAGTCCATATTTACAAGTCTTTCTAGATATGGATTTGCCACAAAAACAAGAGTAGATGCACGGGAACACCCATGGATCACCCAAGGAACGCCTCCCAGATGCAAAGTACTGCAAGGCAGCAACATTCTCTGTGTTATTTTTTTTTTTAACACAGCAACATAAATAGCAATTTGCTTTGCTTTGTAAAATCTCAAAAAGGACGCTGCGTTGAGTATGTTTGAAAAAAGTTGCGTAATCATGGCGCAAGCTCTTTCTATGTCTGCTCCACTCTCATTTACTGAAGACAAGCAGTGTAGGTGTAGAAGATTGTATTCTTTTGTGCTTTCTGCAGGCAAAATTTGTAATAAAATATCAGGTTAATAAATACTTACAACATGCCCATTAATATGTGAGCCCCCAAACTCTCTAGTGGTCTAGTGGATAAAGTACCATTTTACTGTGAGGAAGAGGAATTGCAATATCATTGATGATGACCCCCCAGATAAAAGCAAATAATTTTGAAGAATATACCTGCCCCCAAGAGGGCCGGCATGTGTCTCAGGAAGGACCACCCCCAGAATGTGGGAGTAACGGCCAATATGGCAATGTCTAAAGGAGTGGTCTGATAAGTCACTATGTGGGCTGGCTTTTTCTGTTTCTGGGCTGATTTTTACTCTGGATGTCTCTGAAGTTACCACAAGCAAACATAAATGCATACAGTCTACACACTGCAAAATACTCATACAGACTCTATTTACCAGTTCAAAACTGCCCTGATTTGTAAATGTGGGCCTCTTTTTTACCTATATGATGGGAGCACATTTCTTTTGATAAGTTTTATTTTTCCATGGGGGGTGCAATAATTAAGTTTTCACGGGAACAATTGCACCCCCCCAGGAAAAAACAAACATTTTGCATTTTTTTCCCCTTTGGGATAGAATGCATAGGAAGCCCTGCCAAGTTTTCTCAGGTCAACGTGTGATGTGCTGCTCCAGTCCCATTTTTCCTTTGCAATCTAAGACCTGTTTATTGCATTATAAAATGGAACTTTAAGTCCCAGAATTCAAAGGAAAAAACCTGGACTGGAGCAGCACATCACATGTAGAACTGGGGAACTTGCCAACTATTCATGATAACTTTCTTTTTCCCCGGGAAAACAATTTTCAAAAAAATATAATGCCTGCCATGGGGTTCAGCCCTATTCCAGGTTGCCTAACCTTCAAAGCACAGAAATGTGGGCTGTCAACATTATGTCCCTGGGGGCGCGATATCCCCCTCCATGGTGGCGCGATTGCTCCGGACATGGAGGCACGATCACGCACCCCAGGGGAAAACAGACTTGTTTTTCATAAAAATATAATGCCTCCCCATTAGAGTTCTGCCCTTATACCAGTGGACTCGATCCCCAAAACAAGAAATTAGTGCCTCCAACTTTTCTTCCCTGGGGGCTGTGATCGTGCCCCCCAAGGGAATAAGACATCCTCAAATTTATAAAAAATACCCCTCCAAGTGGGTCGTCCCATACCCTAGGGGGGCTGACCCCACAAACTAACACATTTCATTGTCATTCTTTTTCCCCCTGGGGGGCAACAGCACCTGCAATGAGGGGGAGATTGCGCTCACCAGATAAAAAAAACCTCTTCAAATATTTAAATAATGCCCCCCAAAGGGGGATAGCCCATTTCTGACCCCCAAAGCAAACAAATTTGGGCCTCTCTCATTATTTAGTTTTTTAAATATCTCTCAATGGGGGGGGTCGGCTCCAAAATTACCATAATCCCTGGTGTCTAATGGTTCCTGCTCATAGATTGCTGTCAATCCTGATTTAAGAGCAGAAAATATTTTGAGAAAGGCATTGCTAGAAAGGTGAAACTCTCAGCCTTTCCAGCGATGCCTCTCTTAAAAATGGAGAGGCCGGTTTAGGGGTGATATCCCCACCAGACATGGCAGATAACACTCTCCTTCTTCTCCTTGTCACTCAGGTGGGAAATGGTGACGTCAGTACTTCGCCCTCAGCCTTTAAAAAAAAAAAAATTCTCTGTTGCAAGCATAGGATAATCCTCTTAATGACTCTCTGACGGATGCACTGTGGAGGTAATGCAGCTGTCATCTATTGGCCAACGGCTGCACCAAAGGGGTTAATACCAACTCTCTCATCTAAAAGATATATTTTGTATATTATATATAGATATTTTTACCTCTCCTCTTTGACACAACCTTATGGATCCCTCATGTTGAACATCCTACTTTAAAATATCATATATATATATATATATATATATATTCACTGAAAAAACCATAGGTTTCAGGGGCGTTATAGTTAGTTGGACATTTCACTCGTACAAAACCATAGAAATTCCCCGTTATAGTTAGTTCAGCTAACTATAACTCGCGCGCCCGCAATGCAATGCTGATGACGTCACATATTACATCACTCATGACATAGTCAGTGACATCACTCATGACATCACTGATGACATCTCAAATGACATCACTGATGACATCACTGATGACATCATCCTTGTGATAGAGTGGCAGACCTCCTCTCACCCTAATATAACCTTTGATACACACACTCAAAAATACAAACTAACATTTTCAAAACAATGGACATACCAATACCAGTTACAACACACCTATTCAGTAATTCCAAGATCTACACACACATCCACTCATTCACCAACAGTCCCTATACAGTCACTCATACATGTACTCACTCATCATATGTACTCATACACCTATACATCCTGTTACACACCGCCACTCATCCATAGAGTTACTCACACACATAGTCACACATGCAAACAAAGTATCAAACATCCATTTACTTGCATATACAGTTATACACACACTACCACACTTACTTCTACAGAAACTTACACATACTTAATCTCTTAAACAATCACTTATAGAAACACCTACTTATTTGTACAGGAACTCTTCCAATCTCTCACTCTCACATATACTCACTTATATACACCAATACTCACATATACTAGTTTAAAACATATGTAGTTACTCATAAAGACACTATTGAGACAGTCATTCACTCACTAACACACCCATACACATACTCATCCACCTATACAGTCCTGCACACATGCTGTCTTCAACACATACAAACAGTGAGTCACTCATTCATGCATCTATGCACTAAGTAATACCCCCACCGAACCATACAGACACTCAGACACTCATACTGATACTCAAAAACCAACTAATAACCCATATAGACACTCATGTAGCTACTCACCAACCCATGCAGCCACTTATACACAAAGTGAGAGACTGATACAGATATGTTCATATTTAAACATTACTCACTAACCCATGTATTCACTAAGATACACTTAGTCAGTTATACAATCAATTTTACAAAAAAAATCATCCATTTAGACACTTATATACCCATTTATTCTTCCATCGACCTTGAGATATACATATATAAAACATATTTAATTTTCAGAAAAACACACATTCACTGGATGATGTCATCAGTGATGTCATCAGTGATGTCATTTGAGATGTCATCAGTGATGTCATGAGTGATGTAATATGTGACATCATCAGCAGTGCATTATGGAGCTGCGAGTTATAGTTAGCTAAACTAACTATAACGGGGGAATTTCTATGGTTTTGTACGAGTGAAATGTCCAACTAACTATAACGCCCCTGAAACCTATGGTTTTTCAGTGAATTTCTAAGGTTTTTTAAATGCTAATTTCTAACTATAACGTGCCTGAAACCTATGGTTTTTTCAGTGAATTTCTAAGGTTTTTTAAATGCTAATTTCTAACTATAACGTGCCTGAAACCTATGGTTTTTTCAGTGAATATATATATATTTATTATACTATGTATACATGTGAAAATGTCTTGGTCCCCTGTTTGCCTCGGTGGCACGGAAAAAATGGGTGGAACTGACATCAGCACGCCGACGAGGTCCTCTTATGGCTCCGATGACGTCATACAGTGTCGCGAGCGGAGCCGTGCTCGTTGACGTGGGAGAGCTAGGAAAGAATTTCCGTGGTATGCTGGTGCAGGGGATATTCACCTAAGTGTTCAGGCTAGTCCTTTGGGAGCAACTGTTTATGTTGCCACTCCAGAAACCGAAACCAGTGATCCGAGGGCAGAGGCCCTGCAGATGGCACACGAGGTGGGGTGCCCAGTTGTGTGCACCGGCGGGTCAGCGAAGTGACAAGCACCACAACCCACAAAAAAGGTAACAAGGGCACTGAATAACACAGGATCTTCTCTTTGTATCTGGCAGGAACAACGAAGTTAAAATGCCCTAGTACCAAAATGTAGAATTAATGCTACAATGGTCTTCAAGAGGACCTGCAATGCCGCTTCTGCCTCACGTACCCTGGAGGCGGCACATGGGTCACGCGGTACGGTCATACTGCGGTGGGACGCACACTCGTTGACCTCTCATGGCACTGCTCCACACTTCAGGGAGGACGCTTTGCATTAGCTATGTTTTCTGATGACATGTCGCGCCGGCCCCGTACAACAACAGAACTCCTTTAGATCCAAACAGACTCTTCCACTCTCTCACCGGAAGTGAAACCAGGCCACGCGGACACTTTCCCAATACAACAGCCGGGAATGCACTTTTCGGTAAAAAAACCACATTCCTACCTCCTAATTAATCAAATAAACGTCTCACTGAAGAACAGGGGCCAGCTTCGATCGGTAAACAGCCGTTACAACGACTTTTTTACTTTGCAATACCATTACAACGCATGCATTACCACGCATGCGTTGTGCATCACAAAGTCATTACTAAGCATTTTTTTAGAACGCATGGTCATTTACCACGCATGCCTTTACAACAAATTTTGTTGTAAAGGTATGTATGGTAAATGACAATGCGTTCTAAAAAACATGTAGACGATCCATGTCGTTGTAAGGAAACAGAGGCTGTTCCGTTTCCTCACAACGACGTGCACCGCCCCTCAGATATGACGTGAAGCAGGAACCACGAGGAGAGAGGAACCATGAGGAGTGAGAGGTAAGGGGGATTGGGCATGGGGTGGGGGTTTCTTTTCTAGGGTTTAGGGTAGTGCAGTGGTGTTTGGGTGGTGTAGGGGGTCGTGCTGGGGGTAGTGTTTTAGGGTTTAGGGTAGTGCAGTGGTGTTGGGGGTCGTGCTGGGGGTAGTGTTTTAGGGTTTAGGGTAGTGCAGTGGTGTATGGGTAGTGTAGGGGGTCGTGCTGGGGTTGTGTTTTAGGGTTTAGGGTAGTGCATTGGTGTTTGAGTAGTGTAGGGGGTCATGCTGGTGGTAGTGTTTTAGGGTTTAAGGTAGTGCAGTGGTGTTTGTGTAGTGTAGGGGGTCATGCTGGGGGTAGTGATTTATGGTTTAGGGTAGTGCAGTGGTGTTTGGGTAGTGTAGGGGTCGTGCTGGGGGTAGATTTAGGGTTTAGGGTAGTGCAGTGGTGTTTTGGTAGTGTAGGGAGTCGTGCTGGGGGTAGTGTTTTAGGGTTTAGAGTAGTGCAGTGGTGTTTGTGTAGTGTAGGGGGTTGTGCTGGGGGTAGTGTTTTAGGGTTTATGTTAGTGCAGTGGTGTTTGGGTAGTGTAGGGGGTAGTGCTGGGTTTAGTGTTTTAGGGTTTAGGTCAGTGCAGTGGTGTTTGTGTAGTGAAGGGGGTCATGCTGTGGGTAGTGTTTTAGGGTTTAGGGTAGTGCAGTCGTGTTTGTGTAGTGTTTTAGGGTATAGGGTAGTGCAGTGGTGTTTGGGTAGTGTAGGGGGTCATGCTGGGATTAGTGTTTTAGGGTTTAGGGTAGTGCAGTGGTGTTTGGGTAGTGTAGGGGGTGGTGCTGGGGGTAGTGTTTTAGGGTTTAGGGTAGTGCAGTGGTGTTTGTGTAGTGTGGGAGGTCATGCTGGGGGTATATTTAGGGTTTAGTGTAGTGCAGTGGTGTTTGGGTAGTGTAGGGAGTTGTGCTGGGGGTAGTGTTTTAGGGTTTAGGGTAGTGCAGTGGTGTTTGGGTAGTGTAGGGAGTCCTGCTGGTGGTAGTGTTTTAGGGTTTAGGGTAGTGCAATGGTGTATGGGTAGTGTAGGGGGTCATGCTGGGGTAGTGTTTTAGGGTTTAGGGTAGTACAGTGGTGTTTGAGTAGTGTAGGGGGTCATGCTGGTGGTAGTGTTTTAGGGTTTAGGGTAGTGCAGTGGTGTTTGTGTAGAGTAGGGGGTCATGCTGGGGGTAGTGTTTTAGGGTTTAGGGTAGTACAGTGGTGTTTGAGTAGTGTAAGGGGTCATGCTGGTGGTAGTGTTTTAGGGTTTAGGGTAGTGCAATGGTGTATGGGTAGTGTAGGGGGTCATGCTGGGGTAGTGTTTTAGGGTTTAGGGTAGTACAGTGGTGTTTGAGTAGTGTAGGGGGTCATGCTGGTGGTAGTGTTTTAGGGTTTAGGGTAGTGCAGTGGTGTTTGTGTAGAGTAGGGGGTCATGCTGGGGGTAGTGTTTTATGGTTTAGAGTAGTGCAGTGGTGTTTGGGTAGTGTAGGGGGTCATGCTGGGGGTAGATTTAGGGTTTAGGGTAGTGCAGTTTTGTTTGGGTAGTGTAGGGAGTCGTGCTGGGGGTAGTGTTTTAGGGTTTAGGGTAGTGCAGTGGTGTTTGTGTAGTGTAGGGGGTTGTGCTGGGGGTAGTGTTTTAGGGTTTAGGGCAGTGCAGTGCAGTGGTGTTTGTGTAGTGAAGGGGGTCTTGCTGTGGGTAGTGTTTTAGGGTTTAGGGTAGTGCAGTCGTGTTTGTGTAGTGTTTTAGGGTATAGGGTAGTGCAGTGGAGTTTGGGTAGTGTAGGGGGTCATGCTGGGGTTAGTGTTTTAGGGTTTAGGGTAGTGCAGTGGTGTTTGGGTAGTGTAGGGGGTCATGCTGGGGGTAGTGTTTTAGGGTTTAGGGTAGTGCAGTGGTGTTTGTGTAGTGTGGGAGGTCATGCTGGGGGTATATTTAGGGTTTAGTGTAGTGCAGTGGTGTTTGGGTAGTGTAGGGAGTCATGCTGGGGGTAGTGTTTTAGGGTTTAGGGTAGTGCAGTGGTGTTTGGGTAGTGTAGGGAGTCGTGCTGGTGGTACTGTTTTAGGGTTTAGGGTAGTGCAGTTATGTTTGGGTAGTGTAGGGTGTCGTGCTGGGGTAGTGTTTTAGGGTTTAGGGTAGTGCAGTGGTGTTTGGGTAGTGGAGGGGTAGTGTTTTAGGGTTTAGGGTAGTGCGCCCAACCAGCCACAATATCCGTGGACAAAGGGGATCCTGACTCTTTGGAACGCTCCGTCAATTGAATAATTTGGGTCAAGAGCCCTACCACGTCCAAGACCTATCAATTCCTTTCATGGGATCCCTCATATACTTGGAGAAAAAGGTACATAGTTTCTCATCAATTTCAGGCGTGTGTGCCACCTTCCCCTTCAGTGAGGGCCTGGGACATTCTCCCTCATCCTATTCCTGACCTCCCTTTCAAGGGGTTGATGGATTTTCCCCACCACATACTCTGCCACTTTGGCGTCAGGTGTCCACTCTGCCGACCTAGGATGGTAAATTTGGGAAGGCTCGAACATGTCCGAGTGGACCCCGTCCCCAACCGGGGACTGAGAGGAGTGGGACTCTGGACGCCAGGGACGCCCCGAGTCCTTATCCTCATCGGAGGAGAAATCGTCCTCCGATACACCCTCTCCCTCTAAGGGAAACCCGCCGTCGGGGTCTACGATAGTGGTGACAGTGTCGCAATTTTCTCCGGGCCCGTCCTCCTCCCGGCAGGGTGCATGATTTAGCATTCGCGCACTCTTGAGGAAGGTCTCCGTAAGTTTATCAAATCCTTCCAAGTGCCCCGTGTTATGCTTAACGGCCCTTTTATTCCCCATCTGGGAGCTACTTGGACCCGCCACCACCAGATCTGGGTCACTGAATACCCCAGGGATGCTTTTCGCCAGCTTATCAACCTGATCCCTAAGAGGAGCCAGCGCCCTAGAAATAGCCAGAGAGAGGGCTTGGTCCACTGCTGGAGGGAGAAGTTGGGGGGCCATTCCTCCTCCACTTCCTGGTAGGAGGAGTAAAAATGGTCTTCTGGAGAAGACATGAGTTTTAGCAGAGGGTGTGAGCACAGAACAAATGCCCTTAAAATCCTTAAGTCAGCCCCCTCGCCGGTGCTCCAACAGCTGGGCTTTCCCCGAAGCTGTTATAAGAATAGACTGAGGCGCAATACCAATTACCACCACCAGGTGGCGCTGGTCAATAACGTGGCCGTGTGGGGAAATCACCGCATAGCAGTGTCAAAATTAGGCGAGGGTTGGTCGGGAATCAAGCGGACACTAAAGGAGTGACCGGATTCCCAAACGCGCGTAAAGACCAGCGGGAGCGCTCGACGGAGCTGCCTCGCTCGGACCAGACGTGCCTGACAGGATCTCACCGCGCGCAGAGCAGACAGCGGGAGAAACTGCGAGGGGGAGAACGCGCTCGGGCAAGAGCCTGCTGCGCAGGGAATATGAAACAATACCAAGGCAATAATGCTAATAACGTGCACAATAAACCGCTATACAAACAGCAACAACGTCAGATTAAGCCAAGAATGTAAGGAATGCACTTAACTGACGAGCAGTGAAGAAAGAGGAAGCGGAAGGGACATCACGATATTATATACGATGGACTGTGATATGATTGGACTATAGTTGCCTTGGAGACTACCCCCCTAATGGTTCATGGGTTGTGTAGTCTTTTGTTTAATGATTGTTGTGTTACGTTTTCTTTGAACTGCTATGCAAATAAAGTGAGGATAGATATGCATAATCCTCGCCTCCGTCCTGCCATAGAATTCATTACACTTTATTTGATCTGATTTAGAAACATAGATCATAAAAGTGTACATAAAAACAGTAAATCCTCTTTCCTAATACAATACAGTGAGAATTAATTAAAACCAGTAGGTAAAAACGGGTGTTACAAAGCCGGGTTCAGAGCAACTTCAGGTTAACAGAATCGTAAAGTTCAATGTTTCGCAAGATCAATCTCATGTACTTCGTGCAAAATACGCAATAAGGGGTCCAAGTAAGATGTAACGCTCCAATACCTGACCAGTTTGCACTATATAAAACTGCAGAAAAAATAAAAATAAAAAGTGTTTTGCACACTTCTGTCATTAGGCTATATGTGGGCTACATCTGGGTGATATTTGTGCTACATTTGGGCTCTTTTTTCTCTGGTGGCCATCTTGGGAGTCTTATTTGTTATGAAGTTTCCTAATTTCGTCATTTACTGCAGTCTCCTCAGTAGGAAATGCTTTCAGTTTTTTACTTTGATTCCATCAAGAAGGCATTCAGATGTGTCACACATTTGCCATAAATTCAGAATGTTAGCACTCTAGTTGTTCATTAGATCACTGTAGTAAAGCTACTGCTCACCAGGGAGTTAACTGGAAGTCTACTGCTAGTATTGAAAGTGATTGTTTCAGTCTGCATGTCAGAATTTTCTAATGAAATAGAAGAGGATTTGAGATCTCACTTAAAACATGCCCTAAATTTTCTTTCTGCAGCACTAACCATAATTTCTATGGCAAAATGAACCCCGTCATTTTGTTCCTTTTTAAATTAAATGTTTTAAGTGTTACTAGTTTATTCCAATAAAGATGGCTTCAGGTGTGCCATACTTTTGTCATAAGTAAGGCTGTTAGCACTCTAGTTGTTCTTTAGAACACTCTGGGAAGCTGCAGTAGAACACAAAGGCATCAACTGACAGGCTGCTCCTGTTGAAATATAACAGGAAGATATTTGAGATCTCACTTAAAACATGCCCTAAATTTTCTTTCTGCAGCACTAACCATAATTTCTATGGCAAAATGAACCCCGTCATTTTGTTCCTTTTAAATTAAATGTTTTAAGTGTTACCAGTTTATTCCAATCAAGATGGCTTCAGGTGTGCCATACTTTTGTCATAAGTAAGGCTGTTAGCACTCTAGTTGTTCTTTAGAACACTCTGGGAAGCTGCAGTAGAACACAAAGGCATCAACTGACAGGCTGCTCCTGTTGAAATATAACAGGAAGATATTTGAGATCTCACTTAAAACATGTCCTAATTTTTCTTTCTACAGCACTAACCATAATTTCTATGGCAAAATGAACCCCCTCATTTTGTTCCTTTTTAAATTAAATGTTTTAAGAGTTACCAGTTTATTCCAATCAAGATGGCTTCAGGTGTGCCATAATTTTGTCATAAGTAAGACTGTTAGCGCTCTAGTTGTTCTTTAGAACACTCTGGGAAGCTGCAGTAGAACATAAAGGCATCAACTGACAGGCTGCTCCTGTTGAAATATAACAGGAAGATATTTGAGATCACACTTGAAACATGTCCTAATTTTTCTTTCTACATCACTAACCATAATTTCTATGACAAAATGAACCCCATCATTTTGTTCCTTTTTAAATTAAATGTTTTAAGTGTTACCAGTTTATTCCAATCAAGATGGCTTCAGGTGTGCCATACTTTTGTCATAAGTAAGGCTGTTAGCACTCTAGTTTATCTTTAGAACACTCTGGGAAGCTGCAGTAGAACACAAAGGAATCAACTGACAGTCTCTGCCCTTGTTGGATGTACATGTTTTACTGAGAATGTGAGACTTCATTCTCACATGACTGAGAAAGATAATGTGAATTTACAGAAAATATGCTCTCATTTTAGCTTCTGGAGCACCTTCCAAAACTGTATGGGACAAGCATGTGAAAATAGTTTTCTCTCAAACATGATTCATGATATCCCAGCAGAAGGTTTTTCACCTTAGAACACACCACAATTCCTGAAATTAGTATGGTACCATCAACAAATGAATTCTAATGTAACTAAAGTCTGTTATCACCCTTTATAGTTCTCCTTTTGGTAACACTCAAAATCTTCGATTCACTACAATGCATTTCAATGGGGTACTATCATTTATATTGGTCCCAAGATGGCTGTCAGCAATTCCAGGATGAAGTGCTGACAGCCAATCAGATCTCAAGATGACATGTGTGGTTAGGCTCCGCCCAGATATATATGTGTTTTCTTTTTCAATTTTCTCAGGAACTACTGAACGGATTTACACTATTTAACCAAAAGGCATGACTCTGAACCAAGGGCTACCTTTTTGCCAAATTTGGTGTAATTCCGTTCAGCAGTTCGGGCTGTAGCTGCGATGAAAGGTTCCTATGGAAAATTGCATGGGGAAAACATGTTTTGGGTCCCCCCTTTTTTCTCGGCCCCCACTTGACGAATCACCCCGAGACTTTCAGGATAGGAGCGGACCGGAGCAAGCCACAAGTTTTGAAAATTTTGCGAAGATTCGTCAACCAGCGCCAAAGTTATTTCAAATAGAATGTTGCAGATTTCCTATGGAAAATAGGTCCTAACTATAACTATCTACTGGCGACCGCCAGTAGATAATATATATATACATATACATATATATATGGAGAAAACGAGATGAATTGCCTCCAAAAACAACATTGAAGAAATTAAGTTTTGTATAACAATCATGAGGTATTGTGGGTAATGCAGTCCTTAAACAATGGGTTACGAGAAGAACATAGAGCAGGAATGATCACGAAAGAAAGAAGAAAATACTTGCTTTTCAAAGGACTTTCCTTTACAAACAAATAATAGTACTCTTCATTTCTGCAAAATAAATGCAAAACAAATTATTTGAATTATGAACTGCATCTTTAATTAAATGAACCGGACATTGGTCCCTCTTCAATGTTTAGCTACGTTTTAAAAGCTAACGAACCCACCCCTCACTAGTGGCATATGATTAAGAGGCTTGGAGCCTCGAAACGCGTTATGCTGAGTTACCTGAATGAATAAAAGAAACTTGCAGCACGTTGGTGTGGCCTGTATGCATTGCTGAAAGGAGCGTGTTTTCTGTGGAATGTTAGAGGTGTCTGACACACCTTAAACAGGCCCCGACCCGAAAGGCTGTGGCACCCCTCATTGTCAGAAGATTTGTTTTGGAGTTCGCCATAAGGAGTGCCCGCCGGCTGAGATACTAGTTGTGGAAGAGGAACAGATGGAAGGGCCCGATTGCAAGGCCTGCCTCGCTTTGGAAATAAACAAGTAAATATCAGCCAGGGTTTGCCAAAGGATTTTCCCGTGTACTTCGTGCTGCTGATGGATATCGGTCTTTCAAGGCAAGTGACAGAAAACAAAAAACGAGGTGGTAGCGGTATTGGCTTGTTTTCTACCGTGCCTACTGTATGCAGCCGCAATATGGAACTGTTCCCTGTAAAGGCGTTTAAGGCATGTGGCACATGGAGAAAACGAGATGAATTGCTGCCAAAAACAACATTGAAGAAATTAAGTTTTGTATAACAATCATGAGGTATTGTGGGTAAAGCAGTCCTTAAACAATGGATTACGAGAAGAACATAGAGCAGGAATGATCACGAAAGAAAGAAGAAAATACTTGATTTTCAAAGGACTTTCCTTTACAAACAAATAATAGTACTCTTCATTTCTGCAAAATAAATGCAAAACAAATTATTTGAATTATGAACTGCATCTTTAATTAAATGAAGCGGACATTGGTCCCTCTTCAATGTTTAGCTACGTTTTAAAAGCTAACGAACCCACCCCTGACTAGTGGCATATGATTAAGAGGCTTGGAGCCTCGAAACGCGTTATGCTGAGTTACCTGAATGAATAAAAGAAACTTGCAGCACGTTCGTGTGGCCTGTATGCATTGCTGAAAGGAGTGCGGCTCCGCGTCCGTCGTCGAGATCGCCGGGATGACGTCGCGGGCAGTACTTAGACGCCGCCCCTGCACGCTGACGTCAGTTCTGTACATGACTTTCCGCGCCAGGAACGCAGAGCCATGCAAGAAGCTGACATAGGTGTCTGAAAAATACTAGGGCCCTGAAAGATTTGTCCTTAACCCTAGAAATCAGTTCGCAGAACGGGGAGGATGGATGAGGCGGTAAGGAATCTGTAACTAACTACTGTCTCTTACAGATATATCGTTACACAAGTTAGTAACTTGTGCATCTGAAAGAGACACGTTAGTGACAGATTCCTTACCTTAGAATAGATACCCCAGCAATACCAACCCCGGTGGTGGGTCTGCGAACAGATTCAGACAAGGAAGTCCCGGAGGACAGAACGGCCAAAGAAGCCGTCCCTCCGGACCTGGCTGTCAAGGCAGTAATGTTTGGTAAACGTGTGCAGCGAGGCCCAAGTAGCTGCCTGACAAATATCTTGCAACGGAACACCGCGGCCTAAAGCCGTGGTAGCAGCCGTAGCCCTGGTGGAATGGGCACGCAGCCCAACAGGAGGCTCCTTCTTAGCCAAAGAATAACAGGCCTTGATACACAAGATGACCCAGCGGGAGATGGTCCTCTTGTGTACCGCCCGACCTTTTTGGCGCCCACGAAGCCAACAAAGAGCTGGTCATCCACCCGTAACTGTTGTGTGCGGTTGAGGTAAAAGGAAAGCGCACGTTTTGGGTCCAGACGGTGGAGCCTCTCTTCCTCTCTGGAAGGATGCGGAGGCGGAAAGAAGGTGGGCAAAGTGATGGTCTGCCCAATGTGGAAGGCAGTAACCACCTTTGGCAAGAAGGACGGACGCGTCCGAAGAACAACCTTGTCTGGATGAACAGACAGAAAGGGGGGTTTGCATGAAAGAGCCTGGAGCTCACTCACCCGCCGAGCGGAGGTGATGGCCACCAGAAAGGCTGTCTTCAGAGTCAGAAGACGAAGAGGACAGTTATGCAGAGGCTCAAAGGGAGCGCACATTAAGAAGGTAAGAACCAAAATTAAGTCCCACTGAGGCATTATAAACGGAACCGGGGGAAAGAGGTGATTAATGCCTTTAAGAAACCTGTTAACAACAGGGGACTTAAAAAGAGAGGGCTGATCAGGAAGCCTGAGGAAGGCCGATATTGCACAAAGATAGCCCTTGATGGTACCCAGGGCAGAACCCTGTTGGACCAGAGAAAGAAGGAACAGAAGAACCTCAGAAAGAGGGGCAGAAAGGGGATTCACAGCCTTTGCTGTGCACCATGCCACAAACTTGTTCCACCTGCAGGCGTATACCACCTTAGTGGAGGGACGCCTGGCTGCCAGAATCACATCACAAACTTCGGGAGGCAAGTCGAAAGGAATCAACTGCCGCCGCTCAATCTCCACGCAAGGAGGTGTAGACTGGACAGGTTCGGGTGGAGGACCGTCCCCTGCTGCTGCGACAGAAGATCCTCCCGAAGAGGTAGACGGATCGGGGGATCGACGCTCATACTGAGTAGCTCGGGATACCAAACACTTCGAGCCCAGTCCGGAGCCACAAGAATGACTTGGGCCCGGTCGCGCCGAATCTTCTTCAACACTCTGGGTAGAAGTGGTATAGGCGGAAAGGCGTACAACAGACCGCAACTCCACGCGCGACGAAAAGCGTTGCCGAGCGAGTGCTGCTTTGGAAATTCCAAAGCGCAGAACTGCTGACATTGCGCGTTCTCTTCGGTGGCGAACAGATCTAACCAAGGCTCTCCCCACTGCTGAAAGAGACCTTGCGCCACCTCTGAGTGAAGACGCCATTCGTGATCCATCATGCACCTGCGGCTGAGTTCGTCCGCCCTGGCGTTCAGGGAACCTGCCAGGTGTTGAACCATCAGGAATATGCCCTGATGTTCCAGCCATGTCCAGAGGCGCAGAGCCTCCTGACATAGGGTCCACGACCCCACCCCGCCCTGTTTGTTGCAGTACCACATGGCGGTGGTGTTGTCTGTGAACACCTGCACTACTTTCCCTTTGACAGAGGGAAGGAATGCCTTGAGTGCAAGTCGGATCGCCCGGAGCTCCAGAATGTTGATATGGAGCCGGGACTCCGCCGGAGACCAGAGGCCTCTGATCTCCGCCTCTCCCATGTGACCGCCCCATCCCAGAAGGGACGCGTCCGTCACAACTGTATGCTCTGGCTGGGGAAGGGAGAGGGATCTGCCCATGACCCATTGCCGGTTCGAGAGCCACCACTGCAATTGTTTTGCAGTCCCCTCCGAGATCTGGACGTGATCGGACAGGTTGCCCTGGTGCTGCGCCCACTGGAACTTCAGGTCCCACTGCAGAGCCCGCATATGCCATCTGGCATGATCGACCAGCAGGATGCAGGAGGCCATGAGGCCCAGCAGCCTCAGGGTCATCCGTACCGAAACCCAGGATAAAGGCCGAAAGATCGGAATCATAGCCTGAATATCCCGGACTCGCCGTTCGGGAGGATAAACCCGAAACTGCGTCGTGTCCAGAACTGCTCCGATGAACAGGAGCTGTGGAGAAGGAATCAGGTGCGACTTCGGCACGTTGATGGAGAACCCCAGTGAGTGCAGGAGTTCGGCCGTTGACTGGAGGTGGGAGACGACTGCCTGGGACGAGCCCGCCTTCAGCAGCCAGTCGTCAAGGTAGGGGAAGACTGGAACCCCTGCCCGGCGCAGATGAGCTGCGACCACCGCCATCACTTTCGTGAACACCCGAGGGGCACTGGTAAGGCCAAAGGGGAGCACGGTGACCTGAAAATGCTCCAGGCCTATCGTGAACCGCAGGTAACGCCGGTGGGCCGGCAGGACGGGGATGTGAAAATATGCGTCCTGCAAATCCAACGCTACCATCCAGTTTCCAGGGTCGAGAGCAGTCAAGACCTGAGCTAGGGTGAGCATCTTGAACTTCTCCTTTCGGAGGAAGCGATTGACGTTCCGGAGATCCAAGATAGGACGCATGTTCTCCTTGTCCTTTTTGGGCACCAGAAAGTAGTGGGAGTAGCAACCACGTCCTACTTCTGAGGTCGGAACACGCTCGATGGCCATCTTGGCCAAGAGGGCCGCAACTTCCTTTTGAAGAAGCACCAAGTGATCCCCTGACATGCGGTGGAATTGAGGTGGCATGGCTGGGGGGATGGTCACAAAGGGGAGGGAGTAGCCCCTTCGGACAATGTCCAAGACCCACCTGTCCGAGGTGATGGCGGACCCTGCCCCCTACTGGCGTGCTGTGCACCTGATGGAAGGACTAGGAGGGCTTGGAGGCCGCGGACGAGGCGGGGTTTGTGGCCTGACCCGCACGCTGGTTGCCTGACCCGCCACGGCGGGAGCCACGTCCTCGGCCACGCGAAGACGCTTGCTGCGCGGGCCGGTGGCTGGGCAGCGGACGTGACTGGGCGCCCCTTCCGTGTCCACGAAAGGGGCGAAAAGCAGATGGCTGCGGAGGGCGTACAGCAGAAAGGCCCAGGGACTTAGCAGTAGCCCGCGAGTCCTTAAAACGCTCCAGCGCATGGTCTGCCTTGTTTCCAAAAAGACCGATCCCATCAAAGGGCATGTCCATAAGAGTGTTTTGGACATCACCCGAGAAACCAGTGGTCCTCAGCCAGGCGTGACGGCGCAGCGCCACTGTCGTCGCAAGCGATCTGCCTAGCGAGTCGGCGGTATCAAGGCGACATCTGATGGTGTACTTTGCCGCATCTCTTCCCTCAGCAATGACGCGGGTAAGCAGTGTCTGGACCTCCTCAGAACACTGGGGCAGAACTTGCGCCACCGAATCCCACAGGGAGTGGGAATATCGGCCCAAGAGCCAAGTGGTATTGACGGACCGCAAGCCAGCACTGGAGGAAGAAAAAACCTTCTTCCCAAATTGATCCAGGCGTTTGGATTCCCTATCCGGGGGAGCGGTAGGGAAGGCGCTTTGGGAAGCAGAGGCTTGGACCACCAAGCTCTCAGGGGTGGGGTGATGGGAGAGGAACAGGGGGTCGCCCGGAGCAGGGCGATGGCGTCGGGCCACGTTCCTATCCACAGGAGCTTCTGTGGTGGGCTTGGACCAGGTGCCCAAAAGAACGTCGGAAAGCGCCTCGTTAAACGGCAGCAGTGGCTCCGAGGAGGTAGCCGCCGGCTGAAGCACTTCCGTCAGGATGTTAGTCCTGACAGCCCCCGTAGGCAACTGGAGGTGTAAGGTCCCAGCTGCTCTACGCAACACCGTTGCAAAGTTTGCTCCCTCCTCCGTTGCCACGGAAGGAGGAGACAGCATGCCAGGGTCAGGGGGTGTGTCCAAACCACTGGCATCCCCAAGCTCCTCAGCCCAGTCCTGATCAAACTCACACTGCTGTGTGAGAGGGTCATCAGACCCCCCCCCAGTCCTCTGCGTCCTCCAATTCTGGTTCAAAGTATGGAGGAGGGACATGCGGGACCCAAGGTCCCATCGGCGTCGGAGCCGGCGTCGAGCGACGTCGGTCCGGCGCCATGGCCGGATCCGGAGAGAACCGGGGAACAACGCCGCCCGGAGCCCCGGGCGGCGTCGGGAACGGCGCCGGAGAGATCGGCGCCGGTGGAGGTGTCGTCAGGTCAACCGGCGTCGATCGGGGTTGTGGCAGCACCGGGGCCGGGGCTGGTGTAGCTGGCGGCGCCGGGACCGGAGTCGCCGGCGGCGCCGTAGGAACCCCACAAGGGCCCGCGGGGCCCGAAGGCGCACCGGGGGGACCTTGAGGCCCGAAGAGGCGGACCATGGCCGACAGGAACTCCTGTATCTCGGCCGGAGTCGCCCCCGAACCCGGGAAGGACGGGTAATGCGGGGGTGGCTCCATAGGCACTCCAGGCGCCGCGGGGACGGTGCCGACAGGACCCTCAGCCGAGTCGCGAGACCGGCGAGGGGAAGTCGTCGAGCGATGACGCTTCTTAGACTTCTTATGCTTTGACTTACCGAAGGAGTGCGAAGACTTGGATCCCGACGACCGATGAGGACTCCGCAACCGGCCCCTCGACCTCTCACGTGACCGGGGCTTGGCGTGGCGCGGAGTCGACTGCCGGACCTCGAGGAGCTTTCGAGACCGCTCTCGCAAAGCCTTCGGGTGCAAGGCCCGGCAGTCGGGGCACGACTTCGTGTCGTGGTCGCGGCCGAGGCAGTAAAGACACTCGTGATGTGGGTCTGTGATCGACATCATTCGACCACAGGCGTCGCATGGCTTGAAGCCGGGCATCCCTACCGACACCTACGGAGTCGCAACACTTGGAGAAAACAGTGAAAAATCACCCAAAAAGTTAGTAAAAAATTTTTTTTTTAGAGGATGTGAAACCTGTTTTCACCAGAACATAATTAAGAAAAAGATTATTTGATTTCCTTATAACTTTGGTTTTATCAATGTAGAACTTTAGCACTCTTATTATCAAGACTAGGGCACTGCTCTTCCCGGATCTGCGCTTACTGGCGCGGAAAAAGAAACTGACGTCAGCGCGCAGGGGCGGCGTCTAAGTACTGCCCGCGACGTCATCCCGGCGCCGACGACGGACGCGGAGCCGCACGACGCCGCCTACCGACGCGCAAGGGTACTGCTACGCAAAAACTTTCCGGATCCAGCCTGACGCCTGGGGATATTCTAAGGTAAGGAATCTGTCACTAACGTGTCTCTTTCAGATCC